>CM052327.1:3224113-3259409 GCA_028455615.1 Lasioglossum zephyrum | reverse complement strand
ATAAATTCCTATACAATTTAAATAATCTACCTAACACTGTCGGTTGCAGAAAAAAATCTGCATCAGCTTGTACAAGATTTTCGAAATACGATTTTGATGTACCCTCGATTAATGCCGCCTTGTACTCTGCCGAACGTCACCGGCGCTTTAATTAACTCCGCCATATATCATCGGACACTCGAAAGGGTGCGGCGACGGTTTGTATTTCATCGAGTTTTTGCAATCGTTGACAGGTCGACTGCGGAATCCGGAGGATTTGCAAGGAAGTGATGAATGGCAGAAAATAAGGAAACGAATATATTTCTGTCCCGAAAATAGGGGAGAGCCCGTATGGCCAGCGAACGGAAGGGACAACAGGGGCGTGGGAGACTTGTATATGTCATTAAACATCATTATTTTTAGATTCTCCACTTGGGAAAGGGACTGTGAAATATTTCCGTGTGTTACGATTCTTCCAGGAATTCCTGTCGGCGATTTGCCTGTGTTATGAAATATCAAACATCCTCCGTTCCCTCGATATACTGTCGAAAGCACTGAAAATTTTTTTTAGACTCTGATAAACAGTGAATCTTTTTTTACGGCGCCAATAATGTCGACAGAAAAACTAACCAAGTTTTCAGATTTATTTGATTACCTATTTCCTTTATCTCGATCGACAACTTGTAAATAACTAAATTGATGTTTTCGGCGCAAATAAATAACTATAACTTTTTTCCACGTTTCTGTCTAATTTAAGACCATTATCAACAAATATATAATTGCGTCTGTAAAAATTAAACCATTGTAAACTATATAGTTCCAGTTAACTTCCGTGTTAAAAAAAGAAACAGGAAAGACAAACGAAAACCAACGGTTCTGTGGAGCAAAATTATTTGCTAAGTGAAAAATTATTTAAGAGATAGTATTATAAACACGTGCTGGCTACATGCCGGCATAATTGCTTAGAAACCAAAAACATTCTTTCCGAAAACATTAATTTAGTTATTTGATTAATGTTTGACGCAACACTTGTCAACTAATAAACACGTAATCGCTCTGAGTTACACGACTGAAAAATGGATACTCCAACTAGCGACACTCCGAGGTAAAACTTCTCATCTGAAATAATGTAGTACGTTGTATTTCCGAACAACTAACAGAGGGATAACCGCAAATCCACTTGACATCGGCGGGTAGGAAGTAGCCACGAAACTTTAATCTCCGTGGATAGATAATTCGACCGCAGCCGGAACAGGACGTCAGACAGTCTCTTAAGTCATCTCTGGCGTGCTGCTACTTATAAATGAACGTTGCGGTGCCACGTGCCGCGGGCGATACACGGTTAATGCGATCCTTACGTTTATGGAATGTTGCTCGTAAAGATTTGTGACAGGAATAGCCGTGGACATTGACACGCGGACGGCTATGACAGCTCGCTCGTAAAGAACAATTGCTCTTCCGAATTTCCCTGAATAAATCCTCAAACTCTCGCTAATAAACTAGTGCCGCACGTGCAGTTCCGGTTATAACTGGACGAACTAAATTAAAAGCAGTCTCGCGAAGAGCGGAAATAATTCAGGTAGCCAGCGTTGATATCGATGACAATATAAATCGCATTTACCAATTGCTTGATTTTCTTCTACGTATTTTAAGCTATCAACGTGTTATTTCCAATTTATTGAAGCAATTAAGAATGAAGATCATTTGCTGATTCGATTCGTTAAGTTCGAGGAAAATTTCTGTCGTATTTTAATTTAGTAAATTGTCAGGTTATCTGAAAGATGGTAACAAGTTGTTACAAATAATGGAAATTATATCATTGAGTAATATTAACACTAGGTTCACGGAGATGTTTTTGGCTATTTTTCCAATGATATATATCTAAAGAGAAATGAATTTGGTAAATAATTCCTCAGGGAAGCATCTTTACAATCTTAATAACCGCAAATTAAGAATATTAGAAACCTAGTCTTAAATACATATTTTTATAAATTGATTCAAACGTTTTCTTAAAAAAAAAAAATACGGAAGAACTTTCCTGATAGACTTCAACTGCTAGGAAGTAACGAAGCATCTGCTTGGAGAAGAAGCGCTAAATCTGTCTGCAAAGATCATCGAAGCACGCGGCAGAGACGCCTTTAATTGCCATTGCTTTTCGCGCGCGTGTCCTTTCATGCAGCTTCATTCATTAGCGCTAACCAGGAGAGCTCGGAGGTGCATCACCGTGCTGATCCAACGACGGAGGTGGGGAAAAATCGACTTGGTGCATCGATCCGAGTGCTTGTTGCACCGAATCCAACCCGCGCGCCGGAGACGCAGCGCAGCCGGGATAACGCGCTCTAGCTGACAACGGACAAGGGAGAACTGCCAACTATTCGAGCGAAGAATTCTCATTTCATTCTCTTTTCGGAAGATCAACCGTGACAGACAACCTTCCTTGGTTACGACACTGTTATATCCTAAAGTTAGCCGGATTTCTTTACGCGGAGCACAGCTCGGAACTTACGATGCACTCAACGTGAACTCGCGCTCTCTTGATCCGCATTTAGAAAGCTCGGACCATCGCGATTAACAATATTTAGTGGAGACGGGGTTCATTTGACGATAGACCATGCAGCTTCGTTTTTCAATGAGACTTCAATTTTAGCATCAGAACTACCGAGCACTGCCTTATAACAAAGGTCGGTCTGTGTTTAATTCGGCTCGCGAGGTTAATGAACACAAAAAATAAAACTAATTACGTAAAATTTTAAAAATTGATAAAAGCAAATACGTAAAAATATCATTTCTTAATAAAAAAAAGTTTTGAACATGTTTTTTGTGTTTGCTTTATGAATAAAAATATCTTTGAATTTGCTTTTCCAAAAAAAGTTTGCCAAATTACATTTCTTCAGATTTCTTCAATAAAGAAGTTCACTGAAACAATTTCTCAGAAAAACTTATTCATATTTTCAATATTTCTGAAAGAACAGATCAGGAGCAATTAATTTTGACTCATCCGGTAGTTCTAGCGTGAAACCATTTGTACCATTTTTCTGTTTTAAATCACACATGTCCATTTTTACCATAAATGCATGAAATCCACAGTGTTGATAAAATATTTTAATAGCTGCTCTACTGCTTAAATATTATGTCCACCACGCGCCATTTCGTGTTCCAGATCGAGACATTAGTTTCGGAAACAGATGTTAATTATCTGCAGTGTTAAACAGAATGTTTTTCGTAGTAGTAGTGACGCTTTAATCAGAACTTACCACATGGAGCAATATTTTCCTATTAAACACGCACGCTCTCCCATTAACCCGTTACGGAGGCAGTCGGAGCCAGCCAGGCTCATTCGGCAACGAGAAAAAGAATGGAAAATTATGCCCCATGAATGTTACCTAATCTCGGAACAATTATTTCCGATTATCCAAAGATTTTTCTAATAATCTTCTTAGACTTTTATACTCGCGTGAAAGCATTCTCCGCTAAGTGAACACACAACGAACATCCGTTGCTTATTAAATTTACAATCAATTTCCCCGCGAATGTGAGAGCTGCAAGCTGTAATGTGCATAGAAACAATATTAAATTAAATGGAACGACGTTTCCGTCTCGCACATGTATCCGTTTTAGCGGGAGTTTTAATTAAATTCCATATTAATTGGACGTTACAGTGCATTATCGTTCCACAGGACTGTCGTAACGTCACACGGGGCAGTTTGTATTCATAAAACTCCGGAACAATAAAATTTCCGCAAGTTACACAACCCCGCAGAAGTTATCGACTGCGCACACCTCGGCGATTCGAATAAAATTGTACAGTTCCCTAGCATCCAATAAATTAACAACCCGGTCAATCGGCGAATGCGTTAATACCGATTCAAAACCGAAATTCCGCCGGTGTTAATGACACTTCGTTACTTCGAGGATGGTATTTAGAAATAAATACATTCCGCTTTAACCCTCGCGACAACGACGCGCTTCTATGCCAGACGGCTTCGTTTTCTGCGATCGCACACTTCCGACTTAATTTATCGCGACACGCGAAACGACTACGCGTTCCCCTACGAGGACCTAGGGTGTTACATTTGTTTCACTTGTTTCTGTTACCAGGATTTATAACGTTAAACCACCGAGCGAACTAGACCGTACTAAAATTACACGTTTGTCAGAAATGGAATATATATGCTCCGCTGAAATCAAAAGTCTCCGAAACTATGGTCCTCTAATAGCGTATAAATTGCACCGTTAAATAATTTATGGTTATTTCATGTATCCACGTCATTCTGCCTGAAAATGGACGAGATGAACGTGCCTTGAAATTTTCGAGAAAAGATGCCCAATTATTAGACTGTGGACTTTATGCATTTATTATAAAGCAGTGGGCATGTTAAAAATATTAGTTACAGTTTAATAGGATGATTGATAGAATCCTGCAATCAATGCGAACATTTCTTATTTCGCATGAAAACCTTCGTTCAACGATGGAATTGTCAAAAAACGACTTACTGTCGTCGACTAACAATTTCGGTGTTCTGAATTCGTTTTTATTATAAATTATGCGAAACGTCCCGTTTAAAGCAGTAGAAGTGAACGACGAGCGCAGACAGATGGGACGTCCTAATTTTAATTGAAATAAAAATTTAATTTCAGAAGGCTGCATCCGATAAGGTGAATTTCGCGCAGTGGTTGTTCGGGGAATTTGAGGAGCGGCGTAATTGGAAATTCACGTTGCATTCCGGTAAAGGATATTGAAAAGGTTTCCATCTTTTCTAATTGATCGCACGAATCTGTGGATTTCGGAACTTCGAATATTAATTCCTCTCAGGAAAACTACTGCAGTAATCTTCTAGTACAATAATCATTTACCTTCGAGTAGAATTTTTGTTACGTTTAGACGGCGGACTTTATGCAATTCTGACGAAGCCGGGGAGATTAAATTGGAAACTATATACAGAATTTACAATGGCAACAACAACTTGTATTTTCTGGAACACAGAACTGAAGACCTGCACCTAAATTGCTTGATACAAACTCCCACGTGCTTCAGCAGCAGACTCAACTTCATCAGTAACAAATTAGCATTGTACACGCCACATTTCTATAGAAATTCGTAAGCGGCTAATTGTATCATAACTTTTATCCAAGTAGTTTCTAAGCGGTCGTAGTCTCGCGGAAGTTGATGAAAAACGAAAGCAGCTTAATTGTACTTTTACATTGCTGTCGGTGAACTCATAATATGTATGCTAATACTCCGCACATTCGAAACCGAAAGACTGCAAACTAATTGTAAGCTGAACCATGTATAAAATAAGAACACCAACACGAGAATATTTGTTTTATTTCCATGGAGCGCGGAAATTTGATTTCTGTGTGGGTAGAAATTGAAAGTTTCCTCGATATCTCTCAATACTTCGGCGAAGAGGAATCCATGAATATTTTTCTTTCACTGGATACGAGAGCGGTATATGGATGGCATTATTTATGCCACAATGAAACAAGGTTTCGCAGAGGATAACAATACTCCTCCATATAATCTTCCGTATAATGCCACTGGCAAACAATTGTATATTATTTACAGTCCTTGGTAGAAGAAAGTCTGCATTCGAACGAGATTAAATGATTCGGTAAAAATTCGAAATTGTTGAAAATTTTAAAAAATTTGAGACATCAATATATGATTTACTTTCTGTTATCAATGCAGACAATTTTTATTTTGCATAAAGATCTACAGTCTACTGATCAGTGCAGAAAATCTTTAGAAAGGTGTCAAGAAACTGATGTCTAAATACAAGAGGTAGCATAAAATGGACAGAGAGAAAGAGGGAGAGAGAAAGGGAAGCGTATTTGCATATACAATCGAAAGTTCCTCGAGGCAAGCTCCGGGGTCCATGACAGTTCCGTGTTGCAATTGATATTGCATCACGATGCTAGTTAAGCGTTGCATCAAACGATTGCTTATATGTACCACTAATTGACAAATAATGCACTACGAGAATATATATGATCTCCTCGGATGAATCCTCTCGTTTGCAAATGTATTATGTACTCCTTGGAAGATCTGCAAGGATCTGCTTCTTAATTATAAATATTACACTCACGATGAAATATGCAGCACTATAGAGATTGGTCCAGCCGACAGGACAGAAACAATTGATACTGTATCAAACAGCGAGGTCATCTTCCACTGTCGAGCCGTGTAGTCATTTTAATCTGTTTCCTGTTTTCGATGAAACCAGGAACACCGAAATCGATCAATACATAGATCACGACACCTGGACATTGTCCAACAGTAACATTCCAAAAATTAATAGACGACAATTCACTTTTCATCATCGTACAATCTCTCAATTTCTTTCTCCAACTTGTTCCCATTCTTTATAGAACTTGAACACTTCTCTTCGTTTATTTACAGTCCTCGTGGAACTGATAGAATTAGTCGATTAAAATTCACAACAATTTATTATAATTATCTTAACCCCCTTAATAATATTAGGTTGGAGGAACAGTTCTGTTGTATCTGAAATAAGTACGTAATTTTATAAGTAGGTTATTTTATATTTTGAGAAATTGATTAAAATGTTTTCTTTAAGATACGACAGAACTTTCCCTCCAACCTAATGTATCGAGACAAGTAATCGAGAAAGAATTGATTTGTTGCAGCTGAAGCATCTTCATTTTGCATAAGGTCGAGCCATCATTCACGCGACACGTATGACTTTTTTTCTCGCGCACTGTCCATTTTAATCCAGAAATTTCGACTGGGAGAACGTTCGACAAGGATCGACAGCGAAATTCGAGAACTCGTTACCTCGCGGATAGAAGAACGGTGAATAATTCGGTGTTTTCAATTTTCTGGAAATCTTACTGCAACGTGACAGGCGACACGATCCAAACTTCCAGGGAGTCGTCGTTCCAGGAAATGGCGCGGAAGTTTCCTGCTGCTACGGTACCATCTCGCAGAAATAAATTATTCTTTCTCTCTTTGGAATCTTTACCGTTGTGAACACCGGTCCATCAATTTTGCAATAAATTGCGTTTCCTTTGGCTGTTCTTTCCACGTGTAATTGTTACGGATACGTACTGATCAAATTCGCCTTCTGCATTCTACGGATAGCTTTCTTTGTTTTTCCGTAAACGATAAGAATAGAATGATTCTCCTTGTGGAATATTCTGGTACTTCAGATTCTAATTTCCGGCAGGCACAGTTTAAATGTCAGGCGGTCGAGTGGATGGCGACATGAGTACACGAGAGACTCGCGTAGGTGCAATCTCTCGTTTATACAACAATTGTCAGTGAAGGTTCTGACATGGTTATAAAATTTGTGATATGTATTTATGTGAATATTTCTGTGAAGATATTACGGACCACTGTGTACGAACTGTTTACACTACCACTCAACAGTGTTCGGACACTTGCATAATGTTTAACAGCAATGCTAAAAGTTACTTTATTACTTTCTTATGGAATATCTAACATTTTAAGTTGAAAACTACCTATGTGGAAACTTACCAATGTTAGACTAAGATTAAATACGAAATTCGTCGACGTATCCACCGCGATTAGATATAATCTTTTATTCTGTTATAGTACTTGCATCGAAAAATTTTCTGAATTAGCTGGATCTTTAAATCCTCTCAAGCACCGAGACCGTTCCATTAGAATTTGTATTTTTGGACAGAAATCGTATTATTGAGAAATTACAAGTGATAAAATTGTTCTAAATATGTATGTTGCCTCCTAACTTCAACTACGTTTTATAGAGAAAAATAAAGTGTCCGGGTACTTTTTAGCGGTAGTGTATAAGTAGATACGTTCAGGTTGTCTGTAATAAAAATCTTCTGGATTCGATACATTTCCCTGCAGAAACGAGACTCTCGAACCTGTAAAAGAACGCGTGGACCACAGCGCGGCGTGAAACGAATCTTGGTCGAAGCTTAAAACGGATCAACCGACTATTCCGTGCGCGGAGGGCGGACATAAAGGGCGGAAGGAAGGAAGGACGGAAGGAAGGAAGGAAAAGTCCGCGGGAACGACACGTTCGTAGATTTTATCTACGACTTGATGTTGAACAACGCGCAACACGGTATTCCGCGTTACGCTTACGAGCTCTCTCCGTTAAAGCTGGCGCGCCACACGTGCGCTGAATGCGAGCGGACTCGTAAATACACTCCGCGCGGATTAACACGCGGCCGTCACGTGGCACGTGTGTTCCACCCCTTTCCCACCCCTTTTCCCCCTTCAACCCCTTCACGTCAGTCTTTCTCTCCTCCCCGAATACACCCGTCGAATGGGTGGCCCGGGGAGAGGGAGGGAGAATTCGAAAAAGAACAACGCGCTGAGTTATGTCGTTGGACCGAAAACACGGCAAGTGCGAATTCGCCACCTTCCCC
Source organism: Lasioglossum zephyrum (assembly GCA_028455615.1). NCBI lineage: Eukaryota > Metazoa > Arthropoda > Insecta > Hymenoptera > Halictidae > Lasioglossum > Lasioglossum zephyrum. The sequence goes on along the minus strand of CM052327.1, from coordinate 3,251,051 downwards.
AGGATTAATACGATGCATCCGCGTAATGCACTCGCGATGCATGCCGGTGCCTGCGCCTCCCGCCATTGTTTCTTTCCGTCTCTTATCAGGGAATACGTTAACGACAATGGTGACACGCGGATACTGCGACAAATGTGTCGAAACAGTGACAACGCGTGATGTACGTACGGATCTCTAAGTGACCGTTGCGTTCCGTGTGATGGATCATTGGGAGAGTATCGGCGGGACTCTTGTGTATCGTGGTTTATTAGGTCACCTACCCATCGGCCGCGATAACCATCGATTTAACAACCCCTCGAGAGTGTCCGGAACGAAAGATTTACGAGTTACTTTCTTCGAGACCGCCGAAAGCTGCGGGGAGATTCGTGGATCTAAAGTTTTTGAATTTTAATGATTCCCCATTTCAGTTTCATTTTGTACCGTTTAGTAGCTCCGCGGTACGATGATGGTTAAACTGAGAATTTTTATGCAAGTTACTGTTTTGCTCAGAGAAACTTCATTCCGGTGACTGAACGATTTCTTACTCTAGGAACCATATAGGAGTATCATTAATCTTGTAACGCGTTTAGAGCAACCGATCATTAAATTATAAAATTACCCAAATAAGTAATCTATAAACTTCAAGCTGTGCCCAAGATCTTTTCTTTAATAAATAGAATACAATACGAAATAGAACAAGAAATTAGGTAGGCGTTAAAATAAATTGGATACCAACGTAAATTGAATATATTCCTAATTGAAAATCACGCTGGAAATAATACCGAGGCGAAATTTCGGAGAAATAAATACCTAAGTGATTCAGGGAAACATTAACGAAGTGCACCCACTTCAGAGGGTCGGGGCTAAGTCGTTCGTGGAAACGTACCTGGCTCGATTATTACAGACGACTGAGTTTCCGTTGGAACGATACATGAACGCAGAGGGATTTTAGACCGAGAATGGGTGCTTGAAGAGCAAATCCGGTTATCTAGAAGTGCGACTGCATATTTTATACCTTGCATAATCGCGACCAAAAATTGAAATTGACGCTTTTACGATTTCCCGGCTGAAAATCTGCGGATAGTAGCTACAAAAAAAAAGAGAACCAGCCTCGATAAATGGTAAAACGATCTGTCAGTCGAAAAAATCGGATTATCTCGTTCGAAGAAGAATACAAATGCGAAATTACCAAGGCTGATGACCTTGGCAATAATTTTTAAAAAATCATTGAAATCAGATTTCAGAAATCAACACTCTACTATACGAAAATTTACCGAGATCAAGTATTAACCCTGGGATAGTGGGATTAGAGTCAATATATTCCAGAATTCAAAGCATCGGCGAGACCCGGCGAACGGTGACTTCGAGGTCAACGAACACCGCGGAATAGGGTCCCAGAGCGTCCATTCATCGCGCGGGGTAAATAAAGCGGGAGTTTACGCCCGTGAACTCGATTTCCGACAAAACGAACGACCTTTCATTTGCGCACAAGGACTTCATTACCACGCCCGTCGAAACGACACCTCCGTAGCAGTAGTGGCAACGATTGTACATGCGAAAAATCCACGGGTTCGAGAATCGGGCTTCCCAAGCTGAAATCCAAGGTCAAAAACCGAAAAATCCCACAAGATAAAATCAGACAATAAGCTATCCGACAGGTTACCCGGTGGTGGCTACCTGTGGCTGTGTCGTCTTCGTTCACCCTTCAATTCACCTGGCAGGGATCATCAGAGCCTGCAGAAGTTCAAGAGGCAACTTACCTAGGCCACATGTTGGGTCATTCCATCAACTCGGCGAAGGTGTTTAATCTTAACTGCTCGTTCAGCCGGTCGTAAATCAGCGTACAATCACTCGAGGGGCAGCACACACAAACGGTCACTGACACTCGGTGCTATAGATCCCGGATCAAACGGCAGAGAAAGGCGGTACTCGATTTCAGCTCGATACCCGGGTTAAACGGGGTCGACAGTGGCGCCAATCGCCAAGGTCGCCTCGGGAGCAAGGTCAACGTACTTCCGGGCACTGATCGGCAGTGAGATCTACCCCTGATCACACTCTGCGTTCACCTTTAGCGCAAGAACTCCGCAGGTAGCCGAGCTACTTTGGCAAGCGCAGCTGACAGCCCAATCGGCTCCACGGTCCACCACTCACTGACAACAGTCCCTTCGTGACACTTGCCGCTTCCTTCTCGATTTTTCTCCCTCCTATCCTCCTCCTACTCCACGAGTAGGCTGCCGGCGCTCTGCTAGACCTCTCGGAGAGCTGATCTAGGCACCATCTAAACCGTTTTGCCCTTTTCGCATTGCTTCTAGCGATTAAGGTTTTTAGATCGAGCACGTTGATGAAATGTTGGTGTTGATAGGGTAGATTTTGGTTAAAGGGTTTAACGTTGATCAGGACTGATGCTCGATATGGTTCACAGTTGGACCAGACACGCTACTCTCTACGTGCTTTCGAGCCGGCGACGAGGTGTCAATGGCGGCCGATTCAAATTCGCTCCCCACGTGGCGGCGACGGTGTCGTCCTTGCGACTGCCGCCGACACGACGCCCGACGCCGGCCAATGCGTCGCCATCTTCCGGCCGCCGGCTAAATCTGTTTTAGTGAATCCGCCACTGCTACGAAATCAACGAAAATCCTTTTCATTCCCATCTTCGCGGATTATTGTGATCTGTCTTCGATGCAACTGACTAACGGGATGCTCGTCCGCAGATGCTGAAGGGGATCAACCGGAAGGGCAGCGAATTTTGTGGTACAGTATCAAAACTGGCTACGTCCGCCCGAACCACTATTCAGCTATTTGTCAAGTTTAGCTTCTCTGTGTTATGGCAATGTCCGATCTACGATAATAATAGAGATACTTTAATTTGCAAACTTTGCAACCAACCGTCACTTTCCACCCTATACGATAGATTCCTTTCTGTACGGACCCTCTCTCTGTCCCCTGCTTTTTATACATACATTTCTTAAAAATCTCACAGTTTATTCTTTAATGTTAATATTGTATTTGAAAATGTTCAACATATTCCTTAGTTATAGTTCATAAGTTATCCTTGTAATGTTAGCATGCACAGCCATGTGCATGCTGCTAATAATCCCATGTGGGGTTTCACAACTTAATAAAGGTTTAGCTTCTCAGATTTCAAATACACAGTAGAATCTCGATTATCCGGGCCTCTGATGTTGGAATTCCTTATCGTCTGAATACTTGCCACAAAGAATTAGTTTGCGCTAAACCGACCCATACGCTACACGGTTTACTGCACACTTCAATAAGGATCAAGTTCAACACTGAAACTATGTAATTGTTGTATTCTCAGAACAACCATGTTCCACTAATTGGCACGGATAAGTTCTACTGTATTATAGTTTATGATATTCCAGTACATCAATGATACTGTTGCATACGAGAACGTAAACTTAATGTCTAACCATCTGTTGTTTATTTATCCGATAAATCGTTTCCAGTTGGCCGACAAGAAATCACAGATTACGTGCTCGTGATTTTCAAGAGCTTCGCGATTTCGTGAAAATCAGTGGCACGCATTCCAATGTTCGCGAATAAAATGGGGGGAAAGAGAAGTATATAAGATAGTAATGTAGGTCTCGCAATATTTCATTCTGACAGCGGTAATCGGTATTGAGCTGGAAAATAATATGAATAAAGTCAAGGTATAAATAGCTCTCCGGCCTGTTCCTTTTACTGCGCTGTGATTAGTACGCTTCGTATGAAAATGAGGCTGTCACAGACTTCTACGCATTAACAAATCGGAGAAACGAAAAATTGAAAAAAAATATATTCTGGCCAGGAAAATGTTCGTTTTGACATTATTTAATTTATTTTCGTGAAATACTGTCACTCAATCGTTCGAATAAGACTCGGCGAGGCTGGCTGATTTAAAAATCGGATTTTATGCTTCCATTACTTTTTCGCATTAAATATATTTGAAACATTGCGATAATGAACACGTCGCATCAACTGACAGCGTTGGGATTAACTCGGAAGATCCGTTGGGTTGATAGCTGTAATCAAGCACCGCGATGAAGACACAGAGTCATCATATCACGCTGTCATCAATAATAGCCTCGGGGCGAGACAAATGCAGTGCGGCATGCATTATTTGTTACGTTAATGAATTACTCACTGGTGCAATCATCTATGAGGTAGCGACAGATATTTAAAGACGGATATGACGTGTTTCCACTCAACGAGGAATCGAATCTTGCAAGTTCGTGATCGCAGTACGTTGCCTACCGCAATTATCGTTTTCTCGTTTCGCTACTTCGATCGTAAATCGTTCGAGCACAAGAAAGATAAGCTTCGATTCGATCGAGTTACGTCAACTGGATTCACGATAACTTCTGCTTCTATGGAAGCTGATGTAACATCCTAGAAGCAGCTGCTTCATGGATGCAATCACTTTTAAAAACGCTCCCGTCAATGTCAAGATTTCTGGAGCAAGTGGAACTCATCCTATGAGGGATCGTCGTGTTCATTAGAAGTCATCTAGCATCGACATGTTGGCGCCATTATGGCATTTTAAATGTGCGTGACTGTTGCGGCTGCCTACGCTTTTATTGCATAGTCGACTATGTAAAACGCTGTGGAATGGAGTTGCAGAAGATTGTTTGCAATCTTTCTATCGGGGTGGCAAGAAAGTGAGTTCGGTATTTCAAGGTGAAATAAAACCCAATATTTCTAATTAAGCAATGAAATATTTTCCACTCTGTTCGATGATCTTTTGTCATATTTCTATTTGGTTGGCAAAAAAGTAAGTTCGGTATTTCAAGATGAAATAAAACCCAATTTTTTTTAAACAAGTAATGAACTTTCATCAATGAAATATTTTCCATTTCGTTCGATGATCTTTTAAACTTCTGGTCCTTATACTAAAATACCGAAATTACTTTCTTGCCAACTCAATACTACACGTAACATATAACATAACATAACATATCGACAAGTTTATTTGATGTTGTTCGTCGATCAACCTGGTGATCTAGATTCGTCTCAAAATCCATACGAAACTATTTCTTCTTTTCGACAGATTAGCCAACAACTTACACGCGTCGACTTCGGCTCAACTTTGTCTGCAGAGAATATAAATGGAACGGACGGAATGTTTATTCATTCTTGAGCGTACGTTGTAATTGATGATATTAATGGGCCCTCTTTACTTTCACGCCGTATCTGACTGGAATTATTTACCGATCGTAAACACTGTCTGCGTACCAATAATAATCGGTTGTACGTAATAACATAGAGAGATAAAGTGAAAGAGAGAGTGACAGAGAGAGAGAGGGAATGAGAGAGCGAGAGAGGTTTATTAATAACGGCGGGCACGTTCTGCCGACTGAATAATCGAGCATTATAGACACGGCAATGAAGTTACGATCAGACGGTTATTGTTTCATCTCGCGATCGAAGGCCATAATGACCGCATCGGACAGGGCTTGATCAGGGTGCCAGCAAAAGCTGAAACATCTAATTACGCGTCGGCTGCAACGGGCTGCCGCCTGTTTATTTCAATCTTTGACACCTCACTTTACCGAGCAGTCGGAATTATTTTATCACGATGGAACACCGGCACCCCAAGGTTTCATCGACTTAACGCCAGGCAATTTATTTACCGATGTCTAATCGAGACAATGAACAGCCGGCTGCTCGTTGAATAACTCGTTCTGCTCTAAAACCGAGACGATATTTTAATCTATGTACTTATTTATGCGTGACCATTCTCGCTCTGTACTAGAGCCGTAGCAAAAGCACTTCCATCTGTTGTTCAAAATTATTTTATGCAGTCTTCTCATTGGAAAAAGACTCCATGTCCGAATAAAAATTATTTTATGCATCAAAAAAGACCGGCCAGTCAAATTGAAACGAGAACAATAACTGAAATAATTTATGATTTATGCGACTTTTTCCGTGCACCAGCCTCTGAGCAAATTAAGACAATCGAAGAACGAAAACCACCTGAATTCAATGCTGAAAAGACATCGACTAACTTGAAGTCTATATCAAAGCGTGAAAGATATTAGATACCATTTAGACTTTCAATAATGGTTTCTATTCTACATTCAAGTTCAACAATTTCTCCGTTTCTATTCACCTTACAAGGCTTACCCATCTGATATTGGAAGCTTTTTAGAAAACTACTTTTTTTAAGAAAAATTTCACATGTTTCGTAAACGACAGGACACACGGTCTACTACATAAACGATAAATAACGTGGAATAAGAACAAAGAAATTGGAATTAAATAAAATTTTATTTATCAGTGGCAGCAGCCTTTGTAAATTTTGAATAATTCTATCAATTTTTGGAAATTTTCATATGCCATGATTGGATAAAAATCCGTAGTCTACTTATTCGATGAATAAGTTTTCGAAAAGATTGTTCACCTACGAAACCGCCCGAATTTTTTCCGGTAGTTTATAAATATCAGAGAGGAAGAAAAATGGCGCGTTCACGATTCACCGGTCGAAATATTGATGGCGAAGGGTTTCAAGTGCACGTAACGCTTGTCCTGTCATCAGAGGATCCGAGTTTCCTGGAGATTCCTCCTCGGCGACCGGAAATTCATGTGAATCGTCTGCGAGCGACATTTCGCCAGGTGACACTCACGCGAAGCGACAAACGTTTCCCCGGTTCGCTTGACGCCCCGCGGAATTGCCTAGAAATATAGAGAAAGAGAAAGCGGAGGAAGAGAAAGATACGGTGAATGGGAGGAGGGGGATAGGGCAGCCCTTTACGCGCCGGCGCCCTCCCAACGACACCCGCTCAGTCATTTTACGATTTCAATTAACATCAAGCCACCCTCGCCGAACGAGCCTGTTCCTTTGGTGAATAGGCGAACCCTCCGGTCATTTGCGGCCTTGAATGCACCTGGAATATTCGCAGCCACGCACGTACGCTGAAATATTGTCAAACGCACGCGTTTCGCATCGCGCGCGCGGCTTTGCGCCTCGCCTCGTCTCGTCTCGTAAAATTACGTCGGAAACGCAGTGTGATGTGGACACGCCGCGCCGGGGCTTGACTAGCGAACCGCGAGCGTCGATCAACGAAGTTGCAATTTTCCACAGAACCGAAAACATCCGAATGGGTTCGGGGCGGGGGTTGCTTTCAGTTGTTTCGCGCTACGAACGACCGTTCCGAGCTCCAGGCAGCCTAAAGTGAACCATTGTTCATTGTACAACGTGTCCCGCGGCTCACAACTACACCGAAAAGGCAATGATGACACCCGTGAAACAATAAATAGACGTGTGGAAGAACGACTCTTTATAGGAAACTCGGTTCTCGAAAAATTCCGAGCGGAGAACACAATTTTTTCGGAGCAGCTTCACCCGAAACGAAAAATTCGGCTTTATCAAAATACTGCTTGATCTTGCTTGATAAGCGAAGAGTTGAAAAATCTAGATGTATTTATTATCCCTCATTCTCATACACGATTAGGTATGAGTAAAATACTATTGAGTTGGCAAGAAAGTAAGTTCGCTATTTCAAAATTAAATCAAACCCAATATTTTTAATTAAGCAATGATCTTTAATCAATTAAATATTTTCCATTTTGTTCGATAATCTTTTGCCATATTTCTATTGGGTTGGCAAGAAGATAAGTTTGGTATTTCAAGGTGAAATCAAACCCAATTTTTTTAATCAGGCAATGAACTTTAATCAATGAAATATTTTCCATTCTGTTCGATGATCTTTTACCATATTTCTATTGGGTTGGCAAGAAAGTAAGTTCGGTATTTAAAATACAGTCATAGATGGGCACAGAATGACTTTTTCCTTCGCAATTGCGATTAATAACAATTTAAAAAATTATGTATACATCAGAGACATTCCAGAAAGAAGCTGAAGCTGTTGGATCCACTTTCGAAAAAATTATTCATTTTTAGAAGTGGTACGAATACTTTTGTACACCCGCTGTATTTGTTTTTACCAATGATGTTTTCACGGGAAACCATGTTTGACTAAATTATCCCAGCGTTTCGGTTAACGTAGTAGCCAGCATCATTAAAAGGTCGAGTTACAGATTCACACTTTTGCGTGCGACATTGCGGTCCGCTTTGGTCAGCTGACCAATTACAATCTCTTGTTAGTGACCATTGATCCGGAATAGTACAGGGTACACACTAAAAGTGGACCACCATGCGACACACAAGAGTATCCGTACGTTATTTGACCCTATGATGAGGCTAGCTGAACTATTAGCGTGTCGTTAGAATAATTATTCCGAAATAACACGGTTTATACTTGGAAGCCTCAACAATGAAAATTGTAGGAAGCCGGTTTCTGTATTTAAATGGGTGAAAATCAAGACTTTAATGTTTGTTATTGTCTCGAAATTACAATCTAATTAATTCTAGAGAAATTAATACCCGATACTCATGACGGTACTGATAAGTTTATTTATCCTGTATAAACATTGTCCGCAATGTAAATACTAGCTACTCAGCACGTTGTTACAAGGAGAAGCAGATGCCATGGTATTCGCATGCTAGAATTACAGGTTTCGAGCAATGCATTTCCATATCTGACGTGTGTTCATGGCTGTCGCTTAATTCGGCATCCTCTTTATCTAGAACAGAGATAGAAAATGCTGGTCTCTCGATCTCCGTCTTTGCACTTGTCTTTCAGTTAACCAGGTAACTAGATAACCAAATGAACCGACGTAAATCTCCGACTGGTTAATTGGAGTCCAGTGGAAACCTGTTTTATAACCCAGAATGCTTCCGTCGCGTGTTTTATACGCGGGTGGAATTTGTTCCCACATCGATCTACACGATCCTCGTGACATTCCAAAGGCACACAGCTTCGCTCGCTAATTACCGAGAAATTAACACGAAGTACACGATACAAAGCCCATTTTCTGTATCCGGCTTGTAACTTTGTTGTTCGACAAATTCAATTACTCTACGAGGGTCAATAAGTAAATTAACATATCGAAAATATGTTCGTATCATTTTGTCGTCTACATTGTGCGTGTAATTCGAAATGATTATTGTGATCCTAATCGAAAAGTTTGAAATATAAATAACTTTGAAGAAAACTTTCATTGATATATTTATCAAAATCTTCTGCGACACTAAACGCGACAAAGTGCTCATCAGTATCAGCACAGACGACCTCGTCTGTGGTATCAGAAAAACTGAACGGTAGAGCCATCTGATAACGACATAGTGAAACCAAATCCAGGCTATAGATGATGTAGGTTCTGATTCAGACTAAAGATTATGTAGATCCAGACATCCAGCACCGACGAGATACTGTTAAACACTGCGAGCGCCCGTGCTATTCCGCGGCACGCTAAATGGGCGCAATGGGCGGGGTGGTAACGGTGGAAATTACAGTGACCTGAAAGACCACATCGCTGAAAAGTTTTACCACCGACGGGATGCAGTATGTGGTTCAGCGCTCTCTACCTAAATGGATCATTTGTTCGTGAACCACGTGAAACTGCGTCAGTGGTGTAGGTAAATACATTTAGTACCGCAGGTAATAATTAAATGTAGAATGCTGACATTACCCATTCTGTAATTCTTAAAAAAATTGGCATTATTCTCTATTCGTAAGAACCTTCAGTATCTTACGAATGAAGGATAATGTCGAGCTAATAGCTGCACTTCTAATACATATGTTGATTTTCAATCAATTCTATTACTCTTCCATAACAATTTGCAATTTCGCCATTCTTTAGAACAAAATATATTTATTATTCAAGCTGGTTCACCCTGGGCGTGAACACTGTCATATATTTCTTAACCAGAGATTCAGGTAAAGCCCACTGGTATCACAGACGATTATTTCGGCTGTTCTAAATGTTCTAATATCTCGTCGGAGGCGGAACTTTTAGCGATGTTGGTATTTCAGATCACTGCTAGTTCCACGTTATCCCCGCGCCCACCTGTGCCCACGTGGCAAAACTACCGACACGAGATGCTGTCAAAGACTGCCGCACTGGCGAAAGTACCTGTTGTTGATGTTTGTACCTGTGTTTGTACTTATCTCTCTTCAATGAAGATATTCTCCTCATGCTAACGTTTATGCGAGTCGTTGTCGGATGACTCCACCATCCACTTTCACGCATTCTAAAGTGCATCCGCTCAACACCAGAAAGATGTTTCGTCTGTGCATCGCATTCATAATATGTAATATATGCAAATTGTAAAGATTTTCCCATTCTTCACGATCTTTGCGTAAATCAGCTACAATCATCGTCCAATGATTATTAATGAAATGTATGATTTTATCAGGAAAATGATTTAAAAGTTAAAGTTACGCTCATATTAGCGAATGATTAGACATTGCAATCTTCGTCATTAATATTGCATTACAAGAAAAAGATCTTGAGAATTAGAATTTTTTAATGTTATACTTATTGATCGATGGTCAATTTATAGAAACTTGAACAACAAGATTTTAATTTTTAAGAAAACGAGTGTATTTTGCATGCTTAATGATTGAAACATTCTATGAATGGACCCGCATACATAAGAAACAATCATTACACAAATAATCATTATTCATATTTAATAATAACAATTCATTGAAGAGTTCTAAAATACTTGAAGTCGGAAAGAATCACCGGAACATACTCAGAATCACGGTTAATTTTAATGAACCGGAGGGTCCTAATTGATGAATTACGAACGAGTTCATTGTCTGGCACAGGATTTGAAGCTGGAAACGTAAGATAAGGTCTGACAACTGTTAATTAAGCAAACTTCTAATGACATTGTTAAAATCTCAATTAATTTAAACGAGGCTGAAATGCTTCAAGCATGAGTCGCGGGAAAATCGATTAGTCTACGGTTTCCCTTTTCTCCTATGTCACCGATTTGTCTCCTTAATGACGAATCGTCTGTTTTCCTTGGAATATTAATTCCCGAAAAACTAACTATGTAAACTGTCTTCATAATATTCTAGAAAGATATTCTCATATCAATAATACGCAAATCGTGATTCTCATTATTCTAAACTTTCGATAGGAGGTTTTCACACGTAAGTATACAGTCGTTAATCTGTTTTATGTTCGCAGTTACGCATAACCAACAATCTGCCTATTCTGCAGGAATGTGACGGAAGATGACTTGCCGTAACAACGCTAGTTATGATAGCGTCAGTGCTAATTATGGCATACTGCGCGCGCCAAATTAATCCAATAGTAGGTACGTGCAACGGTAAACAGTAACAGTAAAGGCTTTGCGTTCTCGGCGATAGCATAAAGGAAGCAATGGTAAAAGTCACCCTATTCACTAAGTGGTCACGAATCATAAATGCAAACCACGTACAAAATGTTTATTCACCTCCGTCAGATATTAACTGTATTAATTCGACTCTCGTTCAAATGGCATTTTGAATTGCATTTTGAACCTGCATTGAAGATATTATTTTTGCTCGTAATTGTAAAATATGTGTATCAGGATTTTATGTATGCCCGAACGGAATGAAGAACGCTTAAATGCATATTGGAAAACGTAATCATGAAAATAACTTTATTCGTATTTATATAGTTTTACGAGTGCAGATGTAATACCGCGTTTTTCCAAACCGTTTTATGAGGAGAGTTAAATCAAACATTTAACTTGAATATTAAAATTTTCATATCATCGAAAGAAATACAAATGGACGGTTCGTTAAAGCTTGTTAAAATTCGCGTCGGATTAAGCTTTATATATTAATGGATACTGTAACTACACAATATCGATTTGCCCAATAATAATTAATCCTTATCCATTTGTATTTTGTATCTGTATCAAACGAGATACGGATCATGCTTGATTCCTGATACACTGGCGACCCAGTGTCTATTAACAGGATTTGCTAATAATGAGCGCTTTGAAGCGAAGCAAATCTCTCAAACTAGATCAATAGCTATCAAACTTTCCGGCTGACATAAACCTAATATTCAGAAAGATAGTTCACGTATCTTTCCAAATGACTACACTATTTTCACATTTATTTCAATGGTCACACGATTCTCCCTTCTTCTCGTGCATTCAGTAAATAAAAATTATATAATTCGTCGAAGAATTATTCTAATGAATAAAGTCTGGTAGCAAGAAAAAAGTTTCTCAATTTTCAGTACATTATTTTCAGTCCAATTTGATAACATAAAAGACAGCGTGGTGAAATTCGTGATGTGACAATGAGCCGCGACAGCAGCGTCGGAAACTTATTAAAATTCCGTTTATTCTGAATAGTTACCGCGTAATATTTTCTACGCTCCGGACAAGAGAAAAAGAAATATGAAGAACGCCAGATCTTTTCCATTTGCGCACCCTTAACACTTACATTTTTAATTGGATTAATTAACTTAACCCAGCTACCCCCGTCCATCTCTCTCACTCTCTCTCTTCCTTCGTCCTGCTTTTCATCTGTCGTTTTTCTGTTCCACTTTCCCTTCCTTTCAAAGCGTTCTTTACGCATCCTTATTCTTTATTCTCTCATTCCGTTTCTGCTTGGAAACGTTACAATAGCTTCTCGCTGCAAATGCACGCGCATATAATTTCCTCGGGTCAGAGTCACAATTAGCAGAAACAGCATCATAATTTACAAAAAAATTAATGAATCCAAAAACGACTTTGTTTTGTCAGGCTGCTTTACGGCGGATTTTACTGTAATCATTAACACTAAACCTACCCCATCGCACCTGTCAGAATGATTTCAGATTTTTTATTTCACAATAACAATGATTTCATAAGGAATATATAATTAAAATTAATCTTGTCATTTTTATAAGGGAAAACCAACTAATTTAAAGGCTCGGTAGGTTTAGTGTCAACACTAAAAGCGATTAAAATGTTTCAGCTTACAAAAATGACAAGGCTCTGTTCGTTTAGATCTTATGCAATTTTTACTACAATATGTTCTTGGATAAAGAAATTTATCAAATCAATTTGCTTGTAAGCAATTTCGTTATTTCAATAATTGCAAAAGGAGAAATATAGAACCGGTCATTTGACCGGCAGTGGTAGGTTTAGTGTTAAATAACAGTTCTGCTTTTCGGGGAAACTTTTCGAACAACGAATTGTATTCATTGCTGTATGGAATTTAAGACTTCAAAATTGGGAATACGCCTTCCGTGAAAGTCGTGTTAATTTCGCATGTCGTTGAACATTGTATTATGTCCTGTTAGGCAGATCGATAGGAGATCAACGTTTCTGAACATGTACGTAATTATTAAACCGGTTTTTTGGCTCACCTCATCGTGTCACCTGGCCATTACCGCCGTCGTGCGTCCGAGGCGAATGGCCGATCTCCCAGTTATACACTGTTCGGACTGCTGTCACCTTAATGAAGTAGATTAAGGGAAATGCATCATGTTGCATTATCAGCTGCTAATTGCACGATCGCAAACTCTGGTGTTTACAGCATAATTTACTTGATCGATGCTGAATTCTTAATAAAAGATTCTCATGCCACGACGTCATAAATTCCTGTTTATTCTGTAAACGAATATTTCATATTTATCTTCTCATAATTATGATCATCGAATGCACATCTTTAATTGTTGTTGGTGTATTCGAAACAACTGTAGGAACACGTATCATTTTCCCAAGAGCTTCTCCGTGATACATTTGACTAGTTCCTTCTCCGCACTGTCTTCCGGGTAATTGGAATTCAGATAATCGGCGTTTCCATTAATCGACGCTTCACTCTAATGAGAGTGGAGACTCCTAAGGGATCACCGGAAAATTTTCCTTCATAATTTCTGCAAATACTCGACCAGACGTTTACAGATTACAATAAATGTCTTGCTTGACTTCTACAAAATATTTGTAACTCGTTCCAAAATTGAACAAGAGACGTTTAACTATTTAATTGTTTTCAGATTCGAAACTATTAAAATGATCGAGAATGTGAAACGCGCAGTCTCCGCGACATAATGATAGTTACATGATTATTGTATCCGGTCAAACCCACGGTAATGAGAAAGTAAACCTTGAATCATTTTAATTTCATTCTGCTAAGAGTTTGCACGGATTACTAATGTTTGCAATTAATCTAAATTAATGATGCGATTTTACTAACTTCATAATAACAAATCTGATTGTTGTTCATAACGTACGAGTGGTAGGTAGCACGAATGATATTTTTGTCGAGGAACAGTTTTAACCAATAATACGAATTTATGATTTCGGCGCAAGGTTCGATCAATTTTACTTTTTTTAAAAATGTGAATACGAATTTATGATTTCGGCGCAAGGTTCGATCAATTTTACACAAAGCAGCAAATGTGCAATTATTTATATATGTATCTTGACATTTCGATCCCTATGTGGATCGTTTTCATAAAGAACATGGAATTATAATATGGCAAATAAATTTAAAACACAGCCAAGTCGATCCAAAGAATCAACAAAATTAATGTACTTACTTGCTGCGTAACAAAAAGAAAAAAAACATATAAACGAACACTAAGAAATACAGAAAGGCAATGTTCCATCGAAAAATTGATCGAACCTTGCGCCGAAATCATAAATTCGTATTCACATTCCGATCGAGAAACAAACTTCACCTTTAACCAGGAATGTTTCAATCTAATTGTGACCGAAAGTAGTTATCAATCGTTTTTATTTTGCATACGGGATTTTCCAATAGAAACGCCAGAGTACCAGAAGCTGTCTTCGAATATAGAGATAATGATTATATCGATATTTATTAGAATCAAATATTATAAGTCAGCAGCAGCTGCAAACGCGGGCGGTACGCATGTGTGCCTGTAGGTGTTGACCTCATTTGGAAATACCCAAATGGCCGTTTAGTCGTGGCGTACATTCCCTGAATTGCTGGATTTTAACGTGCATCGATCTGTCGCATTAGTCACCATTTACGGGCCCGAACGACTAAACAGTCGATATTGGCGGTTAAAATGTCTTTAACCGTGGAAGCGGCTGTTTACGCGAAAGATGAAAGCCACCGTGCTCAGAGAATCGATGAAACAGAGAGCGAATCCCGGGGAATGGATCACGAACGTTGCTTTCGATTTAATTTCAAAGTCCGTTGAATCCAAATCCCGCGCCCAGCTTTTTATTCACTCGCGATTAATGGAATTTCCCGTTCGAGCGAATTTTAAATTCGGTCCTCGTATATTTGCGCCCGATGGAAATACCCGGTATAGCAATTGACGATATTCGTGCATTAGGCAAATTAAAAATATGTGATACCCCTTTGTGCGGTCCAAACGCCAGCCGGAACATCGCGCAGCGTCGCGCGAGCTTAAAAGCTAATTCCATCGCTGTGCACAACAACAGAAGGACTCATTATAAGACCGGGCTGCTACCTCCAACAGAATTTTTCATTATTTTCCAAGCAAGCAAACAACTTACGCACTCATTTATGTATACGTATTTAGCGTAAGAATATTTTTCAGTGTCCGATACTTTATGTGTTAGACCGTAGATTTTTCTACAAAGCAAATGAAAATCTATTTCTCCTTTTTAATCATCTAATGTCTGTGCAGCTTTGCATTTCACCTGTGTCGTACATGCATAAAATCTGTAGGTTTAATTTTATAAATATGAACTGATATATATTCTAACTGCATTTAGAATTGTATTTTATTAAATACGAAAATGAATCCACCGATTCGTTCCACTCCGAGCTCTTGTATTAAGTTAGAACTGCTCGAGTATTTTTATTAAGCAATCTATTATTATACATAGTACGTTCCATGATCCTAAAATAAAAGGAATTGTTATTAAATAGCCCTGAACATTTTTAGAAAATCTCAACCATTTCGCAATGTAGATCAAGTCTTAATAATTTCCAGCATCAATTATGATTATGTTTATTCGAGCAATATCAATTTCAACGAATATTCGTTTCACAGGCATGTTTGCACGTTCTGCGAAAAAGTTTTTTATTAGATTCTTGTCGTTGATTGAACGGTGATTAAATAAATTGATAATGCCAATTGTACAGAGGCTGAATAAAAACGATCGATTTTCGAGTGGTTCCGCGGAATATTTTTCCCTTCATTTCACAAAGGGGTATTATTGTGAGCACAATGGAACTCATAATGGTATCGTCCTTTGATAAAAAATTCTTAATATTTGACTACACGTTGAAAGCGATTGATTTCGATCTGTGAACGTTGTACACCGTTTGACTCTTTCTCTATAGTCTGGCCAGATATTACGACGAATTTTATTGTACGTAGACAGTACGGAAGGTCCTTAAATAAATACAAAGAAAAGGCACCTGCTCCCGATTGAATCCTCCAGACTGAATATTTTCCTATCCGTGTCTAGTGCAGGAATATATTATTTTTTGCAGACATAGCACTTGGTAAATTTTCATTGCCCACTTCTCACCAATAAAAATTTCATTGAATTTTCGATAGCCTAATTAGTCTATAAAATCTACATAAGTTCGACTTGATTAAAAAAGATCTTCTATTTTAAAATACGAATGGAGATATTTTCCTATCCGTGTCGACTGCAGGAATATATTTTTTTGCAGATATAGCAGTTGGTAAATTTTCATTGCCCACTTCTCACGAATAAAAATTTCATTGAATTTTCGATAGCCTAATTAGTCTATAAAATCTACATAAGTTCGACTTGATTAAAAAAGATCTTCTATTTTAAAATACGAATGGAGATATTTTCCTATCCGTGTCAACTACAGGAATATATTTTTTTGCAAATATGTATAGCAGTTGGCAAATTTTCATTGCTCAACTCTCTCCAATCACAATTTCATTGCCTAATTCTCACCAATTAAATTTCATTGAATTCTCTACAGCCTAATTATATAGCCTATAAAAGTTCGATCTGATTAAAAAGGTTCTTCTGTTTAAATGAAGAATTTCTGGTTCGGTTGCGTAGAATTTAAAACTGCGGACATATTGCTGCGAGTACTGATTGGATTTGTAAAGCCGCGCCGGCACAAGCACCCGAGAAATTTGTTTTGATTCGTTTCAATAATATTGTAGATATTTTCCTGGCGCAACAACTGCCGAGATTACGCAACGGCCCGGCTGTAATCTCGTACAGCAGCGTTCTCATTTAAATCCCAATTATTGATATTTATCGGTTGCATTATCAAGCGAATTCAATGCGCCTCGTCGGGGGAATTTGCAGTTCTCATCACTCGGCTGCGGAACCGAGATCAAAGATGCTATGAATCCCGCGACGGGAACGAAGATGGCGAAAACTGTAATAAACGAATAACAGATGTCCCTGTTCCTCCCCGCGCCACTGCCGTCGTCGCCGCCGATGATTTCCATCGCCTCCGGGGGTTGTACATATTACACGGGCCCCGTCTAATGAAATTCTTCTCACTTGTCATTCTTGTATTAACATTTTTTCCGACGAAAAAAAACCTGCCGCCGTGCCCCCGATTTCATTAAAAACGCCCGCAACGCTTTCGCTTCTAATATGCCGAATAATAAAGAGAAAAAGAAACGAACGGGAGAGCAAGACAGCTGGGAAAATAAGAAGAGGAATGGCAGACGGAAAAGTGCCGGGAACTTCTCACTGTTGCGGAAAATATATATTTGATTAACGCTGTGGCCACGTGTTCTGTGTGATTTGCATGGATATTCAAATGCTTTGGGATTTCGGCGCAATTGTGCGGCGCAGCTACCGTCCCCACGCTCTCTCCGCCAAAGTGGAATTGATTATTTAATTATCGCCGGCGTTTTATAAACATTACCTTCTCATCGGGAAATATCTGGTTAAGTGAATCGTTGAACGGTGCCGGGGAATATTTGTCGCTGACACTCGAGTGCTGTGGTTGATATTCATTATGTAACTTTTTAATAGGAGAACAAAAGAGTTGGATTCGAGGTGGTTGTGTTTGAAGAAAGCAGAATTCAATTGGAAAATAACATGTGGATCTATTCTATTTATTTGAATTTTAATTTTTTACCTTCGTAGGGTCCATGTGTGCGCATAATTATTAAAGTGGTCTAACTTGTATATATTTCTTGTTTCGAGATATTCAAAGGTAAAGGATATTAAAAATTACATGGAATAAAATAATGTGATGTGAAATAACTGATAAACTCTTTTTTTTTTTAATATTTTAACCGAGATCACTTTCATAGTTATGGACACATATCTCTGTGGTAGAATTGACAGCTGTAAGAACATTTTTATTGCCCAACATCCTGTTATATGATAGGATTATAATTTTATCCTATTACAGGGTACAGCTAGTTATCATGTCTATCGGAAAGGTTAATCAAGCCTGTGATTAAACTGGCGATTGTGGTAACGAGCAAGCTATGCGTCAGATTCGTTCTGCATTCTAAAAGATCAGCTAATTATTTCGTTTTTAGCATCGACTATTTTCAATCGTCACAATAGCACGGACATTCAAATTTACTTTTGGCTATTTGTCGAAAGTTCTTTTGTAATCGGTACAGAGAAAGATGAAGATCAAATATATTATTTGACAGGAATCATCGCACGGTTTACAAAAGGTTCGCATAATCGGACGCTCCCAGGCAACAATCTCCGAGCGTTCGTGAATAATAGAGGGCGGTCTGTCACGTTGATCACCACTATTCAGAAGAGCGAGTAGTTCCCTTGCATCAGGGAATTTCTGACGAAATGTATTAAAGCAAAGAATGAAAGCGAATCGGACAAAAGCAGCCGTCTTCGATGGCTAAGGCGGCCATAACCGTGTAACTACGTTGCTACATTGTAGAAACGGTGGAAACGTGCCGGATCGCCTAAATGGCGAATAGTGTTTAAAGCGAGGAAGAGCTGACTCTTTAATGATAATAATGGTTACGGCGTTTCTTTTCAGTACTATCGCGAGAATTAACGGTGGAAATTCAGACGGGAAAAGTGTTAACTGCGTTGCACTATAGCGGCGTTCATTTCGATGACTTGTAGCCAGACGGGGTTGCAATATTTACCTCTTGTTCTTGTTGTCGATATAATTATTAGAATGCAGTTTTTATGCACTTACCGGAAAAATTGTTCTTGTTATCGATATAATTATTAGACTGCAGATTTTATGAATTTACGGTAAAAAATGATTATGTGTAATTTAAAACAGCAAATTGGTTAAAATGGTACAACACTGGAACTATCAGATGACTTAATTAACTTCCTCCTGCTTGGTTTTTTTTAAAATGAATTTTTTAATTATAAATATCTTTTTATGAGAAATTTTAATGAAGTACGTATGTAAACAAACCTGGGAAGAAATATAAATAATTGCATTTTTGTCAATCTATTATTTTCAGATTGTTAAAATGATTAAAGTGAGAACGCATTGCCTGTCTAGCTCCATTCTCTTCCAATTCACGGAGACATATTTTATTTTCAAGGTAGAAACAAATCTGGTTCCAGTATCTTGCAAATGATGCTAAAAATTTTGACATTGATGTTCAAAACAGTAAGACATACAAAAGTGCAATGAAAGAAGGAATTTTCGGACAGTTGCTAAATATTCTTTGGTGAACAGACTGACTTTGGGAATATCGCAGTTAATACAGTGGAGGCAGAGTTAAGTCCCGCACGAGCTGACTCGTACTCGCTGAACAATATGGCCATAAACCCGTTGGGAGAGACTCGCAAACTCGGCGCAGTGAAGTCAAACCTTGACCATCTTTTTAATTAATTTTCCCGTGCTGCCAGAGAAGAGATTCCCTCAGTTCGCAGAGAAACGCGGAGCAGCAGCGCCCTTTCTCTTGCACGGCACACACAACCAATTAGAATTTGAACATTGACGAAACAACCACCAAAAATGGAAACCAACCAATCAAATGTTATTTTTGGCATTTATTCGGCGAAAATTCCGCCGTATGTTGTTCCTACCGCTCAGTCAGCTTCGAAACATATGCTGCATCCGAGCAGTTTTGATTTTGCAAGCCGAAGCTGGTTTTTTTTCAAAATGTTGAGGCAATATTATTTGTGCATGTTATTATTATTATTATTTCTAAATTTATTATATGTTATTTATGAATGGAGCTAGATAATTATTAAAATTACAGTAGAGCAGGATACTTTCATACTCACACATTTATATTTTTACAAAAAAGAAATATGCATTTTTAAGGAAGTATTTTGCGGCCGAGTTTTTGAAAAAACGATGATCGTTTGAAAACCATAAGCCACGGCGAGGGATTTCACGAAACGATTTAACCGCGGTTTTAACAAAATCTTTCTGTTCATTGCAGGTCGGGTTGCTTTATTCTCATGCGCGTGTGTGCGTATACCGCGGCATCAGTATTCGACCTGCTATTGGGGTCACATGTAAATATGACTTCAGGATTGGAACAGAATATCTCCACTCCTCTGCCTCGCTCTCGTCGTTACGTGCGCGATAAATTCAACCGCGGAGGCCAAGGAATTCCTGGTTTTTCATCCCTGGTAGCACTGGCAGTGTCCTCTGTTTAATCCAGCCACCGAATTCCGACACCCGGGGAGGCCACCGAGAAAAAGAAATGGCAAAAAATTTGTTCAAAGTGTTTCGTCGCGTATCCAGCGCGTTGAAGATTTCATTAATGCTTTCTGGTTCGCGCGCGCAGCTCTGTTCACCGATGCGCGTAAACTTATTCTCCCGAGCCGCGTGTCGCTGTCATCGTTTTCGTGTCGCACCGGGCTCTCGAGAAGTGTGAAAAAATCGTTGACACGTTTCACTGATAATTATATCTATGAATGCAGCACGCGATTCGCCCAAACATGAGCTCGTCGCAAGTCTGATTCAATACTGCAAAAAGTTAAAAATATAAGTACAGAAAATGCTGTAACATAAATTACGTTTTATCGATCGTAAATGTTAAATAAACAATGTGTGTTGGTATCAGCGCACAGGTTCGATAAAAAAACAAGCAATCTTGCAATTAACAAAATTCCAACGTTTCGATCCTGATGTGGAACATTTTCAAGAGAATTTTTAATGCGTCTGAAAAATTAATATCACTGTAATATGTGTTAAACAAATCAAACAATATGAAAGTAATAGAAGTAACACTTTGCCGTACTTGCTTTAACAAAAGGTTATACATGAAGAAGACAGTTTCTTTCTGTAATTCTTTCTTCTCTTCAAAATGATCCCACATCAGAATCTGAACGTTGAGATTTTGTTAATTGCAAGATTGCTTGTTTCTTTGGGGGACCTAAAATTCTCAACTTTTTCTGAATGTAGTATTATACAATTTAACGAATAAATGATAAAACTTTCGGTTCTGGTACAAGAAATCCAATATCAATTATAATTAAAATACTATTGAGAGAAGTAATATTAAGTATTTCATTGAAATATGTTATAAAATGGTGCTTTCATAAAGAAGCTTTATATTATTCGAGAGTAATTATGGTTAATATTTTTTTTTCAGAAGTAACCTAACGAAATTAATGTAAACTAATAGTCAATTACAGTCTGAGTGATATTGTAGCATAACCATATATTGCATTATAATTAGAATTAATTGAATCATCATTGCTTCGTCGAATTTATACATAATGTCACATTCACAGAAGTTGAACAATTTTTGTTCCCCTTCGCTGTAACAAAAATTGCAACGGCGGGATACATGGAAAAATAATTGACGTCCCGGTATGTAAATAGAAGCCGGTAAAACGCGTTTGACGGGGCTCTGTTCATGCAAATTAAACCGATGCGATGCGTCTCCGCTATTCATTGGACTAGCTGGCATCATGCGCTCGTCAGAATATTCTTCGATAAGTTATGCGCGGTGATATCGACATTGTTCATGCAGTAGCACCTTTGGAGGATGTTTGGATGGAGGTTAACTACCATTCGTATTAACAGCTAGTCTGAGCGTGGCTCTAATCGAGTTAAAACGTGATTACCAGGCTCGGTAACGGTATGATAACCTTCGTCATATTCTATTCAAATGAACGCCGCGGTGCTCGACTACTTCAGAACATGTACACGCAGCACAATATGATTATATTCCAACTTCTGCATTACGGAATGATGAATTCCGCAGCCCTAGCCGCGAAGATTGCTTGCAGAGGGATCGTTACAACCTAAATTTTATTTGCGATCGTGGTTCATGAAGTTTGACTGCATCACTGGTTCCATGTCTTTTATATTATTCAACAACACAGCTTCGCTTAGGAATGATCGGGAAACTTTTAGCTCTGTTGTTAGCTTCTGTTTAAGAGATGGATTTACTATTCAAAATTGCTTAGCAATAATGTACACAGGGGAGACGAATTTGTTAAATAAATTAAACTACTAGCAGTGAATTTTCGGCGCACAGGTTCGATCATAAGTTACGCCCTATATATAGCTATTTTGTAGCAATTACCCAAACGTTTAGATTCGGATTTGAATCATCAAGTTCGAGACCACGTTTTCTATTAAAAATGTTTTAATAGTGGAGGAAAAGAAATCCATTTATTAAGCAAACTGTTTGGAACTAATTTTTAAGAAATGCATCATTGCCAATAATTTATTTTATATCCAGCTCTGAAATAGTGAAATAGCTCTGAAACAGTTAAAGTACCGTTTAATGATCCTAGGGGAGCAACAGGGACCCAGTACATATAGTAATATATTTGAATGATTCATCCGCGTGTCACGTAGCATGTAAAAAATAGAGCAAATTCATTGATAGCTCTACCCTATATACAAACGAGCAAATGCAACAGATTTCCCGTGACGTATATTTAGCCGGTTAAAAAAAAGAGAGAATAACAGGCGAAAGATAATACTAACAACATGGACGTAAACTAAACCGCAACATGTATAGGAAAGCTGAAAACAGAAACAATGAATCATACACCGCATCAATATTTCGTGGTTGATTTATACGTCGAAATTCCTGGATTACTCTTTTGAGAAAGCTTTTACCACTTTAATGCAACAGTCGTGCTAGCATTAATGAAAAAATGTTGCCGAATCCGGTGATCCATGATTTACGATCGAAAGCTTGTTCCCGGTGATTTTTCGTTTCTGATAAAATAATTATGTCGGATAGGTAAACATGTTGGGGCGATCGATTCGAAGTTATACGTGAAATTTGAATATTGTAGATGAACCATAATTTTTTTTATAAGAGTGAAGCGAAAAGTCGCTTTCAAATATTAATTTATTCATTTCAGCGAAATTTTAAGCAGTGATTTTAAGACGATGCATTTAAGGAAATGTTTATAAGCGGGTCTTCCTTTGAGCCTTCTCTTCTCGATCTTCTATGACACACGTACCGAAAAGAAAATTATTGCTCCGACATGCTCGCCGTGTGTACGTGAATATCAAATATCAGGGAATGTACTGCAAAAATTCTTGGCGAGTTATTAAACGTCAAAGAAAAAACACGGAACGTGTAAAAAGGAGAGGAAGCATAAAAAAATGGTGGAACATCTGATATATAGAAATCGTTGATCAAAGACCGTCACCGGTTTCCCGCTAATGACCGGTGCGACATGGAAAGCGTTTGACTTTAATAAAAAAAAAGTACCAGCGTGTGTATTTTTTTCCAAACTCAATACCTTGCCGGTTTACATCGAGCTCCGGTACACATATAAGAATTACTAACAATTTCTGCAGCGTTGCAGTAAGTAATTCCAGCGGCTCCTTTTAACGTCACGACTTTAGTCAGACTTCTTCATTAATTTAATTAGTTTTGTCAGGAAGTAATTAGAGTAATTTCATTTATACAGAAAATTACAGAGATACGGGAGACAAACGTTCATCTTCGTCAGAAAATGTGCACTCGATATTAAAAGTTTTTTCTTGTTAATGCTTGTTTTGCGATTAATTGAATTGGACTCGATCTGTTTTCGTATATACGTGTTTTAAATCATTTTAATGTGCAGCGAATTCGTAGTAAACCTTCTGGAACTTTTACTTTTTTTATGAAACATTCATCCGTGCAAATTGAAAAGATACATTGTCCCCACGGTTGGCTCCGATAACCACATCCCCCTCAGCGACTCACTAAAACCGAAGAGACCACAAACGTTTCTCTTGACCCCGAATTCTGACCAGCGCCACAAATTAGGAAGGTTCAATTCCGACATTAGGATTACGTTTCGCCGGTGAACGGGCATTTCAGAATCACAGGAGAGAGCAAAAGGGTTGCCGTTGATGCGGGGGTGAGGTAGCGTCGTGGGGTGGGCGTGCAGGGAGGGCGTGCGAGTGTACGCGTCGCACTTTGAGCGACTTCAAAAGCACGTGTGAGTTTTATTTAAAAAAAAGGAAGCGGAATGAAAGTCAGAGAGAGAGAGAGAAGTGAACTAGTTCGCAAGGAGGAGAACGTAACTGAAGGAGAGAAAGAAAGAGAGGGATGAAGGTGGATGAGAAGAGGATGGAGGCAGAGAAAAAGCGGAAGAAGCGAGGACGACCAACGTTGAAAAAGGACGTAATGTTAGCGGGAGGCAAAAAGAGGGAAAGAGAGTGAGAAGAGGAGAGGGGAGGGGAATCGCGGAAAAAGCCGTGAACGAGCTAGCTGGCGCGGGGCTGCGTGACACGATATGAGGCTAGGGGTCGGCGCTTTGACTTTGACGTGCAATTAAAAGTGCATTTTCCGCTCAACAGACGTTTCGCGGATTCGAAGTACCTTGGAAAACGTTTACCCGAACGGCCAACGGGTAAGTCATAAGCTCCGTGAAAAATTTTCGCAGACGGTTCGACGTGTAAGCGCACCTGTGGCGATTTCACAGGCACGCAGGCGGCGGCGGCGTCGGTGGCCGACTCGCGCGGCGCTGAGCGTCGCTCAGAGCGCGAGAGAGCGAGTTCGCTCCGTCGAAGAGGAAAAAGAGTCGTTGGGGACTCGCTCGGGAGAAGGAAAACGGAAAGGTGAAGGGGTTGCTGGCAAAAGAAGAGGTGAAAAGGGCGTCGACGAGAAGGAGGAGGAGAACGGCGCAAGGAGAGGGTGTGTGTGTGGTAGGGCGCAGGAGAATCTGGGGGAGGAGGAAGCGGTGGAGTAGCAGGAGGAGAGGACGAAGAAACGCACTTGCCTTTGATATTTATTCTCGCGCGCGTGGCTGGCCTAAATAAGCACCTTTCCGCGGGAAACGCTCTCGCGCAAAGCACGAAAACCACCGAGAAAGATTTTTATTTTGCACCCTCTCTTCGCGTTCACCCTTCACGCTGGCCCTACCATACCCTCTCTTTCTCTCTGTCCTTCTTACGCCTCCTTTTTCTCCTACCTTTTCCTGTCGTCTACTTTTTGTTCGAACGTGTAAAGGGAGTTCGATGCGTCTACGGCACTTTCGCGACTCCCGTCAACAGCCAGGACTCGTTTAGCATTGCTCTTTACGCGGCCCGCAATTTTTCCACCTCCCTTCCTCTTTCGTTCTCTCTCTCTCTCTCTCTTCTTTGCTATCGACGCGTTCGCGGTCTTCTTTGTTACGGATTTCTGTAATGATCGTTTTAACGGGGTAGCTCGCGCGTGGTTCGCGCCTTTGTTTTCGACAGGTCTGGCCGGGCGTTTATTTGGTTTTTCCGACGATGCTTTTACGAGGCAATTCTACAACAAAGAATAACGTATGCACGCTTTATTTGCCGGCGCTTTTCTTTGTCGACGACGAGGCGAGGCCAGCCGTCGATGCCAAGCTGTTCTACAAGCTTTGCTGCTCCTTTTTCTCGTTTGTTTCTCTTGATCTCTCTCTCTCTCTCACACACACACACTCTTCCTTTTTCTCTTCTGATTTCGCGGGAAACCCGCGAACACGGAACGATTAATGTTCATTCTTCCGCGTGGCCGAACGCTTCCTCGAATGCGCGATGCTAACTGCCAGATTTCTCGTCGGAGGTAGAATCATAATTTGGTCTGTTTGTCGAGAACGACCTCGATCAATTGTACGTACTGAATTAAAATGCCCTGGCAACGCGAAGGGGGCTTATAATCACGAATAATAAGGGAAGCTACACTTTTGTCTGTACACGAGTGTAAACCTAAAAACATATTCTTTCTCGAACATGCTAGAACAATTAATCTGAAACGCTTACATTTATCGAATGATTTCACGTTACCCCGTAGATTACAAAAAGCTTGTTCGCACGTTGTCCTCGTAAAATGAAATCGCAGCCATTTTGCGATATTCGAACGGGAAAGTATTGATTGTCGTTTAAACCGATTCAAAAGACGGAAGTATTGAAAGACTCCCACACGAATTTATTGATCAATTAAAGCGTATCTTGAATGGATTCAGCATTGAATGCGAACGATTGAAAGCCAGATCCACTATATTTCATAGAATGATCGATATTTAGATTTCTGATTTGATTGTATATCGCCGAAGTGTGCGAGACTGATCCGCAGTTTTCACCACTATTTCAATCTGCTCGAGCATATTCAGATCGAACTGATAACATTAGAACTACCGAGCTGAAAACAAGACTGATACGTATTCCTTTATAATAACAACTGAATTAACATACTTGAATAAAGTAGTTTATTTGCGAATTAACGTTTCGATAGATTGTCATGCGTGAATTCGGAGGAAATAACTTTTACTTCGAATTCCGTGCTGTTTCTGGTCTACCAGTTAATGTCTGTATCACGGTTGAGAGAAACGTTAATAATCCAACTGTAGCACTTGATACGAACGTGTAACATTATTTAGAAGCAAAGTGGAAAGTCACGTTTCACTGATTTTAGATTAAACTAACTGTCCCTTATTAAATAAGCTCTTTTGTATCGAGTGTACGGCAGGGGAACGAGAAATTGGCGCATTGTCTGTTTCCGTTAATTGAGTGTTTCTTTGAAGTCTTAACAGAAGGACAGAATAATGGATTGACGGAGACTGCCTGCAGCTATTTTATAAAAACCTGTGTAGCTCGAAAATGATGCAGCTTTGCCACACGGACGTGCCAACACGTGCACAATCCTTCGTAACAAACAATTTTGATACAGAATTTTGAGTTCGCAGAGTCTGCTGACTCAATCTTCGTATTGTCATGAATAGACTGCGAAACTTTACGAAAAATAAAAATGTTCTGCATTGATTGTGGGAAGATGGAATAAATGACTTTGTTACATTAAAAACTACATTGCAGTATTCTTA
>CM052327.1:3201360-3224013 GCA_028455615.1 Lasioglossum zephyrum | reverse complement strand
TGTGATTGTTTCATTGATCGAACCGCGCCGATATTATTAATATATTACACACAAAGTTATGATCAAGTGTTATCACTAGACTGCGAATCTTTATGTATTTATAGTAAAATTGAGTAGATGAATATATGATTTCTCCTGTATTAAAATCGTTAAAGGAAGATATAACATTCAATTGAGTTCCTATTTTTTGCAATTCGATGCAAGCAATTTTTATTTTGCATAAAAATCCACAGTCCAGTAGGATTTCATAATTCATCAATAAAATATATAGTTTTTAAAGAAGGAATAGAAATAATTAATTATCACTATACAAAAATGTGGGGATACGACAAGAAAGGATACTAATGGATATTCTTAAAAGATATTTTCTACAGTTATCATTTTATTATAAATACTTCGAAAACCAATGTTAGTAAATCTATACATTCTAAATCAAAATAAATAGACTTGTAATTAGTAGATATTGCCGCTTACATAAGTATATTAATTTCACTTGATTTACATCTCCCGCGTGCATACACAACTAATTTAAAGAGACTGTTGAACGATCGACATCAAAGGGTACCGCCCGGAGTGTCGCCTCTTGTATCCCTACTCTTTGACTATACTTCGGATCTTTCTGCAAAATATTTCACTGAGTCGTTTGCAAGACACAGAACAATGCCAACCTGTTTCCACTGTCTTCAAAGATGCCTAGAAAAATTACGAATTGTATAAACATTGGCAGTATAATTATGAGATTAAACGACAGACTACAGATCTGTCAGAAAGGAGCTTTGAGTTGAGATTCGTTTTAAATCCGTTTAAATTTTTATTCATTGCCGAGGTCGCTGTTGCCGAATAATTAATAGACAGAAATTGAATTTAATAGGCGGCCCGTGTCGCTGTAAAATATTATCCTCGTAAATATGTAATAAATGGTAAGGCGTAGGTAAATTTATGTTATCACAGAGTTTATATAGACCCGGTATTGATCGATTATGATTTGTATTTTTAGTAGTTTCCAGTAGTAACCCGATATATTTTCCGCGTTATGACACCAGTATTTTATTACTGTTGCCGCAATATTGGTTCGTGCTCTGTTTTGCGATGTCGAAGGTTTTCCACTGACCAATAGTAATTTTGCTTAGATTGCATTGCCCGGCCGCTATCTCCGACTTTATGTCTGTTATTAATCATACGCAATTATTCTCTAATTCCTATCTGCCGGTAAACTCTTGACAAAGGATTTCTGAAATACCATTTCCCGTGTACTTCTTTCCAGTCTCTTCGAAACTGAGTTCAGATTTGTAAACTGGTCATTCGAGATTCATGAAAATATAATCCAAACAGTCGTACATTTAACAATATATATCAATAACTTTTTCATGAACAATCGTACTCCTTTCCAGATTCTTCGAAACTGAATTCGTAAACTGGTCATTCAAGAGCTATTATTAATAATTCAGACAGTCATGCATTTAATAATTCGTATTAGCTTTTTCTTGAGAAATTGACAATCTGAAATAGATAGCTATTATTGTATCTACAGGTGCGGAAAGTGTTTATTTCACACAGAGATTCGCAGTCTAGTTGTTACTATGTTTAGCAAATCGAGCGAAAATCCAGATATCAAGCACAAAAGTTACCGGGTTGACGACCCGTGCACACCTCATACATCGAATTACTTCGGACACCCATTTAAGTCCCGGAGAATTACATTTAACATGAACGTTTACGATGGCTTTACGGTTAAACGTATTACCGCTCCAAAACAGTTAACAACATGATCCAGTAACGCTTGCGAATCGATAATACCGCAAGTTTCGTGCGCGGTTCATTTTATGCTAGACGCGGATTCGGTTGTTCGACGCTCCGTAAAATGATCCGCCTCGAACGATTCGTCGGCATCGAAAGAATCGACAAGATTATAAGGCGACCTGTATTCGTATCTGCAAATCGTGCCATTACTAAAATCTTACATTTTCGAACACAATTCTATCAATATTTGGTTATAGCTTATGTGGAACATCTGGTATAGAATTGAACAAAGAACGGACGAAATGACCAATGAATGAACATCAATTTCGAATGAATGAACAGAGGTTCCCCTAATGAATGATAATTACACAAACAGACTCATTATAGAACCACTGAACCGCCTCAAAATACAAATTGCTAATCTCACGGTGATAACATCACTTAACAACACTTCGAATACGTGGGATATCGTTCGAACGACTGCTAAATAAATTAATGTAGTGTAGAATAGTTAAGTAACGTTTTTAGTAACTTACTAAAATGCTTTGCATTGATTATGGGAAGCAGGGATAACGTAAAAATTGGTCTCATCCCGTAAGGACTTTGTTACATTAGAGTTCCATGGAAATCACCGACACAAATTTCCCCGGCACGGTTTTCACCGACTCCAGATTTGGCCGACAACTACTTTGACCGACAACTACTTTGACCGACAACTACTTTGACCGACAACTACTTTGGCCGACAACTACTTTGGCCGACAACTACTTTGGCTGACAACTGCTTTGGCCGACAATACCTTTAACCGACAATACCTTTAACCGACAGTACCTTTAACCGACAATACCTTTAACCGACAATACATTTAACCGACAATACATTTATCCGGCAATAACTTTAACCGACAATACATTTAACCGACAATACATTTAACCGACAATACATTTAACCGACAATACCTTTAACCGACAATACATTTAACCGACAACGCCTTTAATCGACAACGCTTTTAAGCGTCAATGCTTTTAACCGACAACGATTTTGACCGAGACGAATTTGATCGACAACGATTTCAGATTCGTTTTCGATCAAAAGCGTTGTTAGCCAAAGTAGTCGTCGTTCAAATCTGGTGTCAGTGAAATGTTTGCACTGAAAACCGTGTCGATGATTTCCATGGGACCCGTTACATTAAACACAACGTTACAGGAGAATCTTGAATTCTTTAAAACTGTTCCAGTTTCATATTTCACCGAACCAATTTCTTCATAAATGCATAAGGATCTGCAGTCTAGTAATCGTGAGTAAAGGAAATATTTAGATGGCTACATTTAGGTGGACCACCCTGTAGTAAAGGAGAAAATCGGCGTATTCGGTGTTCCGTTCGGCGATAGAGACGCGGCTTGAATCGTCAACGGCGAACGCGAGCTGCTAAGAAGAACCGAAGGAGTCACTGAATATTTTAAGCGCCATGAAAGTTCGGAACAACCGCTTCCGAAGGGGAAACTTTCATGGAAGTGCACAACAACTGGAAGTTCATTACTGAACTCGCGACACGAGGCCTCCCTCTGATTTGTTTCAGAAATATCGACACTACGTGTTTGCTAACGAACCCCCGTCGAACAATGAGCTGATTTCGTTGGTGGCTATTGTCAGTATAATTTCGCTAAAATACACGCCATTGTTTCAAGCATCGTTGAAATATCGATGCCTCCGAGGGAAACGAAGGGAAACAGGCTTCCGCCGCGACAATTGGTTTCAGTATCTGCACGATGACTCCGAGATGATCCTTCACGGCGATGTCGATTATTTCATCTCGAATGGTACATCGTGTTTAAGAAAGCTTCAGAATCGTTTAATCCACAAAGATTACACGATAATAATTCACGGACAATGATTTCACTCGCTGCGAGACGTGCACATCTTTTATGTTCAACAGGGGAAGCAGAATTAATTAGTTGCTCAAGGTCACATCCGTGATTATGAACTACGTCAGACATGACCTACCCTCATGAAGCACAGGCTTCACCCCTCTATTGAGCAGAAATGGGGTCGTGAGAGTTTTGAAGAATGGGGCAGGGACAAAATGGTGGATGGAAAGGATATTGTGGTCAAAGCCCTCACTCTCTGGCCTAGAGTGGTCAGTTAATTTTGTACCGATTGTAAGAATTATTACGAACAAAGGGGTTCATAATCTACGTAAGCAGAATATGAGACAAAGGAATTTACTGAATGTGACATACACTGCCGAACAAAAGTGGGGAGCTGGAATGTACGGTTAATTATAAAGAATATTTCTTTATAACGAAATTGGTCGGAATAAAAATTTACATTTAATTGTACGAATTCTGCGGGACACTTTATTTTGCGGAGTGTCTCCTTTTTCCAGCTGGAAATATAAACATATTGTTTATCTGCTTTGATATTCAGGTTGTTTATTGAAATATCGAATCTTCAGTTCTTCCAGCGCACGAGGACCCGTCGAAATGATTCTGTTCACGAACTTGTGAGCGATTATATGATTCCCAAATTTTAATCGGCTTGTTAGACGGGCGGTCTGGCCATTACCACGAGAACAATTACATTATAGCGTAAAATATAGCTGGCGAAGGGGGAAAATGGAGTTCATACTTCGAGGAGTTAATGTAATACAGACGAATGCCTTTATTTATCGACTTCCGCATTCCGTATGAAAAGCTCTACCTACCGTTACGGCCGACACTATTGTGCTCCGTTCCGAGCCAATGCCTCATGATAAGACTTTACTAACAAAGATCAACGGACACCCGGGCGAAAGTAAAATATCGGGCAGGCCGATCGTCTCCGCCGTTTCGACCATTTGTAACCTTTATCGTACATCAATTCACTTTTCTGAATATCATTCCCGACGGTACGAGACCGAGTCGCCACGCAAGACGGCAAATAAATATTCTTAAACCTACCACCATCGGTCGAGATGAACCGGTTCCACATTTTTTATTTTACATTTACTTAACTTTTCAAGTTAACTTTTTTCTATTTAATTTTTGTAATTTTGAATTGGTAAAGAATGAAAGAAATTTTCCTTCGGCATTTCCTTGGAACTTACGCGGAGAATATTAATTCTGCATACGCACGCGGCGAGATGACAGCATGAAATGGCGGCCAGGGATCGTCGGCGTCCATGTGACGTGTGGAGGAGCGTGCCATGACATCGATTAGGCGCGTCATAAAGTAGAAAGAATTCGGCAGGGGGCACAAAAGAAGCGGATCGTTCTGACGAAAGATAAAATAAGCAAGAAAACGCGAACGAATCCACGAGAAGCAGTAAAGAGCTGTCAGCATCAGGATTTGCGTAGGAAATACCTGCGGCATTGAACGAGAATGACAAATTCGTCAATACCGGTCTTGCGTCGACAATCGTGTCCTCAAAATTCTTTATTTTTAAGTATTCCGCTTTTCATTCGTAACGGGATGCTCTTGAAAGCCTGTCACCGAGGGGTATCCTGAAATTTAAGCGAATTTATCGTCAGCCGTGTCCCTTGCACAATCATTTTTGCATTAAATTTCAACGTTCTATAGAAACTGCAATGATTGTCCCAAGCATTCGAAACCCCATAAGAGCAATTGAACAAAATTCACCTATTATACTTTGACGCGGAATACGGTGGAAATGGTCGGCTGAAAAAAAATCCACAAAAAAAAGTCTCGACGAACCTTTAATACAACACGCGCGCGTACAGTATCGTTCATAATTATTCGAGCGGCAGAGATATTTCACGTTTGACCTCGCTTCGACAAAAATCCAAATGTTTCTGTCAAATTCTCTTGGGGTTTAGTTAGACAATGCGATCGAAACTCGTCGATGAATGGCAAAAACAGAGGGTAAATAATTTCTGCTTGAATGTGAGTTGGTAAATCATGTTTAACCCTATGCCACGGTGCAGAGCTTAAACGTAAAGCGTTACTGTAAATATTATTTTACCGAGGTCTCCGTAATTCTGCTAATTAAATGCTTCGTACCGGACAATTGAAACCTCTATTCAAACAAAATGAGATTGCTATACACGAATTCAATTCATGTTTTATAATAGAGAGTAATCAAATCATTCTGCGGGGGGGCACAGTTTTGCGTCGAGCTGTACCGGCGGTGTAGTGCGCGAGTTTATCATGCGAAGTAATTTAGTTTTTCGAATGTAGCACTCGACGTTTGGAAATTTTGAAGTCGTTCGAATAATTATGAGAGGTAACGCACGCGGCTGGCCGATTCAAACGCGGAATTCGCTGTTTTTATCTGTTCGGGATGGGGGAACACGCGAGGTAAAATCGGGCGCGATATTAAAGCCACCTCTAACAGCGAAAGAGTACTAGAACAAAGTGTGACAGTTAAACAACCAAACCGTAAAAATACTTCACAGTTAACGGTCCGGAGAGTGCGAAATATTTATCTTGTTTGCGGACTTCATAAAGAGCCGCGTGCATTTCCGTTCCGGGTATGTGGATCTATTAAAAAGAAAAAAAAACAAACAAAATCCGTATCGCGCGATCATCGATTCCGTCGGGACGAAAATCGCGAATGTACATATTTTTTTGCAACGTATCAATTCGCATCGGCGGCCTATCGGACAGCGATTCGAAATCGTAATACTCGATTCCTTCCAGCCGCGTGGTCATTTGAAGATCTAGTAAATTGCTATGCGGGACCTAATCCGCTGATCGTTTCAATAATGAGAAACGGTTTTCCTATTCTTTTTTGTTTGTTGGTTTTGCGAAACTATATCTTCTTTAGCGCTGGAACCGAACACGTCCAGCTTCGCTTTTATTAGAGGGGAATTTGCGTTGCTTTTTTGAACTTCATATTCCGTCATTTCCGTTGCAAAAGCAAATTGGAAACGGTGGACTCTATATTCGTGACGAGTAAAAGTCTCTGTTCGACCACGACTGCTTCCAAAGCCGCTTAATTGACGGGAGAAAAATATAGCGATAACAATTGGATATCCGCTCTTTGATTTTACGGTAATCTTAAGTTATTTTGGGATGAGAATTTTTGGCTATCGATTCTTTTCATCATTATCTCTTGAAATGTTTTAAGATTATTGCTGTTTCCGTTTGTCTGCGAAGCTGGCCAATGAAATTATTCCGCTTCTCAATGTGTAAATTAAAAATGTATAATAAAACCATTACCAGTTCTGGTTTCCGTGTACCAAGTCAATAATATACGTATTTATACAATCCACCGATTAAGGTTAATTAACACAAACCAAATATTTGGTATCGGTGTCGCGTGTAGACCGCACGTTCACGCAAATACATATTTCTGTAGGGAAGTCCGAATGAATTAACGTTAAATAAAATATGTTTTACAGCATGTACAGATTTTGCGAATTAAAACATGTTTGAAATGGTATAAGAAATATTGTTATTCGCATATTATGAAAATCTTCATGGTTGGGCGCTGATAAATTACTCGACTACAACGAATAAACGAACTTCCATAGAAGATTAATGTATTTCGAGGTTGTATAAAAATCCACAGTGTACTTATCAAAGCCAACGAATGAGCAGAATCCTCTCTCACAGATCAGCGAACTTCTGAAAAACCTCGTACCCGATCTCGCTGCTTCAGTCGCCCGGTAACCAAGATACACCCTCGCGAATGCATCCAGTCTCTTTGTCGGTCGTCGATGCAAACAATCGCTCCCATTATTAACCCAGTGTGTCAGGGGTGGCACGCCAGCCCTCCACGTAACACCGGTCGAAAGGGTTGAACCCGCGTAAGGAGAATTCGCGGGTCACGATAATCCAACAAGCGGGATAAATTGACACAGAGTGGTGAGTGGGTACCGCGGTGGTGGGACGTATGGCATCAGCCGGGCGCGTCGCATCGGTGCTTGATAAGGTCTGGCTGAAAAAAGGAGGGAAAGAAAGAAAGGAAAAGGGTTGGAAGTAAAAAACGCAAAGAGAAAGAGGGGAATCGATACAGGGTGTAACAAAAGTTGCCACTGATACATTTACGGTGTCCATTTAATTTTGTCCCGTTTTATTTACACCGCTTGTCAAGCAGCACCGACTACTCCATTAAAAAATCATTGTATTTCAAAATAAACACAAGGTTGACCTTTCGATGACCTTTACGAGATCGCATAAATCACTAAAAATATTTTCGTACGTATCGCAATAGTGACGTACATTAAATGTCGGAATTAGTTCTAGAGATCGTGGTGGGGAGTGGGTTATCGGAGAATCAGTTCTCGCGATTGGTTACCTGCTTCGTGATGGAGTTCGATTTTTGCAGGAATTTTCGGTCTGGTTTACGTGCAACGAGCGAAGCACCCACAGTGAAATCGACGGGAAGATTTTCGGGTGCACCCTGTATAGTAAGGGTCGAGAAGAGCCCGCAGGAAACAGAAAAGAGGTGGAACGATTGCGGCCGATGGAAAAATGAGCGAGGAAGACGATGCAAACGGGTTGTCGGAAGCGTCAGGTGGGGTTTTGGGGGGAGGGTGGGTCGAGTTAGGGGGAGGGTGAGAGTGTCGAGCGCGATTCCACGGTGGTGGGGAGAGCCCTCGGTATATGGAGTGCATGTACGGCGGCGCTGTTCGGTGGATTGGGGCGGCAGGTGGAAGAGGGGGGGTGGTCCGACGGATACGAACGCGGATAGCGAATAGTGGCTCAGTTTGCTTTCGTTCGTCCTTGCGGAAGGTGCACCAGCACGCATCACCGCGTGGCCGACGCACGTTGCGAGTCGCCCGCTCTTCTCCAGCTCTCGTGTACTATCTCTACGTAATACTCCGGTCCGTCTCTCTTTGCCTTCTACCGTCAAACGTGCGACACAATCTGTGGATTACCTTGTGCCCCCCGTCGAGAACACCCCTCCCCCTCTTACCTGTCATCGTATGTGAATGTGCTCGTGATACTCCGAAGCTAGTGATACGGAGGTATACTCTGACGGCGGTCGCCACGATTCAGTGTCCAGTGCCACTGCAGGATGAGCACCATGATACGAAGCTGGCTCCTGTGCAGCATCCTCTTCCTCGGATACGTGCAAGGTTGGTCCTCTTATTTCTCTTTGCCGTACACTTTCTCTCACTGTAAAGAAAACATGTGGGACTGCACATAGTTAAGGGAGACCCTATCTATTCAGAATTTGATTCGACCACGTTCTCGATTCGCTAACTACCGAGGTACCAACCGTACCACTTCGAGCAATAATTGTGTGTAACTAAGCACCAACTATATCCACATTCCCTCCCAGCTGTCTTCTTCACAGCCATGGACATGTACCTCGGTCTATCCGGTGCATCATCTGTGACGCTATGCGTGGCATTTTTTCTGCAACGTGGTTCGAGAATTCGGGTGCAACGCGATCTGTGTACAAGAATTGAACAATTGTGATTTCATTTTCTATGAAGAATTCTAGGCCTTGGTATTTTTCTTCGTAAGGCGTTCTGCTCCTGAAAGGGTTGATTCTAGATGTTTACACACCTTGTTTTCTTGCTTCACTTAGACGGTCACGTAGACGGACATGCACTTCTTGTTAATTAATTATGAGAGTTATGTGTTCGACAAACTTCTGGGTTAAAATAAATGGCTTGCACGTTCTAAATGGGGTTCAATTTATCTTCCGGTATGTTGGAATAGATGTTCTAATAGTGGAACGTATTAATCGATTAAAAAATCGTGTGATATATAACGCAGTGCCAGTAATTGAGGCGTAAAGTAGATTTAGCGATTAGATTTTTGCGAACAGTGGCTGCGGAAGAGTGTGCCGAGTTGTCCTTCGATCGCGAACTTGACCCCATGATGCTCGGCCGGCATTAGTTTTTCTTTGGCCGAAAGCCGCGCCAAGCATCGGTCACTATTATTTTTATCCTTCGCAGTGTCACGTTCTTATCGTGTCGCTAGCAGAGGACAGGAGAGGTGCGGGAAAACTGTTTAAACTTTTTGGATGTAGGGTAATGTTTCCGGGGGCAGGACCCGGAAAAGTTTTCCGATGCGAGGTCAGGTCCTTTTTTTGTCCTCCCCTAAGTGTCCCCGCGAACGTATGTCCCCACGTGTGTTATCTCTGCCGAAATTCGGCAGCGTGTGCGGAAAAAGAACAGCCTCGTTTATTCTTCGACAAGCGTTCGAAAATGTGTGCGCACCACCCCGGATTCGCGCCGCGGAAACACTCGAGAGATTCAGCAGATTGCTCATCGCGCATCCGCCAACTCTGTCGCGCGACTAATGTGTTCGGAATTCCACCCTATTTTGCGATAGTGCCGGCGTGGCACACTTCCGTGCATCTTCTTCGATCATTGCGCCCCTATTCCGGGCGACGATCGACGCATTGCCAGCGATTTTATTTTCTCGAGAGTCGTTTTTGGTGCGTCCACACTTTTATCCGCTCGTTCCTCGAGCTTGAGAAGGGCTCTCATCCTCTGAAGCGGTTTTGTTCCTTCGTTTGCCTTCGTACAACGCTTTTCGGCACTGCACAATCGACCAATTCAACTACACTATGCGTATATATGTGTATATTCTAATTTTAATCCTGTACTGGTGCGAAATCGCACCCCCTGCATGCGTTCACTGCAAAATTAAAAAAAAAAACGCTTGACTGCGTGAGTATTTCTGAAATTT
This sequence comes from Lasioglossum zephyrum, assembly GCA_028455615.1. Lineage (NCBI taxonomy): Eukaryota > Metazoa > Arthropoda > Insecta > Hymenoptera > Halictidae > Lasioglossum > Lasioglossum zephyrum. The sequence goes on along the minus strand of CM052327.1, from coordinate 3,213,678 downwards.
TATTGATTTTCATGACGGTATGTATGAAAAGATTAAAACATTTAATTGAATATATAAAAAAAAGTACTACGTTCATGACTACGTAACTTGACTATTTCTATAAGCAAACAAATTTTCTCCAGTTTCAATTTTAAGAAAAGGGGAACCACATTTTCATTGCAACAGTCTTGTAGCTCGCGAAGAAACAAATTCAACGATATCTCGACCTTCACGTGACCTATAAACTATCGATCTCCCCGATAACCAATGGCACGTCGTAGAATTTGACCTTACAATCTTCATCGTCGGGTATGTATCGAGCATAAGAAAAAACGCGTGCTCATTCATCTAGTCGTATACAAGATTAACACGCGCGACATCACAAAAAAGAAAGCAATTGCGAATCGATATCGATTGCGAAACTCGGTGGATAATTCTGTTTCGCACTTATTAACTTCGTACTCTTATTCACTTGGCGCCTGAAGTACCCGATCAAACCCATTGGGGGCTGTTCGCGAAGGGGATTCGCATTCGAGAAAAGGCCATTGTTAATGAAAAAAAAGCTGAGGGAGAGAGAGTGAGCGAGAAGAGTGAGCATGGGAACCGTTCTTTTCATTAACTCAAGTTTTCCCCCAACGATTCGAACACAGAGGGAAAGCGTCCTGAAAAAAATCATAAAGCCCGCCTCCATTTTTTCCAGTAGGGGAATGATAATCAAAGCGCGGGATTTCTAGTTAACTCGCGCTTTAGTTATTCAAAGCTTCCGGTTGCCTATAGTTAACCTTATCGTTGAACGGGCGCGAGCTGCGCTAAAGCACACCGTACGTATTTTTTCTTAGGATCGTTTCCCTTTATGTGGGGGTTTCCATTCAAGGCTGGATCACGTGCTAAACGACACGGTGCATGAGGGTCCGTGCACACCGAAACACACAGTGACACTGCTCGGGAACGATCCTATTTAAGCGGAAGTGCACGACGTATTTAAATTGTGGGGGGTTAAATTGTGTTGGAGCGCGATGTGTTGACACGTGCGTTTTCTTCTATGTTATTATCCTATCGTTGCCACGCATTGTGTACCGAACGCGTCACCTTTACAGCCCTTCTTCATTTTAGAAAATCGCTCCCCCGTCCACTCGGTTTGTTTGCTTACTTTCAATTGCAGTGATTGTTGCCACGTTAACTGGTCGTGGAAATAATGTACGATACGGATTGCGAGTAAACAACGATAAAACGTTTTTTTTTGTTAAACTTTCATCGACATACTCGTGCAACTGTTCTCGATTGAAATGGAACAAATTACGAGACGATTTAAATGATATTTACTTGATATACGATCAAACAATCAAACCAACAATATTTTATTCACTTGTTTTCGTTTAATACATAAATAATAATCAACGACACGACAACGTGTTCGCGTAAGTACTACGATGCATCAAAATATTCGCGTGTATGCATTATTCATGACCAGATCCTGAAATTGTGCCAAATTCTCTATCGATTATTATTCTGTCAAATAACCGCTGTCAAATCTGATTCTAAAAATTAGACTGATCGAATTAACCATCGGTGGAACCAAGATCTTCATTTTATAACTATCCGGTAAGGTAAAAATAATATATATTCATTTAATCTACTCATTTTCTTCTATTCATTTTTACGATAAATGCATCAAATGCGCAGTCCAGTATTTAAAAATGCAGCAGATCTATAAAAATGCATAACTCGCGTAATTTTGATTGTTCTCACTTGAAAAAAATCGTGTGCGCGCCTGGAATATTCGCAAACCTGTGTGCAAAATCCCAGTTCAAAAGGTTCGATAGTTCGTCCGAGAAAATTCCTGAAGTGAACGATGAAAAAGTGGCACGCAAATCCAGAACATCCCCTTAAGCACAGGACTTCGTTCTCGGCGGATAATTGAAAATTTTCAATTGTCGTTTGGCAAAAAGGCAATCAACGGGGTTTCTCTTAGGAGTACATCGTTAACAATGTCTCGCTAACGGGCGAGAAATTCTCCGTTTGGTTGAACTGCATTCCACGTAACCGGCGCGGCGCGGGTTCGTAACAGAGCATAAAGCTGGAACGAATTTTCGTCTCGGTACACTGTCCTCCGGGGATTTTCCTTTGGCACAGACGCGCAGATTGATTTTTAACGCAGCCATTTGTCCGAAATCGAAGTCGGTTACGTCGTGCGGCGTGTACTGCTAAAAAAGTAAAAAAGAAAAAATGAAAGTATTTTCACGGTCGCAGGGTGGATGCGCGCGCGATGACACGATGGTTAAATGATTTCGAGCGTGTGCCGTCCGAAAGACAGGTGGATATTGATGCAGGGAAATGATTGCGGAATTGACACGCTGGGATGGAAAACAACCGAGGTGGTAAAGCGAATTCATGTCCCTTTGTGCTGTCGCGCTATCGTAATTTTCGCATTTATCATCGGCGCATAACGGCCGTGCGAGAAATTCGCCATAGTATTCTCCTTCTGATAGTATGATCAGTGGACAATGGATCTTTATGCAACATGAAATTTTTCCACCTGGATTGCGACAAACTGGAGTGAGATAGAAATCTATTTGCTTTTAAAATGTATTTAGTCACTAAATTTCTCGAATGTTTTTATTGTTTCAAATAATGCTTACTAATTTTTGTAATAAATCAGAGTCATCACTAAAAATTGCTGGAACATTATTCGCAATGTTGTTCACATTATTAAATATATCGGTATGTAATCAATTACTACACATTTATTGGAAGAAATGTGTTTAATTATTAAGTTAATATGGCTCCGACTGGATATGGTTAATGATTTCAATAAAATTACATTCTTTTTCCACTGCCATATCTCAGTTATATAAAACCTTCTGAGAAGATTCCGGAAGCGCATTTCTGCGACCGGAAATTTCGATTAAATGCTCCGAGGTCGTGCATGCACCATCTTGTTTCTCGAATGTGTTCGTAAGACAAGCGTAGTCCGACTCTCGCGATCTTAATCCACTACCTAGGACTCGAGTAATTTTTCTCCGATGTAATCGCCGCCGAGATATCATAACCACTTTGCCTGATATCATCAGAAGTTATATATTCGGTAGAGTCTGCAGACTGTGATAGCTGGCACTCACCAATTCGGCTACACGTGTTCGCATTTTTCACCACAACCATACTCTCGTGCAGAACCCGTTACCGTGAAACTGGTACGAGAAAAATTTCAATTCCTTTTCCGTTTATGATCTTGCAATAAAAAGAATTCTCGCGACAGATCGTTTCTGGATGTGTAACAAATTTTTTTCGGATATTTTTTATCGACATAGTCTTTACGAAAAACATCGAAAAATTTGTTTCGTCAACGAATCTTTCAAAGATTAGAGGACTTGAAGGTACATACTTCGAAGAATAATTCCATGTGAAAGCGAATATGTACACGAAGGTCTGTTAACAGATGTAATTAGTTTCCATTTTTCCGGAGAGAGGCGAGGCAGAGCAGAGTCGTTACTGGAAACGACAGAAGCACAGAATTAACGAAAGAACTTGTTTGCAATAAAAGGAAGTACTAAAACTAACGAGGGTAAGGAAGCGGCATCTGACGTTGCCAAGTTCCTCTGCTAAGTTCGTAATAATTGCGGAATTTATTCATCAGCAGTTACTATTACGCTGAATAATCCGTTTTGTCGTCCAGCAAATTATTAGAATGGTTTGTCGATGCTCTTGCAAATTGTTTCTACGAACTATTCCGAAAATTCCATCAAACACGACGAACCAGCATCTTTTCAAGATTAATTCTCATAATAATAATAATATCTTTTCAAAATAGCAGATCACGGAGAAGATCTTTAAAGAGCTTCGACTTTTTTCCATTTTCCACAAAATGAATTCTGATATCGATAAAGCATCGCCGCCGGATAGATTCTCTCATGATTTCGAAAAATATTTCTTTCACGATTTGGATAAGTTCGGCTTTACTTCACGCACTAAAGCGTACAATCCTTTTTAAGTTTCTTATCTTTCCAGACACTTTGCGAGCGGCTTTCCCCTTCTTTATCTAACTTTTTTCGATATTCCGTGCTCTTTCTTCCACGTGAATGCGGTCGCGTTTGAAAATCGTTCGAATGCACATTCAGAAAATTGCTGCCTCCTTAAGTAAGCTTTGCGTTGGAACAGTAACTAGTAACGGTAAGCCACCAGATTACTTGTTTCCCATTGCTCGACAAAAAAGAGGTAACATCGCTATAACCGCTCGAAGTAGGAATATAAAATTTCTGACCGTGTCTGTTTCCACGTTGCTTCTGTTCTTCAATTACCCGCTCATTTCTAACAGCGAATAATCTCTGTCTGAACTCTACGATCACTTGATACGTGAAATGACCGGTTCCGGACTTTTTAAATTTACAATTATTGAAATAATAAAAATGATTTCATAAGTATTGATTGTCTAGATATCGTTAATAGAACACGCATTACGATCTTGTCATTTTTATAAAGGAACATGTACCAGCTATTTTTGAAGCTCGTAAGGTTTACTGTTAATAAATGAATGAAAGAAGTAAGTCGGTGCAACCAGAGGGTTCTTTGAGACCGATGCACATTCCTGTGCATTTCGCGTTTAAATTCGCCGCCGCAAAAATGAACACACGTCAGAAACTAAAACTGGGATGTTTTAGTTAGTAGCACATAATTGTGGAGTTTCGTTGATTAAATTATATTAATATCGGATGGCCGGCAACTACGGAAGCCTTTCAAAGAGAGAAACGTATCTCTCTCGCCCTCATTCCAGAAACGTGAAACAGCAAAAGGGCAGAGTGAACGAAATTAAATAACATTTCTTTCGTTTATGCGTGGTGTGTGTTTCACGTAACAGGGAGAAGAAGAAAAAAGGATTCATGCAAGTTTAAATTAAAGCCCTCGCTGGGCGGCCGTAAATAGGAAATTTAGGTCACACTAAATTTTTATCCCCGGCATCGCTGAAAATTTGCGTCTCGCATGAACAAGCGATGCCCGGTAACGAAGCGAGAGGCGGCTTGTTTTAATAGAATGTAATGCTTCGGAACAATTGCGATTGTCGTCGTAAGAAAAGGGACTTGGCAACTGGACAGCGAAGGATTTTGGTCATTCCGCCGCATAGTTAAACGGTCAACGTAATTCGTTGTAATACTCTCTCTCGCGCCCCCGCGACAGCAGGAAGTGTGCACTATCAGCGTTTTCTTCCCTCTACTAATTCCAATTTAAAAGTAGTTAATGATGCACTACTTACCAACTTGCTGCTGCGCTAATTTCTTTAAATCACTGTATCCGAAAGTCGTATTTGACACACCACGTTTGAAAAATTAACACTTTATACTTTTCGAATGAAATTTTGTTCTGAGGTAAGACGATATAATCACTTCCCTTCATATTTAAGAGAAAATTATCAGGCCGTCCACAAAAATAAGTACTGATGAAATTTTTATATAAATATTCTTTATAATGTTACCTAACAGAAGCTCAATGATTTATAGATTTTTCAGTGTGTTCAGGGTGGTCCACCGAAATATCTTCTTTATTTTTTATGACAACACAAATGTCTAATGTCAACTAGTATATGCAAGAAAAACAATATACATTTATAAGAAACAAAAATATGAATGACAATGAAAACTCCGAGAAGAAAAAGGAGATATTAAGGTGAACCAACTAATAAAATAATATTTATATTAGTCGTGTATAAGACTTTGGGCCGCAGTTTAAATGGCTTGAAATGAATTCGCTCCTGCCCGGAATACTAAGACGAAATACGAAACTACGTGCTCTCCCGAAGCATTTGTCGCTTACATTATTATCGTATGGTGTTACAACAGTTAAGCGTTGCAATGAAGATACACCGTTGAACGTTATAGTTTACCAGCGAGAAGTTTAGCCGGCGAAGTAGTTAGGCTCAAGTCAGTCGTGGTCGCTTTTGAGATACGTGTCGCCATTGTTTTCCTAGGTGTGCGTAAACGTGTAATTAACACATCTACTAATAGGAGCTAGATTAAGCACTTCCTAGGTACGTAAATTAAGCTATTGTTGAAGAACCACGCAGAGTTTGTGGAAAGCGAAAAAAAAATTTAATTAAGAACAGAGATTGATAAACGAGAACAATTATTGATTTTACACGTTTTCCGATATTTTCCTAAAAGCGTCTTCATTTAATAAATCAATGTGTTTAATGTTGTGAGCTGCAGTTGAAACTAGGTGAAACGCTACATTGTCGGTAATTAAAGTGTTATGGAACGATCATTAATCTTCGCAAATGTCCAAATATGGCTATTATTAAATATGTACGTCGAGACCCGAAACTCTCTCCTCCATATGTGTTTAACGTATCACAGTGGTTCTCAATTAAACAATTGCGATATAACTCTCGCATTAAATTTTCATATTTAAACTATGATATGCATCCGTCGCTATAAAGTACCGCCCAGTGTGGCGCACTAGTGGCTCAATCGAAAATGAATTCGTTGTTTATTATTTCACAGGTTAAGCGTAGCTTCTGAATATGCAGTTGCGAATTTACTCCGATTAAAAAGGTGAATAACCATGCATTTTTTATGCCCTCAAATGCGCTCGAATATACGTTCGTGAATGTTCGTGATTGTTGATAAGTCACAGTTTAGGGAATCAGCCCTTTCAAGGAAGTACAAAATTTTTAGAACACACTGTATGCTGGTCTTGCACTCCAAATTCACCCTTTTGCAAGTCAAATACACCCTTTTGCAAATCAATCTCACCTCGTTGCAAAGCAATTTCGCCCTTTTGAAAATCAATTTCACCTTTGTGCAAATCAAATCCAACCTTTTGCAAATAAAATATTTTGAAGTGAGTTTTTGTTAAAAAAATGAAAACTTTATCTATTGCAAAGATGTACATCAAAAACATATTTAAAAATAATTATCAATTCATTAAGTTTGTAATGTATGACAACTGTGTGTAGACATGTATTTTCGTTGCAGCCATTATCTGATTAATAAATTTCTGATGCGTACTATGTTTAACCTCGCAGTAATGACACCGTCCATGGTGTCCAAATATTCTTAATGGGTGAAATGGATCTGCGAAAGGGTGAAATTGGACTGCAAAACCTATAAATGTAGTAAAAAACCGACATCGTCGAGAGCGTTTCGGCAGTGTAGAAAAAAAAATCGAGACACCCGTTGAAAATGAATGTTTCACCGTGCTCCCGTCTATGGTTAAACTTCATTTCCTGGTCCTCTCCCTTGACTTTCCTCTCGTCGCTCGAGGCGGCGGTATTATGCTTGCGATGTCATTCGCGAAAAAAATGGGACGAGCGTCGCGGCGCCAGTGCACGCGGAATTTCATCCGTGTTTGTGGGTTACTCGTAGCCCGGCACCGTCTTAGACGATGCAGTCGCGGTGCATATCCCCCCCGTTAACCCCGTCATCCGGTTGCGGAGTGCATTCAACGGGTGCAAGCCGTACGCGATTCCCTGTTTCCTGGATCTCCCGTGTAAATCTGGCGTGTAACGTACCGGGCCACTTTGTTCCTACGGAAGTTTATTAGTTTTGTTATTTCCATCTGAAAGGACGTGGTTCGCTAACGAAGCTGCGCGACAGGGGCTTTGCCACCCAGCCAACCCGGCACTTCCTTCCTTCCTGATACGATTACCATTATCGCGGAGATTGTAAAGAATAATTATGGAAGACGTTACTCGGTATTAGAAGGATTATCGGAAGGAATTACGGCGCGGAAGGATTCCGCCGGATCCCAGGGACGAACGGAAACGATAGCACCGGTTAGGCACACGTCGCGTTTACTGGGACGCGTCGGGCTTTCTTAACACTAAACCTACCAGTGTCAGATGATCGGTTTTATGTTTCACAATTATCTAAATTTTATAGACATTCATCTATGGAAAATAAAGGAATAAATTACTTTACCAAGCATCTTTTATATTGAACATTGCGGATAGTCTTAATAGACTTGGTGTTGCAATTTTTAGCAGGCGATATTTACCAGTTAGTTTTAATGCTTAATTTTTAGTCAGCTTCAGTTTTGATCATCCCTGCCAGCAAGATGCTATTTTCAAACTTGTATTTACGGATGAAGAGTAATTTGTCATATTTCATTGATCAGGTGCATTTTTAATCATCTCCGCCAGCTAGATACTATTTTCGAATATGTACTTATGGTTGAAGAATAATTAATAACAAAGGACAGGTGTGGTTTAGACTTGTTCTATAGTGGGGCACAAAGGACCCAAAAAATTCTGGAGTCGTTGATCAGCTTCATTTTTAATCATCTCCGCCAGCTAGATACTATTTTCAAACATGTATTTATGGTTGCAGAGTAATTTGTTCTATTTCATTGATCAGCTTCATTTTAATCATCTCCGCCAGCTACATACTATTTTCAAACATGTATTTATGGTTAAAGACTAATTTGTTCTATTTCATTGATCAGCTTCATGTTTTATCATCTCCGCCAGCTAGATACTATCTTCAAACATGTATTTATAGTTGATGAATAATTTGTTATATTTCATTGTGTGATTTATACATTCTATTCTACTTTTTAGTATGTATAATAAACATGCTCGTTCATAGGATACACTATCTGGGTCAGCTGTTTGTAAATTTGTGTACTCTCATTCGGAGAAGCGTATTCACAAACAGTGATGGTTTCTAAATATACGCAAACGACCGAAATTTTCGAAGGCTTGTAAAATCTGTTTGGAAACATAGCCGGTGCTATAATTCTATTTTCTGCGCAGCTGAAACTGAGCTAATTCAATGTTCACGCGTAACGGAATTAATTATCGAACCTATGAAATTTAATCCTTATATTGGTCCGTTTGCTCGTCTTTGAGTATCCCTGTTCCACTGCGTTTAATTAACATTGCGACGCGAAAGAGTTATGCAATTTCCCCGGGACTAGGTCAAAGCTGACTTTTCCACGGTTGACATCTTTTCTGTCGGTGAACGAGGCAAGGATGCACCTAATTAACCTTATTTTCATTGTTCTAATCGCTCGCGCCTCCCGCGCGGTCGTCTTGTTTATAACTGGCGAAAAATAGAAGTGCGACCGGTTTTCCTACCGAACGTGTAAACTTTCGCTGATTTATTCGAACGGGAGACATAGTTCGAAACAAACTGCATCGGCGAGTGCAGTGCACTCCACAATATGTTTGTTAAATACAGTCAGATGACCTAGAAACTTTTAATGATGAACAAACTGAAAAATATGTTGAAAAATCGGTAACAAAAACTGCAGTGTAATTAAAAGTGACGAAATCATTACAAAAGTGTAAACAGGAATACAGTTCTTTCAATTTTATTATATTTAAGACAGACACAAAAATCCGTTTACGTTACATTGGAAAGTAGTATCTCGTCGTTAATGAGGTTAATAAAATGAAAGTGATTTAATTTAATAGATGATTATAAAATGTGTTTTCGAACGTCACCGTATTATTTCTGCCATAAACGCCGAAAATCCGCAGTCTGAGAATTATCATTCCGCGTTTACGTTCGCGCGTTAGCGGCTATAATGATCCGCAAACGATGGAGACGTCATCGACAGTTGTAATAATTGTGGTAAGGTGTAATTACATTATACAGCGGTGCAAATGACCGCGTTCACGGCACCGTTGCCCTTTACATTGTAATTTCAGCTAGTAATACAGTGTGTACGTTAATCCCTGTTGCAATTGAGGTTTCGTGCGCATTACTACGCTTATTAGAGATGATCAGCTTTAATAGAAGCGCAGGAATTTTAATTATATTGTGGCCGTTGTATCGCGGCACATTGAAACACTCGCGCTACTAAATCACGAAACAGCGGCCAATCTCTAATTGCGGTCGATCTCTAAAAAGCTCTAATCGCGCAACAATTTGCCCACCGCGAATTTCTTCGAATCACGCGCGATCCAGTTACGTTCGGGTCAAAGTATGCGAACATAAACTGTTCTCGCTTCTCTGTGTTCAATTTTACGGTTCAACGTCGTCAGATAACGTGAGCGATAATTCTTCAAGTATTGTTTCATTTTTCTATTAACCCTTTGCACTCGGAGCTATTTTAACTCTAAATTTAAACATTTCTTCCGACCCAGAATATTTCCTATGATTTTTCAAATTTTCGGGATACGAAAACTGTGTCAAACTGTGTCAAATTGACACGAGGCACGGATAAGAGTTAAAACAGCTACTTTGAATTTTAATGAAAATTCGAGACAGTAAGATTGAATAAAATTGGAGCAGCCAATTAGTCCTGAAGTAGCAACGCGCGAGTTATACGGTTTTCAAGCGAGGAATTCGCTGGCGCGCACGTAAATACTTGAGGTGAGCTATGCAAGAAAGATCTAGGCTATTCTGAACGGTTTGAAGTCCGCATAATTAATCAGAAATATGTATCTACCGGATCCTGAAATGTGTGAAAAGTGTACAAATTACGAGAACGTTTTAAAGGTTCTAAACGACGGCGAACCGGTGTTTGTTAGATTAAGAAGTCGTTGACTGCGGACGTTAAGCGTGCCGGATCCCGTCAGCGAAGAAGTTATCGTTGACTTAGTTAAGTTATATACCACCTAGCTTCTTGCTAAACACATGAACAGCTGAAAACTGTTGTCCATATATTCGAACCTGTATAAACACTGAAACATATCAGCTTGGATTTTGATAAGCAGTCCACGGAAGTTCGTGCATATGTTGTTAAGCCGCGAATCTCTATGCAAATTCTCGTTTTCGTAGATTCTCTTATAAGAATCGGGATTCGGGCGAAATTTATTTCGATGCCTGAAAGCTTTCTCACGATAACCGTAACCGACAAAGTGAAAGATAACCCTTCGCACTACGAATTATTTTTCAACTTTGTTGGCAACAACTCCCTAGTATTTTGAGTGTTTTATTTGAAATTTAGTTTCTTCAACATTTTTTATACAGTGCAAATTTAATCTATTTCATCTATATAAATAAAAATCAAATGCTGTTCGTTGGTAAGCGCATCACTTGAGAACGGCTGGACCGATTTTTCAAATTTCTTTTTTAAATGTTCGTAATAGTCCGAATAAGGTTTTGGGGAAAGAAAAATTGGAAAAGTTGCCCGGAAAAATTGAAAATTCGTGAGAAACTAGAAGTGTTTCTTGAATCATATTTCAGTAGAACGAAAACACGAACTTCGCAGTTTTTAATCAATACTTCAATTGGTATTTACATTATTTTAAAATTCGCACAGGACAGCAACGTCTGTCGGGTCAGCTAGTTTCAAATAAAGTTGAACCTATTTTAAATGGTAAATTCACTTTTTTTTGCTTGAAAAACGAAATAACTTTCCGAACAACCTAATACATTTTTATTTCTCTGATACCGAGTGACACACGACAAAGGAGTGCAAAGGGTTAATAAAAATTTCCTACGTTGTGTACATGTTTCGCAAGGAGCGTTTCAAAATTCTCGAAAAATAAAAACGAAGTTGTTAAATCGATCCGAATATCTCGCATCGAATAATTCTGAAGAGGGAGGTGCAAAATTGCATGGACTTGCTAGCCAGACAACAAGTGCATTATAATTTCTCTCGTCGAGCAATCGATCCCTCCCTGTTGAACGGATCAGAGCGAGGGCTCGTTAATTCCGCCGAAAAAAAAGGAGCTTTGCGCAAACTCCTTTTGTCGCGCTTGAACGATCTGTCTCCTGGCTATCTCCGCTGGTCAGGTTTACGTTACGTCTCGAATGAAGCTATCAGGTCAGTGATTAATCACGGTGCATAGTAGGCGAACGCAGAAACTCGACTGAAAATAGTGTCCGGTCCCGGCGATCGATTTGGTTACATCGTTATTCAAAGTGTCGGGAAAGTACGGTCAAAGTATTCTCGGTCGGCGGGGCGGCCCGGCAAAAAGGAACACTGAAAGGAAAGAGAGAGAGAGAAAAAAATAGGTGGAAAGAAAAAAAATAGCTAGGGGTTAGGGGGAGGGTGGCGAGAGGAGTTAACGTTTCGAAGTCAGCCGCACGCGCATACTTAATCACCGGCCGTTAACGAAAATTCCTCGGGACCGGGGGCTCCGCCACCGCGGATCTTGATTAAGAGGCGTGCATTTAAGGCTCGAAAGGACATTTTACCGGAATAGTAAGTGGTGCACTCAACGGATGCGACGGCACCGTTCGGTTAGCGTGGCGGATGCGTCCGAAGTAACTTGTGTTATCGAACAGGAGTGAGTCAGGTCCAATCATAACTAACAAGTTTGCCTCCTCCCGGAATATTTGTCCGTGGACTCTGACAGACTTTAAACATTTTACCAATATTAGGTAATTTCACAGGCTCCATTCTGCTTCTCGCTGAGAACACTTACACTTGAAGAGAATGAAATACAATTGATTT
>CM052327.1:3099961-3201260 GCA_028455615.1 Lasioglossum zephyrum | reverse complement strand
TCGTTAATAACTCCTAAACAAAGCCGCCGACGTCATTTTTGTAAAGGAAAATGTCGCTTCAAATGACCCAAGGGACCTCCCATTTCCGGGAACTACACGAATTTTGGGACACCCTGTGTACAATTCATATTCAATATGGTTTCAATTGGTGTTCGAATAGAACCACTAATACCGGAGTTATGAGGGACCACGAAATGATAAGTATAGAGGAAAAGGATGTTTTACTTTATTTGTCTCGCGTGTTACTTCGTGGGCCTATGGCTAACAACCAACCAACGCGTCTCGGACGCCTCGCTCGCTACGCGCTCACACGTACACAGACGCACACAAGTCTCCTCGGGGACACCTGCAGTACGAAAAAATGTAAACAAAACACTCTCGCCCAGTTCCCCGACTTCGGAGAAATACACAAAACAAAACACGCGCTCGTCGTTCGCTTTCTTAAAAGCTACGCAATTTAACAATTGGTTTTCGTTTTAATACATATCCTACTCTGTTCTGCTCATTTCTGAAATGTAAAATTGCTGGTTCAAAATATAGTAACGAGTGTATGTGCACGGGGAGATCGTTTTCGGGGATTGAGATGCGGGTCAGAGTGACGCGAAAGCGTGAAGAGTCGCGCGAGAAGTCGAGTTCAGAGAGCGAGCGAGTGAGTTCATTCTATATCATTTGTTTCTTTTATGTTTTCGTCATAAAATCTTCTTGTTTTTATTTTCGTCTTCGAAAGAAACAATCCCTACGGTAATAAATAATTGCAGTATAAAAATTAATTGTGTCGGAATCCGAGGCGTCGAGTGGGGCGAGTGTTTGCTTTGAAAAAAAAAACTGCGAATGGCGCTGGCGAGCGACGCGACTGCGAGGTCGGCTTGTAATTACTGGAAGATTGAAGATCCAACCGAGTCAGCCAAGAGTTAACAAATTATTGTTCGGAACGGGGACAGAAGATGAGTCCACGTTACCAAACGTGCCGGAAATACACAGAAGGGAGCGGAGAATTGGCTTCGTTAAATTCCCGGCGCCCCAGCGCTTTGTGCTTAGCGGAAACCTTGACTAGACTTCGGGTATTAAACAAATGGCTGCTGTTTAAGTATAAAGTCGCCGTGAATGTTTCTTGACGCTATGGGCAAACATTAATCGAACGGCGACGAATCCCAAGCCATAATCCATCCGACAAGTGTTATTACCGATCGATTTCGTCGATCGACAGATGATCCGACGACTGCGGATCTGTTTTATGACTCGACGACGATAACTATGACTCCACTCGAGCGGAATAATCTTGATCGTTGCGAGAGATCACTGCGCAGCTTGAAAATGTCTAATTCGATGAAGACTCTGTTAAGTGATAGACTAGAGATCGTGGTTTTGTTGTGCACTGATGGCATACTACTTCACCTTTAAGTGCATCTTCAATGTGTAGTTTAAAAATTTATTCGATTGAATTATTTCAACGAAGAAATAGAATTTTTTGAAGTTAGAGTACTTGAAATTGGTGGGCTTATGGCACAACAATTTTTACAGTAGATTTACATTTGGAAATTAGAGACCTCGACCACGTGAAATACTGGAGAAGGTACGCCGTAAATTAAAAGAAAACATTTTATACGGAATTACAAGAAGTTTAAAGAAGAATTCGAGGAGAAACATTTCAACAGTTCGCCAGCAGACTAGCGCAATTAGCTTGAGCTCGGTTATTTCGAAACGTAATGAAGATATTTATGAAAGAATGTCCAAGATTATTCGAATTCAATTTGTATGTAATTTTTATGATAGTGCTTATTATTTCAAAATTATATGGAATTCATTTAACAAACAAGAAATATATGATCTAGACCACTTTCATTATTGTCGGCACATACGTTGAAAAGATCGTAATGAAAATAAAATTCCTGGTCGTTTAATGGACAATGTACACAATGGCGAAATGAAAATTTCAATAAACTTAGCGTATGTCTGTTTGAGTTTAACGAAATTGATCGAATCGTTAAACGAATGTATATTGTAAATTATACTGTTTGCTTTGGAACAACAATATCTGTATTTTTCGCGCGTGTTTCCAAAAAGAATTTCTGCAATCGGTAAAACATATACGTTCATTATACCGTTGTTTTCACAAAATCATTGAAAGTCTGTCACACTTTCATGGATGTGAAAAGCATTATGCAGCATTCTATATTTTTTCTAACAAAGGATTATTCAGGAGTGACAATCTCTGTTTCATAAAATTTTTCCACAGAACTAGAACGGTGCAAAATATTTGACTGATGTTTTATTGTTTCTGATTTTTTTTATTGAAAATCGTTCATGACGGAAGAATGAAAACAACCACCGAAAGGTGGCAGTGAAAATTCCATTTGGTCGAGTATATGAGAAACTATTCAGGGTAGATAAAAAATAAAACATTTTTGTCCCGAGAAACTCATTCGTATTCGTAAAATGGATTAAACATCGTATGCATTTTTCAATCAATTTTGCAACTTTATTTAAAATACAAAATATGAATGAAGTGAAAATACGATATTTAACATTGTAATAAAATATCTCCATTTAGAAATTGTTAGTATTTTCGAGGAAAGCTTTGTATTGTTAAAAGAAATAATATTGCACGCTATTGTTCTTTCCTCGTAATGGTCTCTTCCAGCTCGTGTGCTATTATAAATTACTTTTACTATTATTCAAGTGGCATAATTGCAGGAAATGGGACGCGAACAATGGAAATTAAACATGAGTGTCAAGGACGTTTCGAGCAGTTTAATAAAGTTGACGGAAACATAAATACATACATACATGCCACGGTGAAAATTACAGAGCGGAATTGTTTCGGATCGATGGAAGTGTTTCGCAGTATCTTATGACAAATTATATCGTTTCCATGAGTATTCATTAAATCCTTCCCAATCGAAATGGGATTATCCCTTATCAATGTACTTGAAATCAGGAAAATACGTGACCCTCCTTATCCCGAGGAAGTTGGGCTTTCTGATAAAGTGCATTAGATATCGGATTAGGATGAAAGATGAAACTAATCTCTGTAAACTGTAATGTTCGGATTCCCATAAGCGTATCGACGTATAGAGATTCTTTTCCTGATCCTGTGTAGCGCCAGATAATATAAAAAAATACCCCATTGCCTTTTTAACAGCTAATTGTATTTTATAACTGCAGAACAAACTTTTCGCAGAAAATGTATTTTAAGAAATGGATACTACTTTGGATAGTATTTTTTCAGAGATACACACAGGAATAATTTGCAATAAAATTGCATATACAAAATAGCCAATAATTCAAGATTATATGGAGCGTGATGTCAACCACTTACACAACGTATTGTTTTGTATTGCGTGAAGAGTATCGGGGGAACCATTTCGCAGGCATTGTATATTCATTAAGGGCTTTAAAAGCTAAATGGCATTAAACAATGATCAAGTTCGAATGTTTATAGTGCTCATGCCGACTGGCTCTTTGCCTGCTTACATATTTACGGTAAACAAATTAAGAAGAGAATGGGAGCGCGAGATGTTTACACTTAAGCGATTAAACTTGCTGCATCTGCAAAACGTGAAACGGAAAATTTCGCGTGAAGGATTTAGTTGAGCGAAATGAATTGAATCAAGACGAATTTAATTAAGACGAAACTCGAGTATTTGTAGAGCTTCGATATTCTTCGGAAAATATAACGTGCCCAACGGAGAGATTCTAAAATTAAATGTGTAAAACAATTGTCTGGGAATCCTTGAGGCTAGGCTTCTAATTGGGATCTCTAATTGAGGGTAGGTTCCACTGTATTCTTATTTGAGGACAGACCAAGGAATCAAGCATTTTCTCTTTCCCATTTCTTACATCTTCAATGAAAACACACTGATGTATAAATATATATATATAATTATTATATTAAGAATAATTAATAATTATTATATTAATGTGTTCGTACACCTTTTCCAAACGAATAACTTTTTCAACATTTCACCCAACAGCTTCAGTTTTTTACTTCAGTTTACTAGCTAATGTGTAAATCATATTTTTCTTAATTGGTATTGGTCGCAATTGCGAATGAAAGAGTAAAGGCAACGATTTTTAAATTGATTATCGAAAAAGTTTACGTATACTTGTATGCCCACTGTATAATACAATACCAAACCTTTGTTTTAAATTTCCAAGAATTTCAAAGCTGAAGATATCCGTGGAAGTATCTGGAGGCATCCTGTACCGCAAACATGCAGTTATACTCCCTTAGTCCACATTCACGATGATTACGCAAACATCGAAGAGAACGGATTACACTGAATAAAACTGTAGCGATGCTGCCGTTCCGTGTATCGTCAAAACCGGATTTCAGTTTCTTCTTTTAGAAAATGCCGTGTTGCACGAAGCCCCCGTAACGATGCCAAACGAGAAACAAACAGTCGCAATTGACCGTTTGCTTTTGCGCGAAACCAGCGTTTAGTCAGTGTTCGGATAATGTTGCCTTTAAAAATGTATAACCCGACCGTAGGAGCCGGGTAACTAACCCGTTTCTTGTTTTATAGCGAAGTTTGTACTTCCGTTTCGCCGACCGCTGTTCGAGGAACTTCGAGTTCTTTAAATGGCACCGGCGAGTTTTCCCACTTTTCGTTATCAGACTTAATCAGTGGGGCTCCGCTACCCTCGGAAATAGTCCCATAAAAGATTCCTAGGCTACTATTTCTCCCATTCCGCCAATTTATATTTTAACAATACCTAAATGTTTATTATGTGCAGCCATTTTTAGCGGTGCCTCCGAGTCATCCCTCGAGCGCCAAGGGTTAAACGAGCGAGCTACGTTTCGTTTATTCAAAGTCGATTATTCGAATAGATGTTCCGTGGCAAATGAAAGAAAAATATTTTAACAACGTGCCATAGAGATTTTGTCGGACGGGACGAAGTTTGTTTTACCGACAAACAAATTACGCGGTCTCGTAAATGTTTATTTTCTTACGAGGCAGCCCGCCGTTGCCACCGCCGAATACTTGTTTGCTGTTTCTGCGGAGAAAAAAATAAAATTATTGAACGAACATTGTGATCGTGTTTCTAACCGTCCCGTCAGATTGCCCACGTTGACCGAATTTTTTTCACGTAGCTTTCGATGCAATTCGCGAACGATTCCCCGATCGACATTCCCATAACGAATAGCGCTTTCGCGGAATACGCAATGCACCCACCAGTCAAAGATGACTGATCGTAATGTCGTTATTAATTCGATTGTGGCGTGCATTAATTGCGTTCGGCTTTAAACTGGTCCCGCGCTGTAAATTGTATGCCGTCCGCATAATAATCGCGTCTGAAATTACTTCGAGATACTATCTCTCGCGCTAATTGTCACCTCCTTGTAAAACAGCATTCGCTTTGATTGCCACGCCAGCCGGAAAAATTTCTAACGAAAGTGACGCATTCATTTTTATCATAACTGCATTAAATTAATCTGCATTGTGCTCTGAAACTTCTTTTTAACGCTTTTGTAAATTACATTTGGAAGTTTTTCATTACTTTCGCTAATCATGTTTTTAAAGAATTGCTTTTTTCCTGTATATTTTTGTACAGCATTCCAATTGGAAATGTGTGAAGAATGTGAAATATTTCACGGGACCTGGTTTCAATGGTCAATGATTCCTGGATATTGCTGCAACGAATGATGCAAAGAGACGGTCCAGGAAAAATCATTAACTCTACACTTTCATGTACCAACTCTGATTCGATCAAAATGTTTTCGAGCTGTGAAACTGAATTGTTCCCTTCCATCAGAAAAAAAGGATATTTCGAATGTTTTAATACGTCACCCAGTACTGCCGATTTTTGAATAAAAATACGAGAAAGATTAATGGAGAAGCGCTTGTCGCTAAATGGACTAAAATTATTAACAATTTTTCGTCCCGGCGCGTTTCGATAGATTGGAATTATAATCTTATATCGATTGTCGAGGAATCAGCAGAGAATAATTGGAATGAAAATTCATTCGATCATGAAATTAAAATCATGGAACCAGATCACTGTCTTTTTTTCGTAAATGTAGATAAACAATTTTACACAAGGTAGTGTAAAAATAAAGTATTTTCTTCTTTCCATATATAATTATCGTTTTTAAACAAGTTAATAAAATAATTAATGACACACGTATATCAACACGATTCGTACGAAATAATTTCCTAGAATATATGGCTACGGACTTGACGCAGATCAATTTCCGAATCGAAAAAAATGGATTGAATCGAAGCTGTACGAATTTTAAAAAAGACTACCTTTCGAGATAGTTCGATAAAAACGAACCTCTGCCATCTATAGCTATAAATGAAAATGAAATTGTATTCTTTCATTCGAATACTTCGGCGCTCCCGTATCGCATTGTCGCAGCTATGCGCTGCACTTTGGTTTTTTGCCACGTTTTTTTTAAAAAGCTATCGAATTTCAAACTTTCATTTGTAGCGAAATTTTAATTCTTCAGTTCCCGTAGCAGCAATAGTGAAATCGTTTATTGCGTCATCGGAATATAAACGTGTTATCGCGTGTACCTCTCTCGCATTATTCATATTCAAAAATCAAACAAAACCCGATGTTTATTGCAAAAATATGCTCACTGCTTTGGCCTAAAAAGTGTTGATTCGAAAAAGCTTTTTCCCCACTTTTTCTTTCGCACACTGCAGTTTTACGCTTACGGTAATTAAAAAGAAAAACCTGATGGAAATTAGTACGTTGATTTTTCATAATTGATGGGATGAGAAAAAAATACTTCAAGATAATTTGAAATAAAGTTAAGTAATAACTAGACTGTGGATGTTTATGCAATTGTCAATTTGTGTGGGCAAATCTTAAGAAAGTGGAATGATGTAAAATGTTATTTTCTGTGGCAAGTAGACTTTGTACTTCTGAAATACATAAAAATCGTACTAAATTCTGTGGAATTTTATATTCTACCGTTTTTTGAAAATTTTCGGAAGTCATAAACGTATAAACATCCGCAGTCTATTAACAACAAATTGAAGCAATGTGTATCTCTCCACGAAGAACTGAGAATATAAAATAAAATTATAAAATAGTAGCGCGAATTCTTTGAAGGTATAATATCGACAGCATACAAACAGTATTTCATTTTGACGAAAAGTTCGCAGTGCGAGTCAGGCTCGATGTTACAAGGCTTGGAGTTAATTTAACCCTATGAAACTTACTTGGAAGCCCTTATCCCGTCGAGCAACATTTTCTCAAGTGCTTGGACCTCCTAGTTTCAAGTATCACCTGAATTCATATCGTTTTCCGCAGGAGGGATATCCGGCCGTCGTCGGAGTTGCTTTTTCTATTTTCTGAAAAATATAATTTCCAGAGTTACAGGGGGGCAGGGCAAGGAGCAGGAGCAAGTGGAGGAGTAGAAAGGAGGGGATGCGGCAGCAAGCAGCCGTCGATTTACTTTTTCCTGGGAGTCCAGGAGGATAACTTGTTCGCGAACTAAAAGTTTCGGAAAAATTTCGCACCCGTCCGGAGGATTAAACCCCGAAAAGATGGAAGATAAGTCGAATCGGTGGAGGGCGTCGAACGCTCTATCTGGATGATACGTATCGACGACGTACCACGCGACAACCTCATCCCCTACCACCCACCTTCCCCTCGCCTCTTCAGACACCCGTTCCACAGGAATGTATCCTCCTTTTTCGAAATTGAACGAGACTTTTGAACTTTCGCATTGCGTGTTTATTCAACCCTGCTCGCTTTGCGCGGCCGCCGCGACGTCAGGAACTGGCGGCCCGGCTATGCATCACGGATAAAATATCGCGGACACGTGAACGATCCCCGCGTACACACGCGGCCTAGCCGAGAATTTGTTTTGACACCCCCGCACAAAGCATTCGCAATCCCACCTTTATGGGGGAGGCAACCTTGAGCCTCGGCGAGAGTTCTCTACAACGAGCGCGCAAGGTTCTTTCAAAAGGGAGATCTTTTCTTTACGTTAAATTGTATTGGCACGTCGATCAACATAATTCTATGCGGATTCAGAACTCTTTTATCCATCATTTTCTGAATCTTTCAATAAATCCGTTTGAACACTAAACCTACCGAACACCAACAGCGATTACAATGGATTGTTTTTCATTTGGCTCATAAACACGACAAGGCTGTATTTATTTCAATTTCGTCTTCATAATTTCAATAATTGTTAGGTGAGAAATATAAATCCGATTTTAGTTATAAACTTCACATTTGGTCAAATGCATTTTTACCAGTTTCTAATAGGGAACTTAAGTTTTAACACTAAACGTACCGATTATCAAAAACGATTAAAACACAGCTGTATTTATTTAAATTTTTTAATGATAATTTCAATAACTCTAAGATGATAAATAACTTAAACTTCACATTTCGTGAAACGTATTTTTATCAGTTTCTACTAAGGAACTTAAAAAATGCAATACTTGCTATTTCTCGTGGCACAGTATAGTGGGATCTATAGGAATAAATTGATCTTTGTGTCTCCCCGGCCCTTCCGCCGTTTCAGCATGCTAGAGGACGGGATAATCAGCAACCGAGGCGATTAGCGTGCGCCTCGAATAGGAAAAGCGAGGAGGGTCTGGTCGAAAGGCGGACGAGTTGGATAAATTGCACCGTCGTCTTTCGATCAGTTCAGTCGGCCAGGGTATTTGGATTCTCTTGACTCCTATAGCCGCGAGGAATTTTTCTCTCGGCTGTTTCTCAGCTAAATGGATTATCTGAACCCATCAACGAGACTTGCCTCGTACCTTCTCCAATAAAGCTCAGGTTCGCCCGGTAAACCTATACATGGCCCAGAGCGAGAAACGATCGGAATAGCGGCTTTTGCTGCAACTTAAATACCTCGCAAGTGCCGAAGTTAGGGTAGTTATTGTCAGTGGTCTTCGAAATTAGAAATACAATCTGTTAAGGAACGCTGGCACGCAACCCCAGGGGTTGACTTTTCCCCGTGCACCGACGTCCGACGAGGAGAACTCACTTAATTATAGATGACGCGTGTCTAATGAAGACAAGGGGATTTACATGCTAATACGTTCGAACTTTTCCGGGGGGAAAATTGTCCGACGTAATGATACGTCCACGATAATGGGGGAGTACGACTTTCTACCAGATATCGCGCACGTATGCATACGTTCACGTTCGTATTTGATTTCAGATGTACCCTAGACTTTTCAAAAGAAATTTCAAAGTAGGTAGTCGAGAGTAATCGTGCCCATAATTATCGAAACGGTCTAGGTCACATATTTCTTGTTTCCAGATATTTAAAGGATAAGGATATTAACACTAGATGAATTCCATATAACTTTGAAATAACAAACACTTGGTAATATCGTAAAAATTACATTGAATTAATCTGCATAGTTTAAAATACTGTTGCGTGAAGTAACTGATAAACTCATTCTTTTTAAATATTGATTGTTATACTTTATTATTATGGTTATACTTTGATTGTTATACTATACTTTCATAATTATGGTCACAATTGTGTTCAATCGGAAATTATGATTGAATTGACGTTTCCTCTTATCGTTAGCCACTGAACATGCCTCCTCTTAGACATGCTAAACAAGATAAATGTATTTAGCTTTAATTGAATTTCATAAAACAAAACCAATGATCGAACGAAACTAGAGAGTTAAGGAATAATTCCAAGAATAGTCTTTCACCTTTTAGAACACTTAGCCTAGCTAAGCTTAACCTTTTGCTGCAATGAAATTCATTTAAAACTTTGAACGAATACCCTCTCAGATTTCTCGTCGACGCGACACTCGTAATGTCAATAAATCAATTACAAAATCTTGATAGGTGTATAACTCAATTTGGAATACGTTGAAGGAACTTGTGATATTTACGCAAGTTAGAAATAGAAAGATTAATCTGCATTGTAGCCACGTGTAAACGCGAGTGGCAGATATGATTTTCATTGTTCCATTACTTTGGTCGGCGTGTGTAAATGAGACGAGGAGAGTTCGAAGATGTGGGCTTAAAATACACGATAATCGCGTTGTATACATAAATGGTGGCAGTAAAGTCGGCATACGTTCGCGTGTGCAGAAAGATGCGATATCATAGTCAGTCGTGCCGCATGAACTCGCGCGACATGCATACACCGGTCCGGCAAAGGGGTGGTTTTGCAGGGTAGCATGAAACGAGAGTACGAGAACAGGGACATCACGATTCTTCGGAGACATAGTAAAACTTCAATTCTCGCGTGTAATCTTTCGCGTTTTCTTGCACGGTTTTCTCTTGGCTGCTTGTTCTTTCCTGTTCCGACAGTTTATCGCTGCATCATTGCTGTTGGCTCGATATTGAGTCAGCATTGAATATGCATTCATCGAATAATTGATCGTGTTAAACAATACTATGTACCGTTGCGCTATTTACAAACGCGTAAATATTCATCGGCCTCGGTTCGTAATGTCCTGCTTCAAAGCATCGCGCAACAAAATTTACGGGAATCCTGATGCTGATTCATTTCACTCATCATCACGACTATAAAAAAGTGTACAAATCGGACGCACCAAAATATATTAGCTCGTTCATAAAGTAATTTCGTTTTTCATAGAGAGATGCATTGCTTATAAATTTGTTATTGCCAAACTCGATTTTATTAAATTGGGTTCGATTTTCCCTTGAAGAAACGAAATGACTAAATTCTGTAATATTCATTCTGTAAAATGAACGTTGTGCAGAAACTATAACTCACGAGAACCATAAAGAACTTAGATGGAACCTTTTCGGGCGTGAGAATCTGGAAAAGAGAACGCAACTTTGAAAATTTACTGTCTCATATCCGGCTTCGAAGGCTTTCCGAACGACCTACTTATCGTCGGTTTTTGGTTGATAATCTGGCGAAGCCGTGGCAACTTATCCTCCCACGGCTAAAGTGTTTCTGTCCCGTCTTATTGTTCGACTAGCATGTGTCCATTACAGGGAGCGGCACACCGTTGCAAGCGTCGCATCCCCCAAGTGGGTTGTTGTCCGAACAATTGTAGGTTAACCTAATGTCAACTAAGTTGGTATTACGGCGGCGCGTCGTATACGCTGTGTAATTCAGTCTTCCAGGGAATAATGCGAAAGTAATTTTACCCGGGACCCGAGACTCTTCCGCCGGCTCGAATAAGGCAGCATGTGAGCCGAGCACATTGCGAAATTCGAATCCCTGTTGTCCTAAGAGTTCTGCTCGAACCCTCTGCACAGCGAATTTTTCCCATTTTCCTTCCAACAGCTTCCTATAATATTAGAAACCCTTAAATCTCTTCAGCAACGAATTGTCCAAGAAATTTCGATTTCGTTTAAGCAGGTGAGAAATCACAAATCCATATTTAAAACGAACTGTTGTCCTAAGAGTTCTGATTGAACCCTCTGCACAGCGAATTTTTCCCATTTTCCTTCCAACAGCTTCCTATAATATTAGAAACCCTTAAATCTCTTCAGCAATGAATTGTCCAAGAAATTTCGATTTTGTTTTAGCAGGTGAAAAATCACAAATCCATATTCAAAACGAACTGTTGTCCTAAGAGTTCTGCTCGAACCCTCTGCACAGCGAATTTTTCCCATTCTCCTTCCAACAGCTTCCTATAATATTAGAAACCTTTAAATCTCTTCAGCAACGAGTTGTCCAAGAAATTTCGATTTTGTTTAAGCAGGTGAGAAATCACAAATCCATATTGAAATGTTGTAGAATATTTCTGCAAACAACAAAGCCACACCGCGATATGGAACCGTGGACGTGTTAAAGATCGCCGGCAAGTCCCTGTCAAAGCAAATTTTTTCGTATAAAGATTTTGCTGACCGAAGCACATGGTCGGTTGCCGCAATAGATTTTTCAATATTGGTTTGCCACAAGCTGGCCCACTTTCCGAGCCGTCCATCTCCGTGTTAAAGTGTCCATTTCGTGAATTTATAAAATCGATCCCCGATTTCTTGTTTTCATCGTGGAAGAACAATCGTGCCTATCTCTCATGACGATTTCCAATTCCTCGAGAAGTCGCAATGCCTCGGTAGCCAGATTATTTATTGACTTGTCTATCTTCATTGTACTGGTGTCGCAATTATCTCGGGTTCAGCCGAGAGCGAACGGACACAATAATCACGACCGCAATAAAACCACGGTCGATTGTCAAGAGTTTAGGCCACGTCGAAATGTTCTGACGCGACGCTTTCGAGGGAGGAAAAAAAGTTATGTACGTCGAAAATACCCGATAATGGAGTACGTTAATCCTCCGGCGCCCTCTGACTTTGACGCAACCGTTGCACCCGGCAAAAAGGGTACGGGAGGAAGCTGTATTCTCGCACACACAGACACACAATCATGGCTACTTCAACTTTCAAGGGACGACCAATATATTACTCCGACCAATATATAACGTCCGTTAACAATATATTACTTCTAATAATTGCATCAACTCCCGATCGATACAATCTGTTGTTCCCGCTACAGTCTGTTTTTAACTTTTATTTGGCCTTGGCCATTCGCGCGCCACCCTTTATGTCACGCGGCTACTGCCTCGCCGAAAAATTGTTTTACGCTTTGACCACCGCGGCATAGATCGCGTATATAACATTGTTTAAATTCTTGGAAAGAATTTTGCGCAATTTATGAATATTTCAGTACCATGTCTGGTCACGGTAACTATTGTTTCTCAAAGTTCTGTCTCCCTGCTGAGAAAAGATTTTTCCAAACGTGATCCAGGCATGAAATTTTTAAACGCCCAGATAATGGTTTCTCGTTACGAGAAGACAATTTTCACGTTTTCATGAGGCTACGGTCGTCCGCGAAGTTCACCTTTAGTACACGCCTTTATCAAGTGACGTTCTCTCTCTCTTGATAATAAAACCTGCGTATAAAAAATAGCCCCGTCAGTTTGGTTTAGTTTTACAAGAGAAGTAGAGACCATCTCTACTCTTACGTCTGTTCCGGAGCGGTTCGTAAAATTTAAACATGTCTCCCGAGATGATTCTGGCACATAAAAATGATAAAATGTGGTTCATACGCACACTTATCATACAAAATCTTTTCTTGAAATAACACGAAATTCTTCCGTTCCTTCTGTGCTCCGACGTAGTACTGCTTTCTACTATTTTAGATTATTGTCAGTTATCGATCGTCCTGCGTGATTCTTTAAACTCGAGTTTGAATCGAATTGACACCATCATTTAGGCTGGCTTAATTTTATTTAAGCGTGCAAGACTATTGCATCGCTAATATTCACTGTTAACTTCCTCAAAAAAATGTAAGATTACTATTGCTTATTAATTAATTAAGATTAACAATGCTGCCCGGAGGGTAGTATTCACGATTGAGGAGCAGTTCAAACTAATTATCAGAAACATTTGTTTAACCTAATGCACCGGATTAGAATTAACGTTAATGTACGCGCAGCTGGAAGGGAAACTTCTTAAAGCCCTCGAGCGAATTTAGCGGATCCGCAGAGTATGAATTATGCGTTTCCATACACTTAGGCGAACATTTCTCCGGAACATCGTCAAAGGGTAGAAAACGAGAAATACGGATCGAAAGAAGGAAAAATTAGTCTTGGCAAACGAAGTGGTAACTGTGCGAGGTAGAGACGAGACTATCGAAGCGTGTAACAGTTGCAAACATAGTTGGTGTTAAACGCGGGGACATGTTCATTTTTATTGTTCAATTAAGAACGCCGATGTTGTTTGAAACGGGAGACAGTAGCTTGAAATCGAGTAGACCGACTCGTGTTTAGTTGATTCGCTCTGTGTTTTGTCCGGTGTGTGCGTTACACCCGGCAGCCATTGCAGATCGCAATTTTCCGTTCATTGTTTCCGCGCGATTTTTCTTACGGAATACGCCCCGTGCGCACCGTGGACCTGTATTTTGTACGGCAATGCCGCTGGCCGTGTAATGGAACATAATAATGAGGAGGATGACTGCTTTGAAATTTCAATTTCATTCAACCGAGAAATTGTAATGAAAGATGGCGGTATCAAATTTTATGGCAGGCTGGCCCGTTTCATTCGATTGTTCGATACACTTCGTCGTTCTAGGGAATTGTATGCGACGCGCGCGGAGACCTATCTAGTGGAAATAATGATACAAAGTGCTGTTTGACTGAGAAATTTCTTCGTCCGATCGAATATCTGCACAAGCTATTCCTTTGGGAATGGAACTCTTGCTGGAAATGTTTAACAAAACGAAGAGTAGCCTCAAACACATTTGCACATCATTTGTAAGTGAGTGCAACATATAGAAAAAAGTATTAAAAGAAAAAAAGTATTGAACATTGAACAACGATGTATGCATAATTCCTGTTGCAGTTAGATGTGCAGTTTATGTAAAACTAATCATAGAAGTATCAGTAACGCCGTTGGTCGGACTGATTAGAAATGTTTCCGGTGGTTAATCAGTTGTATTTTAGTCGTATACATGTTTGAGCAAATCGAGCATATCCCGGTGTACATTTCCATAGACGATATCACGTGGCTCGGGAGCACACGTTCGATCTAACTTTAACATGCGCACGCATAGGTACGTCCGTTGGCTTTCACTGTCCGGAAAATCCTGAATGCGAAACCAATGATGTCCACTTTATGATGCTGCTGCCTTTGCCCGACCTATCACTGGATCACAATAGCCCCTTCGGATCCGATACAACGAAAAAAAAGAGAGGATCGTTAGCGGGACTCAAAAGTTCCGGTATCGGTCAGTTACCCTCCCTGCAATTGCGGGATTCGATTTCTTATCGATATTGTCCGGTCGTAGAACCAGTTTGCTCCGAAAGTACGCGACGCAACTTGTGCGCGCTTTTTGCATCTTCAAATCATTTATCATCGTTTTCGGTGCTTTGTTGTATCATTCTCTTGACAAAGAAAATTCATTTACATATGGTGTACGTACCCACCTCACGTTATAAATGAAGTAGAAAGTGTTCTCGTCCGCGAAGGGTTAAATATAATGACGCATTGTATTTAAAGAGTTGTAAGAGTTTTGTAGTAGTTATAGTTAGTAGTTTTTGTTGAGTATGACTTTTAGTTGCTTCGATGTATTATTTCCTTGACAAACTAAATTAATTTACTAACTTTTCCGTTCTTTCGATCGACAGTTATTTATAAATATTCGAATATTATTGGCATGTCATCGGCATAGAACCAACATGCGTTCTCACAAACTCTAAAGAATTTAAATTAATAACTTATTTGGGTTAAGCAAGTGAGTATTCATACAAGTTATAATTGTTTATATTCTTCTTTTTTCTTTCTCTGCTGATTGGGTTTTAAGGTATTGTTTCCTTTTTCTGCATTTGGTCTAACAACCATGTATTAATTAGAAACGAATTCTTACAGACGCAATTACAATGAAATAAGTTTCTTGAAAATGATCCAAATTGTGGATCGAGAAACTTCGAAATATTTTATGTAAATTTGCAAAATAGCTTAACTATTATCAAGAATGATCGTATCAGCGCGTCAATAACATTCAAATATTTATAAATTAATTTACACACGGTGTACCCACCTTACATTGAAAAATTAAGCAAAAAAGTGTTCTCGTCCGCAAAGGGTTAAATGCGATGGCGCATTGTATCCAAAGATTTGCAAGAGTTGTGAGTGCTGAAGAGGTGTGAAGGGATGATAAGACGTCGACTAATTTCGTTAAGCTGCAGCGAGTACGTCGGTTTGGATTTTCGTTGGCGATTTTCAGTGGGACCGTGATCGACTATCCGAATCGGATGCGACTTGGCAACGCGTTTCCGAAGAGATTACTTCCGTCTCAATGACGTAAGTCAGCATTAGTGCTAGCATATCAATATTTCCTACCATCGTATCCCGTTCCTCTTTTCCGCGGGAACGTCTTAGCTTCGAGCAACCGTCGTTGCTACTTCCTCAAACTTTCAAATCCACTCTTCTTTCCGAAACGAGTGTAAGAGAAAGAGATAGAGAGGGGGGATCCACCCTCTGTGTCGTGGGGGTAGTTGAGGAGAAACCGGAGAGAACGACGAATGTCTACGGGAACGAATCGTAGAAATCGAGCTTTTTTCCATTTTCGAAGATTTACTTCCCCGCGGGAGGAAAAAAGAGGGCGGTGGAAATCTCGTTTAAGTTCATCGCATACGTGCGCGAAATATTGCGATGATTTATGCGAGTTCCGTGCAGATTTATCGCCCACGTCGACGCGTTGCCCGCCCTATTTTCCCAACGTGTTAAAAGTCAAAGGAACACACCCGACGTCTCGACCCAAACAGAAAGAGGGAGAGAGCACCGGAGCAAAAAATTAATTGCATTATCGACATGGAATTTTGCGTTGTTTGGACGGGCCCGACGACTTCCGGCCGCGGCGTTAATTAATTTTTTTGACGTTGCTCGTCATACGAAGCGTGCGCATTCTTTTGAGCACAAAGCATCCCACCGGCACACCTTCCGACTCGAGTTAACTCGAGCTTATTTACAGAAGCTTTTAAAATGGAAGCGGCTTTGCCCACGACAATCCCTCCATTACATCAGTTTTATTTTTTTTTCTGGCCGGAAGGATGGTTTAACGAGAGAAATGTTAATCGCCTACTATCTTCCTGGAAATTAGCTCGATGAAGTCAGAAGTTCGTTCCTCTATTTCTTGCTAGCCGTTAGTAGCCTGGACCTACCCTGTCCTGCACTAACAGTCGTAATACGTGCTTGAATAGTGAGTTGTATTCAATCATTTCGATCATTGTAAAATAAAGATGTAATGCGTTCGTAACGCAGTTTCATTTTATTAAATGAGTTTGTTTGTAAATGGGCTACTCTGCGTAAATTTTCGCAGTTTGACCATCAGCAAACAGAAACCAAACGAGATTATAGCAAGCGCGTAGATGTGATAGATATAACTTTCACGAACGTACGATGGCAAAAATTACTTTTATTCAATTTCATTTTATTGACCTTCTAATAATCGAAGCAGCCTCTACAGTGGAAAGTGCTAAACCAGGTTTCTCTTTGTCCCCTTCGTTCCAAACAGAAAGACATTTATCGCGAAATTAGCATCTGCTCTTGATGGCGACCAGTCCATCAGATGGACAGAAATTCATTTCAAATTAAAAGTTCGCAGCGAAAAAGTCTATCAAAACGTCGACGCTTCAATCATCGAAACTTGTGCTGGTATTTTCGCCGTAAACACTTTTAATATACCGAAAAATATGATATTCCTGTGTGAAACGCGATTCGTTACGTCGGACATTTTATTTTGTCGAGCTGCGCAAATTGTTCATTTAACTTAAATTGAAATTGCGTAGAATACAAAATAAATATAAACGAAAATCGACCGCGCGTAGTTTACAAAGTGTGCGCGAGATTTATTTTCGGTGGAACATTATTATAGATCAGCTGCAGAAGAATTTAAGGGCATTATACAATAATATTTTCTAACGAAAATCCAAGGTGTACGGATATACGTAAAATTCCCAAGTTTGTTGAAAAGGTTATCGTCTTTCATTCTACTGCATGAACGTCTTAAGCTTGGAGTTCCACGGGCCGTTAGAAAGCAGTAAAGATGAAATAACGATTCGAGAAAGCCGACTTTCCGAGAATACGTCATTAAATTCTTCGATCTGGAGCACCGTGCGCTATTGATAATCATGTTCCGAGCATCTCGCGTAGGAAAAGACGTGATCCATTGTTTTTCACGCGGAAAATATGCGCCGAAATGGTCGTTATATCGCGCCGCCGCGGAAATAATCCCTCCATGAATTTTCATGTCATATCTGGCATCACGAGGGACGGAGAGAGAGACAGAGAAAAAGATAATATTCCGTTCGCTTCGGTGGCCAGGAGAATCGGTCGAGAAGGGGAGAAATATTACGCCCTCGATGTTTACAGGGACCCACCTGCTGGTCTCTAATTAATTCCCGCATATTCGGGGGGTGGTTTAAAAATCCGGCTACAGTATCGAGAACATCGATCGGGAAATAGCATTGACGTACAGCCGGTAAAAACGGGCCATGACTAACGAGCCTCTGCTTATAAAAAATTCCGTTTTCATCGATTTACTCGCAACTCGAAATAAATTTATATTTGCCGATGCTGGATCAAACGACACGTAGACGGAACAGTAAGGGAGGGGAGTGGCGGTGATGGAGGGTGGAGTTATATAGGAGTTAATTGGGACAGTTGCGTGAGCAGAATGCGAAGAATGTTGTTCCATTTTGTTATTCATGAACATTTCGATTGTATCCACGCGATTCACGTTCATTGCCGCACATAACCTGCATTTATTTCCTTCTTTTATGAACAATCGCGCTTTTATTAGCCAGATTTCCGGCGCTTCCGCTGCCTTCGCGACGAATTCGGATCGTTCAGCTTTATTCAGTTTTTTTAACGCTGTCTTATGGGATTATTAATAAATTAAAAAGGCGTGATTTTTGCGTAATCACGTTTAAAAATGTCTGCTTACAAAACGATAGCAATATTGCTCGTGTATTTACGCGTCACACATAGTAAGGCAAATTAATAATCCCCTATGGGATTGCTATCTAGAGACCGATTTTCCTGTTATAATATATCTCTGTAAAACTTCGAAAGAGATAAAAAAATTTTATAAACCGTAATACCTGTTTTGTGTAGATTACACAGTCACACAGACTGAATTTGGATTCTTTAATCCGCAGAGTTGAATGTGAACAGTTTCGATTCGTAAATCATCCGCCACAATTTTATTCCATTTTTCAATCGGGTTGAATCGAGTCCGTGCATTTTTAATACCTTGCAAATTGAGAGTGAAACTGGCGAGAGGCTTAATTGTAAAATCCACAGGGAATTTTTACGTGTAACCAACGTATCCACATATTCTGCCAATATTCAGTCTGTGTAATATAAAGTTGGTATTTTTCTAACCAGAATCTAAACTAACCCCTAGACCTACGATCTATTTTGCGGTTTCAGTGATTAGATCTTTTCTTTGTAGTTCGTAATTTCCTAGAAAAAGGAGAAAATTTATATCTTCTGTATGCCTACGTGTTCTCCAATAACTATACATGAACAAAACCAAATTAAAATTACATTTCGGTTTGAAGAAAATTAATGCATACATACACTTATTAGAATCTTTATCACGAGTCTGACGCGATATCGTAAGGCAAGAGGTTAAAGAACCGTGAGTGTGATTTCGATGAATGGAATTCATTGTATAATAATCGTACATTGGTGGAAACATTTACCTACTATTTCTGGAAATATCGTTACATTTTATATAGTCGATTAAAAATGAATATTGCCGGGAAATATACGGTTTTAATTACATTTTTAAATTGGATTTCATTCCCTGAATTACATGTTCAATTTCAAAAATTGAACAACTAAAAGTTGCCGATAAAATTGTTATTATTAAAAATTGCTATGCCATAATAATTGTATCGGGTATTACATCAATTTCACATACATAAAGTTTAAAAAAACAATTACAATGGAGTTATTCTAGATCGGAAGAAAAATGTGTAATTTTCGAGTTAGAGTAGATTCGAGTGCAAGGGTTAAGCTAGATATCGAATCGCGGGATTTAACGAATTCGGAAAGGCTTCGAACTGATTGACATCTCATAACACGGGGAAAAAATGTTCGACGAGTTTTGAAAACCGACTCTTCATCCCCTGACGAAAGAACGAGGAGACAGGGAGAAAAATGAGAACGACGATAGCTACGCAGCAACGAGGTTCCACTATTTTCGAGTCGAAGCGAAGGTTTACAGGCAGCTGGGTTTACCGTGGCTGGCAATAAATCTCTTTCGAATGTTGTTCTGCGCTGCCTCTCAATTGTAACGTGTACCGTTGCCTGAGCCCGCAACGACAAACATTAATTGTTCTCCTTATTTCTCTGAGGATCAAAACAGCTCGATAATAAAGGTATCGTAGTCACTTGAATAAAACACATGCACAACGTGTTCGTTAGTTAAACATTCATTGTTCGATCAGCTAAAGCGGTACCCAGAGAAAACGTAAACCGTGCGACGTTCGTCGTGAAATATTTCGCTGTTTTACTCCATCTCTCATTTTCATTTACCGAAAATGAATTTATCAATATGTATGCATTTATTGTTATATTCATTACGCATATATTAGTCTTTGTACAGGTTTTATTAAATTCTTTTATTGATATTTCATTTTCCGCGATAGACGTTTTATTCTAGTCGGAATAACGTGCACAGAGGGACGAACTTCATTAAAATCGTTCATTCAATTCTGCAGTTCATAGAATGCAATAAATTCATAAATATCGCAGAATTCTTGCAATTTTTCAATAAGTCGAATCGGCGAGCAATAAACAGTTGATTATTATCGAATTGCTTGTGCGTAACAGGGAATATTCAAATTCGATTGCACATGGAAATCAAGGCTGATGGGGAACAATTTTATTATTTAATTTTATTCAGATTTCTACGACGTGGAAATTTTTTACATCATTGCTTCGTATTTGTTGTTAATTTTCGGAATGTGTTCATCAGCCCCGGTGAGCAAACATTGCGCACTACCGCTGCAATAGCATCAAAACAGACAGAACATCGAGATCTCCATCTTTCTGCAGCGAATAACATTTGTGTTCGACTGTGCTGCTATTTTCTTGGTAACAACTGGGTTCTTGTGATCTTGTTATTGACAGGATACCATGAAACTTGTCGTTGCCGCGTGTTTTATTCCGCGGCAGACCTTCCTGAATGTCCTCGGTGCTTCAGAGCGAGCGTGGCAATAAAATGTGCGGTTCTTCCTTTTATACGGAGAAAATTGGTTTTCGAATAGCAAATGATAGCATTTCCGACATGATACAACCGGATGATATCGGTTATGAAATCTCTCGGCGTTGCTGTTAATACATCTGAATGATTCTACTTAAAGTAAGACGGTCAACGATTCGTAATAGGTACGAGTGGGCGGTTGCGGATCTTTACACTGAATAAAAATTGTCTGCATCCGTTGCAGGAACCAAGACTCGCTTCGAAATTTCTTGGGAAGATCCAAAGTCATTTAACGATTGATTTCCATCTTTTTATCGTTTCAAATTATTGCTACTCACTTTTCTAATGAACGTATGAAATCCGTAGACGAGGGTGATTCATGAGGTGATTTGAAATAACTTTTTCCATCTATAACTACCATTCTGTCTACCATGTCTACCATATAACCATAACTACCATGTCACCGGCATGGAACCAACATGCGTTCTCACAAACTCTAAGGAATTTAAACTAATAACTAATTTGGGTTAAGCAAGTGAGTATTCATACAATTATAATTGTTTATATTCTTCTTTTTTCTTTCTCTGCTGATTGGGTTTTTAAGGTATTGTTTCCTTTTTCTGCATTTGGTCTAACAACCATGTATTAATTAGAAACGAATTCTTATAGACGCAATTACAATGAAATAAGTTTCTTGAAAATGATCCAAATGGTGGATCGAAACGTCGAAATATTTTATGTAAATTTGTAAAATAGCTTAACTATTGTCAAGAATGATCGTACCAGCGCGCCAATAACATTTAAATATTTACCATTCTGTCTGTAACAGAATATGTATACTTTGATTTTGATGTTATTAAAAATCTCGATATTTTCTCTAAATTTAAGAAGGCATCGTCGCACAATTTTTGATATCTTGAACCTGTCATTACGGTGTTGAACTTTTCCCGCGTGGGGCGTTATCGAAAAAGAATATTTTTGATCCGGTCTACTCTGGAATCAGCCCCTTCGAGGAGGTACATTTTTGGTACACCCTGTAGATATGTTGGCGCACTTAGAAGAGTCGATGATCACGCAAGTATTTACTGGCAAGTTTGCAGCATGCTATCCTCCCGCGATCATTTCAACTTTTAGATTGGGTCGCGACCGCTCCATCGATTTGCCATAAGAATATTTTTTTTTCCGATACGAAAGTTCGCGGCACTCGTTCCGCGAAGATGGGTATCGTTTTAATGTGCTCCCGATCTAATTTCCCCTGTTTAAACAAACGTCCGAATTGAATGGAGAACCAACCGGGTCCGAAACGAAAACTTCGAACAACGTGTTTCGAGCAACGCGACCGATGAGCGCTAAAAACTTTTGCAAGAAATTAAACGATGCGCGTAGTAGCCGGATAAAAGAAAAATCGAATGATGCAATAATCTCTCGTAAAAAGTATCGTATCTGTTTTTGCCGGGGGATACGTTCTGTACTGCGATTTTCTTATTCGCCGTTTCTATCGGCTTCCACCGGCCGGACAATTTCAGTTTGTCCAAAAATGTGCAAATCTAGCTAAAACTAAAACGAGCATAAGTCACGGTGACAGCCGAATTAATAAATATTCGAAATTTCCGGAAATTTTAATGATTTCAGTAGAAGCTGATGAAATATCCTCAATCAGATAAACGAACGAATTTCTCGCGATCCCCTGGCGGAATTATGTTAAAGAGTCATGTGATCTCTGTCGCATCCAAGATAAGAGAAATTTATGCAGATGGATGAATGAATTTTGTATGCATGTCAAAGCTGCTATCACACATATATCTATTGTGCGATAGTTTTTGCATAAGCTGGTAGCTGGGTGAGTGGTATCGAGGATTTGTTAAACTTAATAAAATGTGCATTTTAAATCTGAACATGGCGCTGGTCGTAAATGATTAGATATGTATCGAATATTCACTTTTGTCTCTCTGTTATTATTGGACTGTGAATTAAAATAGTGTATTTCTATCACGCATAATTTGTCTTGTATTCTATCGGTCTTCTATATCGTACCATTTCATTTAAATTGCGAAAAGTAGAGTTTAAATGAATGTTTGATGTTTTCCCGTTACGATCAAAAGAAAATGAATATAATCACGGTACGGTACGCGCATATTAGCATTAAATATTAGCGCAATTTGTCACAGAGAGCACGATAAAATCGCTGCCGCAGTGATTTCTCTTTAAAAATTGACTGTGAACGTAAAATGAAACGTTATTTATTACTCGTTACATCTAACTATGTATTAATGACGCGATGTAATCTGCTTCCTGTAATAACGTGACATTACCATACTACCGTTAATCTTTGCTGTAACTCAAATCAGTGAATTATGCACGGAGAGATATGATGTGTCCTGTGTTTCCACTAATACGCATGCCCGACGAATTTTCGAATTAGGTGAACGTCTCTGAATATAAATTCTCCCTTCGTGTGCGCTCTAATATTAGCATCAAAGTTATTTCATATTTAACTACGACAGAACGTTTTAATTATTCACATCAGAGAGTCACAGTTACGTCAGAGTAATTAGAGGATTTGCGAAAAATCTGTTCCTTTTTATGTAACAGACACGCTTCGGTTGTACAGTCCACATTTTCCTGCTTACTCTTCTTTTTACCCGCATTTTCTTCCGCGCAGAAAGGAACACTTGCTTTGCCGTAGACGAAAATCCAGCTATAAAGTGAATACATTGAACAAAGAATCTTAATTAACTCAGAACATTACTGAAATACACGATCCACAGCAATCCCGTTCGAAACGTACGTTTCGCGTTATTAACAGCCAATTTCTATCCGTCATTAATATTATTTTAATATTTCTATGGCAGGTGAGGTAGTACCACTTTTGACGTTAATGGGCACAGATGAAATAATAATCAAATCAGATTTCCTCATCGTGGATGGGTTCGTTAAATAATAAATTTATGCGTCTATTTGCTTACAATAGAATGTTTCAATTAATATCATTGTTAATTCAAAATCTGTATTACAAAGGACATTAAACACAGACAAAGAATAAAAATATCTCGATCGCAGATGGGTTTGTTAAATGATAAATTTATACGTCTATCCACTTGCAATGAAATGATTCAATTAATATCATTGTTATTTTAAATCCTGTGTGAAAAAGGGCATTAAACAGAAACAGAATAAAAGTTTTCAGAAGTCAGGTCAATAAAAATTTTCAGATCGCAGATGGGTTTGTTAAATAATAAATTAATGCGTCAATTCACTTACGATAAAATGTTTCAATTAATATCATTGTTATTTTAAAACCTGTAACAAAAAGGGGATTTTACACAGACAATGAATAAAAATGTGTCGATCGCAGATGGGTTCATTAAATGATAAATTTATGCGTCTATCCACTTGCAATGAAATGATTCAATTAATATCATTGTTATTTTAAATCCTGTATGAAAAAGGGCATTAAACAGAAACAGAATAAAAATTTTCAGAAGTCAAGTCAATAAAAATTTCCAGATCGCAGATGGGTTTGTTAAATAATAAATTAATGCGTCAATTCACTTACGATAAAATGTTTCAATTAATATCATTGTTATTTTAAAACCTGTAACAAAAAGGGGATTATACACAGACAAGAATAAAATTTTTTTAAAGTTTAAATATTAAATGTAACATGAAGATTCTCGAATAAGTCCGAAATGCATAAACATCCGCAGTCGAGTTATTACAATTTCCATCAGCTCGGCAGTACTTTCTTTTCCGCTCCTCCGTTATGAATAAAGTGATAAATAATTGGTCCGATACTGCCCAATTAAATGAATCGGCCGGTCGTCAGACAACGTGAAGCATCGGGCCAAGACTGCTGTGCGATATTTAAAACACCTGGTAATTTGTATTAATGTAATTCGGTCTGGAATATTGAATGTTACTCGTTCCTTTAACGTTTCCTCGAGTTGCCACTTACACATCGGAATCGTTCCCTGCAAGCAGCAAAGAATTCCGATTATCTGAGGTAATTGGAAGAGAGAGGAGCGGATAATCGAAAGTCGGCTAATTGTGTTCGAGATAAAGGTGGCGAAACATTGAAACCCGTCTCTGCATTTCCACCGAATTACGACCCGTTAAAAAATAAGGGGACTTTATTAGGATCGTATTACAATCGCTCCAGAGAACATTCTTTCTTGGCAATGTTTATTCATTTTTCTAGAAGACACGTCAATCGTGTTACAGACGGAAATTAGATACTTAAAATTAAATACGTATTTAATTGAAATATTAAAATTCACTAACAGTGAAGGATATTTATAGGAATTTTAAAGATCCTTCTGGTAGATATTTCATCTTTTACCGTAATAAGACTGGCACGACGTTAATTATTTCTTATTCGTTTGCCGGTTTCGAAGCAGCACATTTGATTAAACAGTTATAACGTGTAAATTTGGTTCATACGATAGCGAATTCAGAACAGTTTCAGATATCTTCAGGTTAAAGTTATCATGTCACACTCATGACACGTGAGACATACTTCATCTTCCGTGCGTTTCTGCGATAAGACATTTATTTAAAAGATATAACAAGATATTCCGTTAAAACGAAACGAACGTGAAACATTGTCTGATACAATGTTGTAATAACTTTTTAAATAGAAAAATGAAGGTATGTCTTTTGTAGAGGTCCAATTCATATACAAACTTGAACAGATTTAACTACCTCGAACAGTCGACTGTACGGGCGGCCGGCGAAGTTTTGTCTAATCCTTAAATGAAGTTTCATACTATATAAATTCTTGTGCACATGCAGGAACTTTAAGGTCTGATTTTGCTTGAAGGTGCGCACGATTTAATTGAATATAAGACTACGCTCTGGGAAACGGCAGTAATGGGTGTTTCTTTATCCGCGACTGTTCGAGAGAAACTAATTTGGAAGTAAGGCACTTTCTGGCGAAAGTTTTTCCCCTAATTATCCGGAAAATAGGATGTACGGAAAAAGTCTGCGCAGAATGCGCGCGTATCCAGAACCTCCTCCATTTTAGTTCATTGTTTCTTTCTCGGATTTCCGTCTGCTATAATACACCCAGTTGGCTCCGTACCAGTGATCCCCCGTACCAATTCGTTCAATTTGTTAAGTTATTAACATTACTTCCGGTGGTGGAAGCTCTTACTGCCGTTCGAAACGGGTTTCGTATAATTATGTTCCGTTCAGCACTTACGAGAACGACATCTGTGTTTCATTTCTAGCCAATTTGATTTCACTAAATTTTAAAGCATTTCATTTATGAAATGCATTATTCGTTTTTCTCATTTCGACGATGAAATTGAGCAAGATTTGGAGTAGCAAATGCGCCGAGAAATGTTGTTTCTCAATTTAATCATAACTGAATTGTCATCGCAGAGTGCAGAACTTTCGTTTTGTGTTTGCGAACCATGTCAGGTTGCTGGGTCGCGTTATACGTTACAAAGCAGCATCTTGTGCAGCTTCGGTATACCAATTTATGCAATATAACTATGAAGTGTTTGGTAGGAAGTGCTTGAAAACTGGGTACGGTTTCCACATTCAGTTTCGTATTCATGTCTATTACTTCCATAAACTGTGTGTAGAAAGCGTGTCACTCTCAATTTTTTACAGGCGGATATCGCGCAACTGTATTTTGATCTTCTTGAAAATATTTTTCAACGAGTAGCGCTTTATTTGGCCTATAAAAAAAAAATGAATGACGTTCCAGAAGAGTCTCAAGAGCTTTCTCCGGAATAAATAAAAAACGATAATTTTGCAGAATATTTAAATCTTTCGTAATCGAAAATTTTAAATTATTATTAAAAGGAAAGATTGGCATTCGTCTAAAATTTTTATCTCGCACAAAAATCCGCGATCTAGTGATTTTTAGTTCTAATTTCGTCCTCAAGTTACTTTTCCCCCTGAAGCATCCTAATTCGATAACAAACATTTGGAACTGCGACGCGCAAGGGAAAATTTAATTATTAGGGAACATTTAATTTCTGTATAGAGAGAAGCTATTTGATAATGAGGGCGAGTGCTGCACGCTGCGCGGCCCGGCAAAATTAATCCCACAATAAATTCGGTGTAATTGCGCGGCTGAATTTTTACGGTGAAATCTACCGCATTTGCGTTACGCACAACTGTTCGGATAATTACGGCCAGCGCAAATGGATGTTTGTTATTATGACGTCCATATTGTCGCCAATGATCATTCGTTACAATTCTGGTTACTATCGGCGGGATAATTGTGAGGGATAAAACTGCCAACAATCAAAACCTATTATCGATATTTAGTGCAATGAACGTCGAAAGATCTTGAACATCTGTGACATTGTACGCGTTGCGTTCGCTTCGTTTATTTAAAACACGCAACGAACGTTAATGATCTTATGAATACAATTTTGCAATTGACAAATCCTACGAGACTTAACCTGCACATTTTATTAATATACCAGAAACGAATTCATTTTACCGTTTCCCAGTGATACTCTTTTTACCACATTTATGTTAACTTGCCGAGTTGTCGTTGTCGTTGTTGTTATATGCGTCAAATCTTTAAATCGAATTTTAAAACACTCCCCGATGAGCTAGAGACTTGAAATTTTCAACGTAGCTCAGAACTGGATAAAAATGCAATATTCAAAGAAATTTTTTTTAAAAGACTGCGTTTACGATTTAAACAATATTTTTAAATATTCCCCTTCGCCCACTCCGCGCGCTCCCTACTCCACGCGCTCCCCACTCCGCGCGCTCCCTACTCCACTGGTCCATTTCGCAGCAAAGGAGCTGAGTTTACCTGCTTGGTTAGTTTGGATAGGGCGGTTCTGCTCGGTAAGTGGGCATTACTAAATACGCTCGATGGTAAAGACTAAAAAGTAGAAAATAAAAACATATATTTAAAAAACTGTTTAAAAACCACACTTATATTAGAATGCACCAAAAAGGAGAAAATAATATTTTTAGATATTAGTGACTATAAATAAAAGCGTGGAGTGCCCACGCAGATTACGTTTAATATTTATAGTCACTAATATCTAAAAATATTATTTTCTTCTTTTTAGTGCATTCTAATATAAACGTGGTTTTTAAAAAGTTTTTATATATATATTTTATATTAACACAGTTAATTGAACGATGTTCCAAATCCGATATTTCATTAGTGGTTAAGGAAAAATGTTCGATTTCGTGGTTTTAATCTATTTTCCATAATGGAATTCATAAATCGGAATATGGCTACATATTAATCCCCTTTATTAAACTTGAATTGAATTCTGCGAAAAATGATAGCACGAATGGCGCAGTTCTTTTCGATATAGTAAGTATAGATATAGTAAGAACAGTGTATCGCAAATTGCGAGCGGCGCGATGAGAAAAGAAAAGTGCAAGCTTCCGGATTTCGCTGGTCGAGTTCGACCGTGGATTCCTTTTATTCGCGGCTAATTTTGTGTCCCTGGCGGAGCCGTCGGCCAACAGGAATCCATACCGTGAAGTCACGCAGCCGGAAGTGCATCAAAGTCTGTGCATACTTATCAAACCTTCGAGCGTTCGCCGGCACGAACGCGCGAGCATGCCACGCGGAGTAGGGCCAAGATTGATCAGAAATTCGCAAAGAATATGTGGAATTCCGTCAAGATACACACGATCGATCGCCGATGCGAAAGTTTACACGAGCCATCGTTGCCTCCGCCCGCAAGTGAACGATCGCAAATACCTCGCTTTAAAAAGGCCATGCCCAGCAATATCATACTTGAACAGCATGTAAAGCGAGTGATTTCGAAACTCCGATGTACCTGGCGGGTCAAACTGCCACATCCCTCTGATTTCTTGTTACCACGTTTTTATTAGTTTTACTACTGCTCAAACCGTAAACGCGTCCCCGTAAAAAGTTATTAAATAAATTTCCTCCACCGAGGGTATGCTCGCCGCTAATGCTCTTGTAATGGTTGAAAAAATTCAAGGATCAAAGGTGTTATTTTAAATGATAAAAAAGTTATTATTTAAAAATCAACAATTTCTTGTAATCTTTTAGAATTTCGTTTAAAATGACTTTTCAAGCTCCCTTGTACAACAATATTATTGAAAATCTGAGTAATAGACTTCCGGTGGATGAAGTGTCGACAAAGGTGTATACACTGACATAATTGTTAGACGTTCAAATTGAAAAAACAGCGCAAACGTCGCGTGTTGATCGCTTTAGATTTTACAAGAGGCTGATTGCTTCAATTTAGTATAATTACTGAAAACATGCGAAGCGAATTCTTTGCGCGTGGACGTTTTCGAAAGTCGTACCATTACGGGAATAGGGGTTTGATAAGGTCGTAAAAGTCGAAAGTCCGTCGCGGGTCAGTGTCCCTTCGAGAAAAACCGAGCATGTAGGCAGTACATCAGCTCAACTGCCGGAAGGTTAATCACGGGCCAGAAAAAACGGTCATTATTCACGACGGCATGAAGTATTTTTCATTTTCATTCGCGGTAATCGATTCACGCGTTCAACTCCCCCGTATTATTTTTCATCCGTGACCGTTTCGGTTGATTTCGATTAAAACCCCCGACGCCGCGCTGGCGTTTCCCGGGCTAGTGCAAACAATCCGTGGTGAAATTCGGTTGCGTAATATAAACTGTATTTAATGTAGAAGCGTGAAATATTCCCATCGGCCGTTGCGTTTTCGCGTTCTGCTATCGCATTTACGTCCTATTATTATCAATCGGGGCGTGGGGGCCGGGGGCTGGGGGCTGGGAACTGTGGCCACCGGAAAATGTTTTTTTAGCTCACGGACCGCCCGAATATGAGAGAATTTTAAAAACGGAAAAACTCCATAATAATGTTAACATTTTGATACATGGTTTTAGTATTGAGGTTATATTTTGAAAAATTTTATTTTAATCTCTATTAGAGTTCGCGAAAAGATTCTTCTAGAAAATGACCGAATGAATCGTACCAACAATTGACAACAAACGATTACAGTAAATTTTCCACAGCATTTAGGCAGCCATTCAACATGCGAGGCGCACGTGCAGCTGACTATACAACCCAATATTTCCCTTGAAAATGTAACAGGATACAGTAGGCGATTCGACTGCAGTCACGTGGAACCGTAAAAGATTCAGAAACACTTTGACAATGGCGCTTGCCAATTCGCCAAATTGCCGTGCCGAGTTCGAATCTGCTTCGTCAGCTTCGCGCGACGCGACGCGTCGATGCACGCGGAGACGTGCGAACTCGATATCGCCGATTTTAGCCGGCGGGACCGATGAAATTCGACGCGGACTTATTATAGAGCGGGTTATGATAAAGACCCGCGTCGCGAAAAAATCCTCGCCCTCGGTCTTTTGTAGGCGTTTTCGTTCGGAGCTCGACTTCCCGTCTCGCGCGCCTCGGAGCAAATTGAATTTCAATAAAACTTGCGTATCGCTTGTCGACTCGTGTACGATCGATAGGGCAGGAGTCGCAATAAAACCTGCTGCTCCGAGATCGAGAACGGCGTCGAACGAGGGCCGAGCGCATCGAAAATTGCATTCGCTCTCCGAGTTACTCGAGGAACCGGCGAAATTAAAGGCAAAAAACCCGGCCGGATATTTGGTGGACCAGTCGATGCACATAGGACACACATGGCATAATACACTATGCCAACACCGTCCTCTTCGAGATGGATTAAACAACGGCCGGCATTGAAACCGCTTCGTAAGACGTGTGCCGCGCGAATTTGTGGACACCCCGATATTTCGGTGCACCGTTTCCACGAAGCAGGTGGAAGTTATTCATAAAATTTTATGACATATGTATCGCAGTCGGTCAAACGCAGAGATTTCAAGCTTTAAAATAAGCTCAGGTTTATTGTTGTTCCATTGTTTTTCAGGAAATTGTCGCGGACGCAAATAATTTCTCGAAGAACTATCAATCAATTTTTCCAATTTTATCAATCAATTACAATTTTTCTTCTATTCACGAATCTCTAAAGATTTCAATTTAAAAACTGTTTGAGACCGTCAGAGAGGTTCGCGGAAAGCAGGTTTTTAAAAAGCGAGTTCGCGTTACCAAAAATAACTCTGTCAATGTTTGCTTTAGCAAAAAAGAAATAAAAACGAAACTAAAATGTACACAAACGAAGCTAGTATTTGTCAAACTGATTCCGGAAGTTCGAACTTTTGATAAAGTTGCAGTTATTTGGTGGAAAAACTGAGGAGTAGCGTTTTTCGGAAATAACGCTGTACAAAGATACTCTTTGTAGGGGTTTTGAAAGGAATATGCGCATACGAAAATTTGATACCGACACAATAGACGTTTTTAGTGGCGCGCAGGCGCGTCCATTAGAAAGAGGCGACCATGATTTTCATGGAACAATGGTAGGTGAAACGTTCGAAATTCAAAGTGGTGCTAAACGAAATTCCGTTGGGGGGTCGCAACAATCGATCCTTGAGAGCGGGGATGGAAGGATCCTCGACGCGACTCAAGTTTCACTATTTCAGAACGAATTTGTCACCTGCAACGAGCACTTTCGAGTTCGCCGGTCGACATGTCGAAATGCAACCGGAAGGAATTCTATTTCATGAATTCCATACCCGATCAATCGCGGGGGGGAAACTCCGCGCGCGTCTTTTTTCATTTCTGCCAGTCTTAATCTGGAATTCGAAGTCCGCACTCGACCTCCCTCTAGCTCTCCCACGAACGATATGTTCGAACTCTCTGGCCAAAAATGCATTTCTTAACTTTCTTACTTTTCCTCGGGGCGTAAAAGAAACGGAAAAGAGTCATTTACATATTTCGCCATCAAAAATCAATTTCCGGCACGAAGTGTTACTCGAACGAAAATCTCACTTTACGAGAACTTTGTCCGAATCGGTAAAATATTTCACATTCGTAAAAGGGAAACCCAGATCCGTGTGAATGGCAAACATTACATCGAGAAACCGACTGATAGAAAATCTACTGATTAAACGGTAACTATTCAAGGCAGATATTTTTTACCTGACGAAAGTATTGATCGAAATTGGGATATGTCCGAATAAATTTTTTCTCTTCGCAGTCTCTACACGATCATCGAGAATTCCGAGCAATAAAGAGACCGCTGAAGCGAAATTTTTATTCTACAATTAGATTACAGATCTTTACGCGGCTATAAAATTTTCTATATAACTTTATTAAACCGAGAGAGCTAGCCGGAATTCTATTTTATACGGCGACCACCTTAAACGATTTAAATTCCCTGAAATTTTCCGCATTTCGCGCACTCGTAAACACTGGAAATGCATAAAAATCCGCGGCGGTCTATTTAAAATGTAACCAGATAAAACTCTAACTAG
This sequence comes from Lasioglossum zephyrum, assembly GCA_028455615.1. Lineage (NCBI taxonomy): Eukaryota > Metazoa > Arthropoda > Insecta > Hymenoptera > Halictidae > Lasioglossum > Lasioglossum zephyrum. Next base: position 3,169,318 of record CM052327.1, on the reverse strand, counting down.
GATAAACGAACTCCTTATATTCTGTAAAGTGCTCCATAAAGATAAACAGGCTTCTTCTTATTTTCTTGCGGAGTGTACTATAAAGATAAACAAGCTTCTCTTATTTTCCTGCGAAGTAACCCACCGCGAAGATCTGTATGTATTTGCATAAATATCCGCAGTCGACTAGCAACACGGTCAACAAAGATTCGAGAGTTATCATTAACGTGGAAAAATCCTCTAAATTATTCCGTCTGGCGACCGTTAATGGATGTTAATGGATGTTAATGGAACCCTGGTCGGTTTTCTTTTTCTGGTAATATGGTTGTGGGATTATTGTGAACAAATCACTTGGGGTGTTGTTTTAATCCGTTTATTAACCATTTTTATTTCAATAAAAACTTGTCGAAAATGTTATAAACTGTATAATTATACATTTTATTATACTTAATTTATTTTATGATACTTAACGAATTCGTCTTCAAAACCTCTAAAGACGTAGAAATATTATAGACGTGTTTGCAAAAAAATGAATGTGACCATGAATATCATGAAAAGAAAATAGTGGACAAAAAATGTGCTCTAATCACGTGAAAGCTACCTTGAAACCATGCTATATCCAATAAAAACATTTTCGTTGTTCACCCTGTATATTTTATACATAAACTGCACAAGTTATATATTTACTGTTTTCGCAGAGATTTCTTCGAAGTGCAACTGCTGAGATGGAAATAACACGCTTGTTTCTATTTTCGAATTGACCTCGAGCAAGTGATACGATTGTGAAAAAATTCTGAAAAAAATTAGAAGTTTCGTGAGCAAATTGTTCCACATTGTTGTACACGCAACTAGGTGTACCAACAAAGCGGCATGAAATACATTAATATTTCTTCGTGAATCATAGTGTCCTCGCACTATGATTCGTCCGTAATATGACCCTGTGACGGCAAAAAGCTGAATCGAACATCGTGATTCAAGATTCGCAAGAAATCGCCGGAAGGGACTCTCTTCTGTCAGCGACAGGTCCGTCGCAATTTGTGTCTTCGCTTTTATATTCGGCCGCTTAAACATTCTCCGCACTCTCGTTCATTGGCGTCGTCCGCTATCATGATCCGAATAGGAGATAAAAAGGTTATCGTTTCCGCTTCACTGGAAAATTCAATGTCTGTTTTCGTTGAATTACTCGGCTGGATTTGCTCGGCTACACGCGTGATTTCTGTTATTGATTTTCGCCCCCTCGCCCTCGCCGTGCAGGATACACCTGTGAATTGTTAACGCAAATCGAAAGTAGGTGACTCGCAACGAAAAAAAAAAAACAAGACGAGACTGTGAAACAACATTTCTGCGCGCGAGGATGATTTTTTGAAGAGACGAACTGGGAAATTCGATGCGCAGGCGGCATTATCGGATGTGGACGCGGTCTGCTGGGTCTGTTAGCAACTATATTTGCTAGTATTCAAGTTTCACGACCGGTATTTTTCCTGTGTATTTCACTGCGTGTGATATACAGTTCGACTGAAAATTTTATCATTTAAATTGATCTTGTCCTTTCGTTTAATATCCATTAACAATTACTTTTGCTAGCGTATATCTTTCATTTAATATTCGATAGTGTAGATTCGACAATTGTACGAAATGCTTTATGAACTTTTGTAGCAATTAACCTTCGTGTTGATGAATAATCGATTCTCTATTAAGGTTTCTGACTATTGTATATTATTTAATAAATTATTTTTTATTTTTTCATATCATTTTTATATTCATCATTCATTATTTCATATTATTAATAATTTAATTTGTTAAGTACTATTTAATATTCAGAAACCTTGATAGAGGATAGATAATTCATCAACGCGAAGGTTAAGTGTTACAAAAGTTCATAAAGTATTTCGTACAATTGTCGAATGTACACTATCGATTTATTGAAATATACCTTCTACAAATTTTACTGTTCCACGTGGTCATCCGCAACCGATACTTTTCAATTAACATTTCAGTGACATCATATATTAGTGTACTTGGCAGATTATCGATTTGAATTTTGGAATTCCCCTTGGTAATAATATTAACATTATTAGCTAGCGCTTTCACACGTGCGCTGCGAATATGGTTATTACTGGACTGCAGATTTTATGCATTTCTGGCACAAACGAGAGAGGGAAGTAAACTAGAATGAAGACGAATTTCTTCGTTCCTTGAGATCTATTAATCTAAGATATTATGATTAAAGTAACTATTTAGCAAACGTTCTAGATAGAGTAGCGAATAAGAAAAATTCAATGTCAATCAAACTGCTAATTATGCGGGGAATTAGAGAGAATCATTCCGACGTCAACTTGCCAGAGTATCGGAAACGATAGAAACTATTCTTATCAACAGAATTGAATTGGTCGCTTACCAATGCAACGGTCCATGGAAGAGCAATTATCTCCATTACGTCCGTTTCGAAAATGTCATTTATCAAGTTTCCGAATTCGTTGAAATATTTGACGAACCATCAGCGAAAGAATGGTAAAGCGGCATTTTTTCCCTCGGTAACGATCCACTTGATTTGATGTCGTTGTTAAGGGAGCATCAATCAAATCAGTGAATCGATTTTATTTTCAAGAACCTTTAATTAAACGCAGATAGATTTAATATCGTTTTTAAATTAAAAGTCACCCATGCGGCCGCGCAACGTATATTTTCCGTAAAATGGTTTAATTTACTGCGTCACGCACGAAACTCCAGAATTTAATACCAAGATTACCTTGATTTAATAAACCGGCCCTTCTATAACATTAAATTGAAAAATCTTATGCTGACGTATATATATGTATATAGTCGAGGCGACTTTTTGAAACATTTCTTTTTTAACACAATTACAAGCAATATCCTTTCATCTCTTCCCCATTAATTTAATACGCGACCCTCCAAAATTTCATTCTAATTATTCTCGTGTAATATTTTAAGGGAATACAATTTCAGGTGTCGCGTCAGGCTTTTGAAGATTTAAAATCACATTGCATCGTGCCAGCAGTTTTTCCCCGGAAATTATATTTTTCAAATTGGAGACTATGGTATTTCGCAATTTGTCCGAATGAACCTCTTTAGAGACGCTGATATTATATAAATTCATTTTTTAAACTGAAAATGAGAAAATTCATATACTTTTTCGCAGGTGCTGTCGACAACCTGCGACCAGCTCAATTTTATGCTGGGTCTACTTTGTGATATTTACTATAAAAATTACATAAGATAGAAGTACGTATAAAATCCTTATAACAAGAGATCATAAAAGATCAAACAAGTTAAAAAAGTTCGGTCTACCGTGATTCGTTTCATGGTGAACGGACGATCGAACTGTCCGGCGAAATATTGTTGCGAGCTCATAACGTGGCGTGCAATTTTTGTTACATCGAATTTCGATAAATATCCAAGTTCTGCCGAGAACGATGGTCTGCGCAACCAGCAGCGACGGCCACCAGTTTCCGCTCTGTGTGCAGCGAACTGCGATATAGCCAGGTAACCGGCGGTGAACGACAAAAGTTAGATGGTCCTCGCTGTCCAATCTGACGATTCTCCAAGGACGTGCATTAACAATAAGCGAAGTGGCGATCGAGAATAATTCATTTGTTTCTGGGGACGTGGTTGCACGGGGGAAAGCTGGCTAGCCGGTTGCATTATGCTCGGGAAGAGCCACCGAATTAATATGAAATGCTGTGCCGGGTCGCCGGGTGCGCCGGGTTTTACCGGTGTTTGAACATTCTTATCGGCCTTCTATGTAAACAGCTTTTGAACGTAAAACTCGGCGATTAAACATTTTTCGCCAACATTTTCCCTCCCATCGAAATTCATATCGATCCATCGTTGCTATTGATAAAAATCAGATATTCAATGTATATATACTCTAAACGTGTTATCTATTTGCAATATTCACGTAGCAGTTAAAGCTTATCACGTGCATAACTTTTTTAACTCTTATAGATTTCGCAAATCCCAATGATACGACGTTCAGTATAGTTAAACCGTACCTCGAGTAACTAGAAATTTTTGCCTTTCTCTTATGTAATCCTGTAAATTTTGGCGAGGGAATGCCAGCAATCTAAGTTTCAATCCTAGGAGATCAGTGGTTCAAAAGTTATGAGCGTTTAAACTTGAGCGATTTTCAGCGTGTTTGCTCCCGCCCATACATACCAATATGGCGGCGCACTTACCTGGCAAAAATTCTAAAAGTCACTCAAGTTTAAATCGCGAACCACCGATCTCCTGGGCTTGAAATTTAGATTTTGGGAATGTGTCGCTAAAATCTACAGGATCGTGTAAGAAAAAGGTAAAAATTTCTGGTTATCCAACACAGTGCAACCGCAATAACTCTGACAAAGGTCTAACAAAACCTTGAACGAGGGACGATGAAAACTGATTTTCACTCACGTGGCCGCGAGCTATTCGAGCCGAGTATTACTTTAGCGGATTGACCACGATATTTAGCATTTACTTTGGAGTCCAGGTCAGCGTTGTTTGCGCTTGTAAATGAAACCAGATATTTCCGCGGTCACCGCGCCGCGCAGTCGGATCAACCAAATAACCGTGTTGATTTTGCGCGACGTTACTTTGCACAAGTCATTCTGCTCGTTTTACCGGGACTAGTTCCCTTTTAACTTCTAAACGTTGCTCCGATGCAGCCACGGCGCTGCGCGGCAGTTCGTAATCGAACTGTCAGAGAACCGACGAAGTAACGGATTCTCGTGCCCGCCGCTGTCTTACGAAACGAGATCTTCGTGTTCGGGGCCACTGTATTATTAAAACCACGATCCACCGATGTCCGGAAACGAACTTGTGTATTTTATGCAATGAGAACCGCCAGGCCATGAAATTATTTGACATTTCATTAACCCACATTTTAACCGACCGCCCACTGTATTATCAAATAACGTTTAATTAGTCCGCGGCCGGCCGATGTCGAATTTTTGACGAGATTCCATTTTCGTTCGGAAATGGAAATTTTCCACCATTTCGGTTCTAATCTATATAATAAAAATACTGTGAGAGACGTATGGGAATATTGAATTTCCGATTTGTTACTATGTAATTGATTAATGCGGTCGAACAATCGAAACGGTAGAGTGCTATTGTTTTTGTATATTATTCGACGTATAATACTAGTGGTTCTCTGATACAATTTCCTATCAGTTTTCCGATGTCGCATTTTTTATATTTCATTTTCGTTCGAAAATGGGAATTTTGCACCATTTCAGTTCTAATCTATATAATAAAAATACTGTGAGAGAGGTATGGGAATATTAAATTTCCTATTTATTACTATATAATTGATTAATACGGTCGTACAATCGAAACGGTCGAGTGCTATTGTTTTTGTATATTATTCGACGTATAATGCTAGTAGTTTTCTGATACAATTTCCTATCAGTTTTCCGATTTCGAATTTTTTACGATATTTCATTTTCGTTCGGAAATGGGTATTTTGTATGATTTTGGTTCTAATTCATAATAAGAATACTGTGTAGATGTATCGGAATTTCCGATTTGTGATTAGGAAATCGATTAATGCGGCCATACAATCAAGACGATTGAGTACTATTGTTTTTGTATATTATTCTCCAGTGCCAGTGGTTTTCTGATACAATTTCCTATCAGTTTCATATGCACCACCGCTCATAAGTAGACGCATCCACGTAGAAGTAATACGCAACATTTCGATAAGCGGTATCAAGTAAGTTCTTCGGGCTACATTATTAATGGATTTTAGGTGTATACAACTGAATGTCACAAATAACGATGCGATTCATCTGCAACGTTCTTGCCACTAATTCTTTTCGATCTCTTTTCGTCCTATCTAAAATAACATTATCCAAAAAATCGTGAAAATTATTTTGGAGAAAATATGCAGATTTATAAAAAATTGTTTCAGAGCACGGTGCACGCGAAGGCTGCATGTGAAATCAGGTTGCAGTAATGTTTATCGCGATATAAATATCTGCGAGATTTATATTGGCAAATCTCCGAAGCGCAGTTTCTCTGGCTTTCGAAGGTGATATTCGCGAAAGGGTAGAAAACGATCAATTCTTATCCCATACGCTGTCAACACTTTCCATAAGTGTTTATGGCTGGTCATAAACTCATAAGTCTATTTTTTACGAGGTTATAAACAGAAAGTTATGTTCACTGACAATACATAATTCCGCACTTTGCCACGTCGTGGGAAAATAGAAGGGCGATGCAAGAATTTCAGTAGATTCGTTTCAACGTTTATTTATGAGGCCGTAAAACATCGTGTTAGATAAGACAATAGCAAATCTTTAGAGGCATGGTAAAATTGGTGCGATCGATTTTTCTGAATACGGGATTCTAGTGACAAATGCCACGCAATATTTACGTATGCGAATGCTGTCTCGATAATAATAATCAGACAGCGGATCTTTATACAAAATGAAACATTTTTCACACAATTTGCGACAAACTGGAGTGGAGCAGAAATTTATTTTCTTTCTTGATACGTAAAGTATCTGTTTTCAAGATATGTAAAGAAAATAATGTTGAAATAACGCACTTGGACAATATCGTAACAATAACATCGGATTAATTTGCTTTCAAATAATGATAATTGAGATTAACATAACAGGATTTTAAAATTCTTCTAACGTTTTTACTGTTTTAAACTACACCTAACCCATTTTTCTCGTAAATGCGCAATGCATATGAACATTATATGAATATACAACTGCACGTGAGCACAGAACAACACTCATATATATTTAGAATTCAATTAGTTATTTATGACGAGTTTATTATCCCTCTGAAAAATGTTTAATTAATTTGAAATCCATGGAGGATCAAAGAATGTTTTTCCGCCGGCGCACCCGTGTCGATATGATGAAGAAAGGGGTTAATAAACAAAAGAGTACGCTAGCGATGAATCCCAGGGTATTTGCCTGTTTCGCAGACTGTCGACGCTAGAGAATAGAATATTTACACGTTGTTTGACCGGTATAGATTTATAAACAGTCGCGTCTCATTGTCCGAAACAGTGTGCGCGCACGCGTTCGCGATTGATCGACCGTTTAAACAGTACGAGCACGTTCGAACGGTATCAACGTGTTCGAAGGGACGAAGCTTTCAAGATATTTGCAGATGAAGGCAAACAGAGAATATCTCGCTTGTCCATTAAGCAAATGATCGATGCCTTTGTCGCGAATGACGTCCGTCCGATAATATTTCCGTCTATGCGTTTCCTTTGATCGATTCCTTTCTTTCTGATGTGTCTTGATACGTAATTTCGTCGCAACCTCTTCACCCTCTTCCTTTTCTCCTCTCTCATTTTCGTATACCGACGACGCGACAGCATCGCGATGACAGAGCAATTGTTCGCGTGCGAACAAACCGGGGAAAACAGGCAGCCGACAAATCGAAGTCTTAAAGTGAAATCATAAATAAATCAAATCGAATCTTTCCGCGACGCACAGAACGTGATCCTTTCGCAGAAAATATTATTCCTTATAACTAGATCTTTTGTGCATTTAATAGCAAAATAGAGTAGATGAAATTTAAAATTGTTGGAAAATTTTCCATGATTCCTCCTTTGTTAAAATCATTAAGGGAAGAAATAACGTTATATTTAGTTTCTATTTCTTGCAATCGATGCAGAACAATTTTTATCTTGCATAACGATCCGCAGTCTAGTTATAATTTTATATCGTAGCACGGTGATTGATTACGTCATTTTTAATTGGAAAAGTGAGCGATGGTTTTTGCACGAACTTTTAGAAACTTTTTCCCAAAAAAATATATTGGACATTTTGCAAGCCAAAGTTACATGAGTTATATGGTTTTTTATAAAATACAGTTGCAATGATTCCGGTCTTTCTGATGGTCAGAAACGATTAGGCACGTTTATTCTTGTTAGCAAGCGGACATCATTTAAATATTCGGTATCCTACGCTATCATGAATCGAAAATCATCTCGAACGTAAATAAATGAAGATATCATCGCATGGTTTCGAACAAAACGAGCAGACGTCACGCACGACAGGAAAAAAGATGCGGGCGAATTAGTTGTTTTAGCATCGTTTGTTCTTGCCAGCGCAACGGCGGCGTTCGAGCAAGCAGTTGGCGTCATCGTGAAAACACAATCTCCGCGGCATTTTTATTCCCCGGGCGAAACATGTGCATAACTGCATTCGGGATAATAATTAATTCGTCACTGTCAGCATAGTAAATTTAAATGGGCAGGAAGTGGGTCGTTTAATTTAAATGCTTGCACAAGGAATGTACGTGCCGACGTCCGAGTTACATCGTGATTAATATCGAACTGGGTTATTTTTCACGGACACGCTCGATCACACGAACCTAATTCTTCGATCTAGACGTCAGGCTGTCTGGTTAACACCGTTACGGTAACCGTGAATTTTAGACACTTTTTCTGGATAAAATATTACTACCAGTACAATGTACAATTTAATTTCAATGGGCTGGTTGTAACCTAACAAAATTGATGTGAATTAATTGTTACATGTTTTGAAATAATAAATAAATAATAATAATAATGGTAAATTATATCTACATTTTATTAAAACACTGGTTCTAGGAGAAAGTCCATTATTTTTCAGGATATAGTTTTACCTATAAGAATATTCGAGTAAAACAATGTTTTTCCAAGCACATGACGATTTCGAATGAGAGATGCGTAAATCCATTGCTTATATGGATCGCCGTCTAGTAAGCAGAAAAGAGTGGCGTTTAATGTAAACACATGAACTAATAACTTCTGCTGTGTTTTCAGCCTTTAATGCTGACGTAGTAGAGCCGGGATTATTCGAACCTGTAGGGGAACAAGGAGTTTAGGTAATCGATTTATTCGGATACTGCCCCCGTTCCAGAGAAAAGAAACATTCCATAAATGTTGAAGAGGAAAAGATATTGCTACAGAACCTGTACAAGCGTAATATTTGTCGAGCATCTTTGGCGTTTCATCCATTATATTATGTACCCTTTGATGGCAAGAATTATCAATCCTTTTGTTCTTAAAAACAAATTCCTTTGAATCCATGCGGAACAGTGTTTTCTCTTTAGGAAGAATTCTAATTGAAGCTAATAGAAAAATAACTTGTACAATTTAGTGATTGAAAATGTTCTACTTACTCTTTTTTTGTCAAGTGTTTTCTCAAATAAGTATTGGAACGAAACTTCATTCCTCAGCCTGCATAATTCAAAATAGAATAAGAATATCTGGATTCCCATTGTAAATGTACATTACAATTAACGTTCGTAAATTACTTACAGAAAGTTCCTTTCGCTGTGATTCTTCGAAATTAAACACGAAAAGAGTTTCCCGTGGACTTTATAGTTACGTCCACTGGAGGAATTTACTTCTTTCCTGACTTTATCGCGAATTCGACCGCACCCAGCAGGTTACAATCGATAACAACACTGTTGCTCTGGATAATATGGCGCATGAAAATAGAAATTTAGTCGTGGTTCATTAACTTTCTTCAGTTTGATAACTTCTTTGCACTTGGACCTAGAATAAATCCATTCCCTATGATTTTTCAAATTTCATGGAAATAAAACTGGTATAATACCCAAATAAACAATATTTTGAATAACGATACATACATTTTTGGTGGCTTTGCACTCGAGGCTATTTCAAATCGAAAATTAAGCATTCCTTTTTTATTTATAATATTTAGAATATTAGATTTAAAATATATTAATTTCCTATGATTTTTAAAATTTTTAGTAATTGATTAGATACCGATATATTTAGTAATCTAAACAATCATTTGAATAACGGTACAGTAATTTTTAGTGGCGCTCCAGAGTCGCCATTCGAGTGTTAAGGGGTAATATGTGAATAGTTTACTGCGCGATTAAACAGTGCTTTGAATTCCACGAGAACCGACCAAATCAGTCGGATAGAGACAAAAGGTCATCTCGCCGATACCTGAGATGCCAAATTGGCGATTTGACATGCCAGTTTGGAGCAGTATTGAATGAAAGTTTGGAGAGTACAGTCGTGAGTCGGGCTATTAAGTTCTTGCGTCGAAAGGCTGCGGTATACGTGCCGAGCAGTTCTGTCTTCGTGGCTTACACAAACGAATATAGTACACGGTACACATACCTATAGTATAATAAGCGAATTTGACACAGCAATTCCAAATCCTCTTATCATTAATTTCCAAATATATCTACCGTCACATTCAATGGTTATTCTAAACATTTCAGAAATAGTTTTAAACTTTCATGCTTTTACTCTAACTTCATTTTATCAGTTTACTTTAAAGTCACACGATTTTACTCTGACTAATTATAAAGTACGTTCGCAACATTATTACCATTAACTCTGTGCCGAATTATAACATGAAATTAATGACATTATTATTGGATACACAAACTCATTACATGGGATTTAAACGAACGTTGAGAAGCTTACGAGAATTGCATTTACGAGTTCTCATAACAAATATTATAAAATAAGCGATTCAAGTAATTATCGGGGTATCGCGTTCGTTTTACTTAAATAAAAATATTACCGTGCTCGTTTGGTGCGCTCATGGCTCAATGTTTATGACATTGACATCTATTACAACATTACCATCACCAGAGAATTGTCCATGCGAACACCCAGAATTACACCGAAACAAAACACTAATTGATTGAGAGCTTCCCCTACGCTCCGTTACAATCAATATTTATCGAATCAATACGTTCATTACATAGCTGACATACTGGGCCTTCTATTATCTTTAGCGTAATAAACGCAGAATAGATCGGTGATTATCTAAATTTCACTGGCCAATTCTTCACAGGCAATTGTTCTTTCTGCAACGATTTTCTGAATTAATATAGAATATTTATCGGTTCTCAATAATTGTTTGTTAAATTGATTAGGCAACATACTATTAATGAATACGTGTCGAATATTGTTAGAAAGTACGACCATCATCTACGTGTCAATAAATTATTACAAATATGGAACTAATTGCTTTACCAAATCATGCACGACACATTAAATCAATTGATTATTTTATACAGAACCTACAATATAATTGAAGTTGAAACGACTACTCGTGATCATTACGTAATGTCATTTTAATGGTTTCCATTCTCACAGTAAAAATATTGAAGTTCGCGAAAAATAGTGGCTGACTCATTGACCCAATTCAGTTCGGACTGATTCGATCATTTGCGAAAATGTTTGTTTGCGACGTGCGCCGCTTTTTATTTTCGGCACGATTATCCCATCGCGTTACGGCGTGCTCGTTCAAAAGAAAGTCCAATGTTTCGATAAAACTCCCAAAGAAAAAAGTGTAGGGGTTCACACCGAGAAAGTTGCTGCCGGCTCTCTTTCCCTCTTCCTTTCTCCCTGGTCAAACCCGAGCGGGTTATTTGTTCGCGTGCAAGAGGAAGTTCGTCGCCCCTTCCGCTTAAACAGCAGCCGCGCCTAAGGATTCGAATTTTCTGCTGTAATCCGCGTTTAGGTGGGCGACGTCAAAGCGCCAGTTTGATTAAAAATAGCATCGGACCGTCGCTGGTCGTCAGTCGGACTCTAAATATCAGCAGGAACGTGCGTGCAAAACGCGTGCGGACGCGACAGACGACCTACTTACTCCTCCATCGAATACTGCTAATTTTCAGCCACGCTGAATTCCACTGGCAAAGCTTTTTCCGATCACGTTCAAAGATACAAATATACCTTTTGAAGAAAATTCACTGGAAATGCGCCGATTTTTCACCAATCAAAACTTCGCTGAACTGCATGTCCACGTGTATTTGCGATCGACGATAAATTGAAAGAGTTGCCAGACGAAATCTCGTTATATTTTCTTCAACGTATCTTCGTCTGTTTTTGTTCAATGCGTATTGCGAAGTATACCCACAAATATACCCTTTGACAAAAATTCGCTGCAAACCTATTAATTTTTCTTCAGTCATTCGATTGCAATATTTGTGAATTTGTGATTCAGTTGAAATGGTAGCTAAATGATGTTTCACAAAATGTTTAGATTTATGATACAACAATATTTGTTTCTTTAATTATGTAGTTTGAGTTCACAACCCCACAATTTTTACATTATGAAATATGTTGGTGTCTAACCAATTACCACACGTTAAGTATAAAATTAAAAAAAATCAAATACAATGTAGTTTGAGTTCACAACCCCACAATGTTTACATTATGAAATATGTTGGTGTCTAACCAATTACCACACGTTAAGTATAAAATTTTAAAAAATCAAATACAATGGAACTATTTTGGTTTAAGGATTACTCTCGGACTCTGCTTTAGCATCAAGTCCCAGCGCCATTTGCGTATCCCTCGAATGATCGAGTACCGAAACCGCCGGTCTAGGACCAAAGTATCGTTCCGCCCCTTGAACGTTTAATTTAGAACGCAACAACGTGTCTTTATCGAGATTTGAAACTAACCTAGTGAAGCTCGGCAACATCGTCAGCCAATTAACGCGGCTGGAACATCATCAAGCGGCTCTTGAATCGCTCGGTATTAGTTTGCGAAGTGTTCGCGCAGCAGATTGCGAACGGTATTTTCGGTGGGCCGTCTGCATGGCTTGAGTTTAATCTTCGCCGCGCGTTATGCGGCTATTTAAGGTCAGGCAGGCGGCCGCAGTCTAGTGTTATTTTTAATCAAACTCCTGCAGAGCGCAGTTGCACGTCTCCATGCCATGCCGTCTGGCGAAAGTGTACCGGTCCACCGCGAAAAGTTCGAATCCTTGGACGCGCATATCGGTTTAACGAGGACCGTCGAAAACTGTTATTGTATTACCGAGAAAGGTGCCACACTAGATCCTAGCGGTTTCCCCGAATTTCCTTCGTTCACGTCATCCCTTTACGATCCTGCGCACTTGGCGTCCCGGTAATTGCGCCACCGCCTTCGGAATTCACCCTCGATTTTCTGCGAAAAAAATTAATCGCATTTGCTGAACGAACCGGTACACTGAAAATACCATTAAAAGTAGTCTATAAAAATATTAAAAATTATTTAAAACGTGATCAAATATATGGAAAACGACCCAGGAGACGTCGACTGGCGTCTAATGCCAGTATTGATGGTTATGTTTAAATAAAATATCAATTCGGAGAAACAGCTCCTGTGTACAACAAGCAAATCGTTCGTTCGCGTGCAAAGACTATGCTCCGCCGAAGGAAAAGTCTACAAAGAGACGCAGAAAAGAGTATGGGGCTGTAGGGTACGGGAGTGGAAAGGGAACGGAAAAAACAAGCACGGTAGCACGATATTTCCCGCGGATCATCTGTACCTAATTTGATTGGAATCGTAGCCAATGGGAGCGCTCGCTCGGCAACGCGATACACGAACGGCCCTTTTAAGTAAATTAAAATCAGGTCGAGCCGATAAATTCGATAATGTTAAATTGTTCTTCGTGTAATCAAGCTGAACCGTCGTCGCCCGGGCTTTTGTCGAATGGACTCGACGAGCACGTCATTCCCTTTTTTGCTTTTTTTTTCAAACCCGACTCGCTGGAAAACGGTTCACCTTACCGTCGTCTCATTCAAAGATCGCAGCCTTTGTTAATTTAAAACACACGTTCGCAGTCTATCCACCAGATATATCTTTCTGTGCCGACGACGATCGAAAGCGAAATTGCCCTCGTTCGGAGCAATTAATATCCGACACGTAAAATATTCTTTCGATTCCGAAGAGTTTTTAAACGTTTCGTTGGTTTCAAATTTTAATTATATATACATATATATATACTACATTTATTGAATTTTTCAAGCACCTATATCTGTACAGAATTTACAAGACATAAGAAACCCCCCGCCAAATTGACCTTGATTTTTTTTAAGAATAAAAATCCTAAAAGAATCTTTAAACTAATAAAAAATTTTGGTTGGTTTTTACCTTGTTTTCCACGTTCAAGGTCCATTTTGCTGGGAGTAGTTCCTTATGTCATTTTCGACTGAATCGTGGGTGTACAATCGCGCTATGGTGTCCGCGACATATAATTTTGTGACACCCAGTACGTAGAGAGTTGTTTCATGGTAACAATGATTTATATTAACGCAGACATCGAGGTGCATGCTTGACGATTTATTTAAACGAAGCAGTTGGTGATTCCGAGGATCTGGACACAGGTGATCCGGCAGCCAGTAAATTAGAAACTATCAAACTGTTTCAAAGAGGAATGACGTATCGTTGGAAAACTGAAACGGATTCCCACAGTGGAGCAGCCTTCTGATTAAGAAGGATCGCATTCCATGTACGACCCTCGGTACGCTTTGCGGAGCATCAATTGTCATGTGGAGCACAGTTCCCGCGACGTAACAGGAAGAGGAACTACGCTTTAAAGCTACTTTGATTACGATTCCGAAACTCTAGATCCTCCCGCGCAGGTTTCGAGTCTGTCAGTAGTCTAGAACGGGTAGTCAACGTACCATCTACGAGCCTCAACTTCCTTTTACTTGACATCCACCGCTCCACTTTCATGGTGGTGCTGTCGCCGTCCTGTTGTAGAACACATAGTACCGTGCAGTATTCGAAGAATTTAAACACGATCCGTGCTCGTGCACCGTTACGCGGTGCAATATAGGAACCGGAAGTTGCGGCGTATCGAAAATTTCATTCGAATCATCGCTCGACATTCTTAGCATATGTTTAGCATCGACTATAACGGCTGTTTTTTTGCCGGAATTCTTAACATTTTCATGTGTATTCAGAATTGTTACACTTTTAACAGCCGTATTAAATCTGGCAAAATAACATTGTCATCGAGCACGGCGCGATACGAATTAATTTCACGTATAAACGACTATATTGTCTGTACGCTTGAAGCACATACAAAGTGGGCTTAATACTAAGTGGTCAGGAAACGAATAAATCAATTAAGCGTTTAAGTAGTAAAATTGCATATGTAATCAGCGAACCGATGCACAATCCTTAATGACGATAATCAGAATCTAGTAGCAGTAATTGCTGTTATTGTGCGTTTGCCCGAGCTTTGTTGCGACTATAAGCAGCAATTGGAGTTTCTATGTTTTCGCTGATTATTAATCCACTTAATAATCGTGTCCGATATTTTGCGGACGTTATCGTCGCACTTTCACGATCCTTGTTAAAACGAAGCGAGGCAAAAACGGGCAGAAGGTAATTGGATGTCATTTGTATCCGGGTGGTTCAACGTGTACGTTTTATTTCGGTCATTTTTTAACCGTATTTTTGTTCGTTAGTCGAATAATCCATAGATAATACAGATCCGGCAGCCGCAGATTTTTTTGAAAGAAAAATTTCCATTATATCGTGGAGATTAAAACTATTCTCGAAAATTGAAAATGATTTTTCATAATGTTCAAGTAAATCATATTTTACGAAGACTTACAGATTTCTACTTTCGGTAGTGATTTTGATATTCGAGAATCGGGAATATTGCAGGGTCATGTACGTTCCATTAGAGCGAAAAGGGTTAATAAATTGCGAAACAGCTTTTCGTGCCGAAGCGAGTACGTCGCGTCGACGCAGCTTGATTATGGTAACAGGAGGAGTGGTGTGTTTCTTTGAAAATGTCTCGGCACGTTTTCCGCGGCCATGCGAGAATAGCAGTTTTCCTATTCGAGCTACATCACGCACTGTGTGCACATACGTTACGCGACCGGGTAGCTAGTCCCGTTACGGTTTCTGCAGACCATTATTCCGCGACACTGTGCACCATGAACGCGTAAGCATCTTGCAACATTTATACCACCGCGAGGGAGCTCGTCGTTGAGTGCAAAATCTGCCTCTAACAAACGACCACGGACACTTAGAAATCCCCACCGCCCGCGCAGTCACACACGGGCAAATGACAAAAAGTTCACGCGCGCTATGCCGGGTCCCGATGAGCTATTTCTGCAACGCGTTCTGCGGAGTCCCTGCAACGCAATAACCGGCGAGGAAGCTCGCGAAATTTCGGCGAGTGTCTCCACGGGACGACCTTTAATTTCCTTGATTTACCGAGAAAGACCAAGAGAAAACCTCTTATTTCGTACAATTTGATTTTTATAATATTGTTTGTATCTTCCACTTGATCCCCCAAAAAATCGTTAATATGAAACTTGAACGAGTACGCCAGCACATTTTTAAAAAAGTGAAACGCTGTTTGAAGGAGTAGAAGTTTTCACTTCAGTTATTTATTTAATGAACTGTGCTGCATGTGGTACGAAATATCAATGGAGAAGCAAACCGAGCGGAATTTCTGTTGCATATTGTCACAGCGAGTTCAATAGGCCATCATGCACATAAATATACGTCTTTATCAGCCTGACTCGTGATCATATGACTCGTCTTCGGGAGCATCTCAGAATCGGATCTCTTGCAGCTTCTACTCCTTTCTTCCGGAGTTCCTGGTTGCCTTGAAAAGTTGAGCCAAACAGTTCGGTAGTCGATCTATTGGAAGTTGCCCGAAGGACTTAAAAAGCCTTGTACGTTTTAAGGCTTTGCCGTTATCACGAATGACCAGCTGTCCAAACGCGAACAGATTGTCCGAGCTATTAAAGTTTAAGAAAGGAGCAATTCATTTTTCAACGAGCACCGTTTAGACGTCATTGGGAATTCCGAATTTCCATTTACACCGTGTCAGAAATTCCACCGACGAAACTAGAAATACCGTTTCTCCATTATAATTATAGAAAATTAATTCGATTAGACCTTACGTCACTGACGAGTTCCGTAATCAAATGTACGCGGTATATTAAGATTGATTGATTGAAGAGTTAATATGATTGTTCATTTGAATAGTTTAATGAAAATGTTCGAAATACCTGGATAGTGCAGAATCATACAAAGTTGGCCTACCCGGTTTGTTTTATTTGATTATTCTTGTGCGAAGTATTATTTATATTGTTGCGATGGTACGTTCAGAAACGATGCGGTGAAATCTCGACGTTCCTAAGCGAGAGCCAATTAAAGTTCAAATGAAAAATATATGACGTATCGTACCGTCTGCAATCAGAGTACCGAGTAATTGACCGAAGATATAATTGTGATCGTAAAACCGATAAGAGTTCCGACAATGCTTCAACTTTCTCGGATCTCTCCCAATGGCCATTTTTCACGTGGCTATTTCTTGGCTTCACCGAGGACTCAACGTTTTCCCTCTTTGCCGCTTTTAATTATCTGCCTGCTGTTTACGCTCCGAAACGAAATAATGGAATACTCTTTTGTAACATTTGCAAGAATTTCAGTGATTTTTATTCATTTATTTATTAATTTCGGATGAACGTGGGGTCGGAAACTGTCGGATTTCAGTAATTTATTTTATTATTGGAATACAAATTGAATTTCTAGGTCCTCTAATTACGGCGAGAAGAAACGCCATCTAATTAATCGATTACCAGAGCTCAATCTATTGCCACACAAGTCAATCAAAGAAAATATTTATAGATCCTGGATTACTCTAAGGCTGGCCAATTAGTTGCGCCAATCCAACTGTTTTTATGAGTACGAACTCTGTTTGAAACGGCCGAGCAAAGCAACTCGGCAAACAGGTATACAGAATTAATAATTAAATGCCCCGCTTACCTCAGAGGATTTAAGATGAGTTATTATTATGGCGCGAATAAAATGGAACTGTAATTAAGCGGGCACACAAAGTGACTTTAGAGGTCGATTAATTCTGGATTCGAGCCACTCGGAGTTATTCTAATTGATTCTCAGTGGCACCCAATTACTCGTTGCATTGGTTGCTTTATCGGTAACTATTCAATATCGCCGGTTCTACGGAGTCCGAGGGAAGTGGTTCTTCAACGATGATTAATTAGTTGATATGATTAATCTGCCGGTAGATTCTTTCGATTGATACATATGTTAAACAGACAGTGGCACAAGGCCTGCGGCTTGTACAAACGAAGATGCACTTGATAACAATTAAGAGAAACCAACGATTATTCAGGGTCTGTTTCGCATTCAATTTAATCAACCACGCTGGAAAATATTTTCTTTACACAAACATTGAATAGGTGTACATTAAAACAGTAAACACATTCGAAGAATTTAAAAATTCTGTTATATTGTTTTCAACCAACAACAAATTTTGTAAAACGAAAAATTCGGTTACATTGTTTTTTTAGTCAGCATATAAGAAAAATGGTGCATTTATGTTAATCAGAAAAATTAAATATCTAAAAATAATAATGTCAGAGAATAATAGAGAATATTTTATGAATTACAAGATTTCTCTGGACAAAAGAGAAGGAAAAATGTCAATACTGATTGGATTAAACTTCCTCATGCATTTTTCAGCGAGAATACGAAGACGTCTATCATCTATATTTTATTACTGTCTGTCTGCTTATCTATTCAGTACACACAAATCTTGCAATTGATTTTGAGCTAACTTCCTGTTGAGCTAGAGACTTGAAGTTTTAAACTTAGCCCAGAACGGATGACAATGCAATATTAAAAAATAGTTTTTAATAAAATATTTAAATATTTCCGTGAGAGAGAGAGAGAGAGAGAGAGAGAGAGAGAGAGAGAGAGAGAGAGAGAGTGTGTGTACCCCACTCCGCGCAGACTAAAATATATAAAATAATTTTTCCTAGCCCCATACAGATAGTTCTGAAAATTTGTGATTGTGAATTTTTAATATTTATGAAAATACTTGTAAGAATTAAAACGAAAAACGTGGGGCGCATGTAATAGATAATTGACGCATGAATAGTTGCTGTAAATCACCAACAATTTTATTGCACTGAAAATGATATGATAAACCACGTTTTTCGTTTTAAATCTTATATTTTCATAGCTACAGATTCATAATCACAAATATGTTCAGGACAATCTGTATATGACAGGAAAAATTATTTTATACTTTTTATACTTTAGTCCGTTTCTAAAAACGTGGTATTTTAAAAAAATGTATTTTATATTTGTCTCTATTGCATAGAAACATCGCAGAAATCTCATTTGCAAAGGAGATCGTAGCTTCATTCGGCTGTAATCTCCATAACTATAGGCCAAGTCCGGCAAAATGTCAAAAACGAAATCTCAAATTTCCTCTCGCCGTGGACCTTCGTAAACACCTTACATTTCCATTTATTTTTGTTCATTCGATCGGCGGAATATCGATGAATATTTATACAAAAATCCGACAATAGAGTTTACACTGGGGCGGAAGGGCGGAAAAAAGTGTTTCGCCGTTATTATCCGGGAAAATGGAGTCGGTTTCATTAAGCTGGGTGGTAGATTGCATTGCGTCGGCGCAATGTCGGACTTCCCGGTGAATTATGAATTTGTAAGTCGTCCATTTTGCATATTTTACATTGTTTGATGTATTTCATTGGATGCGATCCACGTGTGTGCGTCTCGAAAGGTACGAGAACGTGCGGTGCACACAGACATGCGAACGCACTTGCACAGACGCTCGTAAACGCACACGCGACGGTGGCTGTATTGATCTCGCGGCGAGAGTTTCTCCGTTATTAAACATATCGATTTTCGACTTCCTCGGCTGTTTAATTTGCATTTTAAACAGCTTCTTTATTTATTACCGAAAACAACCCGTTAAGCCATGCAGCCGCGGGAAATAGGCATGAGACGCGCGAGCCAGTTCAGGCGCGCGCGCGCGCAACGGATCTGCATGCGAAAGTAATTAGCGCGATATCCCTGGCGCAGTTTTGCGGAATTATTTTCAGTGTAAAAGGCTAGCGCTTAGTTTCGGCGTGTTTTGCATTTTCCCTCGGTCCTCCTCGATCGCGCAGTTCGCTCAAAACCGCGGAGTTATTCCACCGTTATGAGTCCCGATTAAATTTCAGTGAGTCACGGTGTACCTAAGGAGCCGAAATAATTTATTCCCTTGGCTATTTCAAAGAAGGAAACCATGGGGCCGCCTACTCCGCGAGATTAAAACAGCCGGAAAGCCATGTTTGAGTTTCTCCCGCTAAGAGCCTTTCAGAATTTTAGCCAAGACTTATTTAAACAATATTTAGCAGCGAAATATTCCGAGCGTATTCGGATGTACTTTATGCACTGCTTTGTAATAAGGATTTATTCAGAGTTCGACAAGAACGATCGGTCACTTGTGCGAGAGATACAATTTCGAGAAGAAAGTGTTAAACGACTCGCATGAAGTATCGATTGCCTCGGCTCATTCATCGATCCAGCGCGCAGGAACGGCGGCGCGAGAGTCTCATTGAACATCATCGTTGCGCATTGAACATTTTTTCCGAGGCACCAGTATTCAGGGAACACAGGACGAGCGTTATTGTTCTCCTCGGTGCCAATCGCAGATGAGTCAAGGTTTCACAGTCGAGGCGACAACAGGGGCCCGCTCTTAAATCCGCGTTCCGGCCGCGATTCACGGAACAACACGCGCGCACCGTGTCATTTTAGGCCGGCTCGCATTCACCGTGTCCCTCTTCTTTTTCCTTTTCGCTCCTTTTTTCGGGAGCAGCAGGCGACCTTGTTTAATTTCACGGCATCGCCCGGTATAGTCGCAGCACAAAGGCGTCATCCGACAATGCGTCGCGCGTAGGGCGAAAGAATGCAGTGCTTCTCGTTCTTCATCGATTCACGGGGAACGCGCGCCACGCCGCGCCGTTCCATTTTCTCCGGTGCGCCCGTGGGTCGCGGAGTCTTTTCCGGCTTATCACGATCATTATCGGGAAAATTGAAGTAACAGGGCCGACGAGACGACCGGGAAACGTAAACTACGAGCCCCTCTACTCCAGGAGAAAATTGGATCCGCTCGGAGACACTGGTCGACGGATTCACACATCGTCACACGCTGTTTCTGACCGCGAAAAATTTAAACATTTCATTTTACACGAGTTACATCAGTTGCGATCTACTACCACAAAAGATAATGTAATTTTTCTTTGCTGGCCAGTGAATGAGTCTGATCCGTCACGCTCCGAGGTGAAACGCTATTCGGGTAAATTGTATTGGTCTGTTTTTAACCTTTCTTAATTTAACATTTTTTCCGACCTAGAGAGAACAATTCCATTTTATATTAATCTTTTTCTAAGTATGAATAGAACATTAATGTAACAACTCATACAATACCTAACTATCTAGTAATAGATTAGATACCAACATATTTAATCATCTAAACAATATTTGGAATGACGGTACAACAATTTTTAGTGATCATTCTCAATTTTTCATCGAATATGGCGAATATATAATAAGGATAACATACGGAGAACCATTGTAATTTCGTTTTAACTCGAAAATTTAACATTTCTACCGACCTAGAGAGAACAATTCCATTCTACATTAATTTTTCTCTACGTATGAATATAACATTAATGTAACCTCATACAATACTTAATTGTTTAGTAATTGATTAGATAACAATATATTTAATAATTTAAACAACATTTTGAATGACGCTACAGCAATTTTTAGTGGTCACTAAACTCTGAATTTTTCACCGAATACGAAGAATGTATAATACGGAGAACATGTAATACGGAGAACCACTGTAATTTCGCTTGGGCGATACGTAATTCAATTTTGAATTTCTTTACACAGGAATTTCTTTTAGCATACATTTCAGTCGGTGTTGCGTCTTCTACTTCCGCTGAAATAAACATTGCCACAGGCACTTTCATTCCGATGAATTTGCATTTCGATGTATGAAAAGTTCGTCCGACACTGGCAATGAACGAAACGAAGGTGACTTGGGGAAACGCTTCCGTGAATTTCAGGCAGAAAAGATTCGTACGTGTCGCTAATACATATGGAAAGTAAGTTTCCGGTGTAACAGGTACAGCTACACCCACCCCGACGTTCCATTTCCGTTTACGTCGGAGTACTTCGCGCGAAGCATATATTTCAGATGCTCGAGTTCAGTCTGTTTTCATACATCAATTACCATCGGCTCCGGTCTCCGCTGACTCATTTTTTCGCATGCACTTAAGCTTGCGTTACTTGAATATTTTTCAGGAATGATTCCTGGAGATGAGTGATGAGTGTGGATGTTATGTATTTTTATAAAAAATTAGGTAGTACAATTTCGAGCAGTGAAAGGATTAAAAGAATTTATGAATATCGGGAACAGCGAGATAATAATTTCCATAATGTTTTGAATATCGTAAAACTTACATTGAACTCATTTAGTTTGAAACAACGTGACTTGAAATGACTGATGAGCTCACTTCTTTTCAATTTTGACGTGGACCACTTTCACAATTATGGGCACATTTGTTGCGGGATACTTTGTCGCCCGCGTCGCAATATAAATTTCTTCGTGCTCGCTTAAGTTTTCGATAGTCCTACTTTAGTAAACATTAATGCGGTTACCGAGCTCATGTTTTTCCAAGAAGCTCGCAGAATTGAATTTCCAATTTCTCGGGGAAAATTATATTCTTTGCGCAGCGTCAGAGTAACTTAAATTGAAACGGGGAATGAAAATGAAGATATAATAGAAGCAAAACTGATATAGTTCTCTGCCTAAACAGAAACATTGGAAACTGCGAGAGGAAAGATTTCTGCGAAAGCGTTGCACTATAATGCTAACATTAAACTCCATCAATTGCAATGCAAGGCTAACATAAAAATATTTTTGAAATATTCATAAGTAACACGAAGACATCGATGATTCAAATGGTCTAGAAAAGCACGAAATAAGTAACAAGCAAACAGTTTTAAATTTTAATTTTAATTTAATTTTAATCTTAAATTTTATTTTAAGATAACAAAATAATCAACAATTAAGTCAATGCCAAGACTCGTGTACATACTTTATATTGCTTAATCACGTCATTGGTAAGGGCTCTAATTAAAACTTGTGTAACAATGTGACGTAGGTATATTCAAATATGCGCCATTATGACGGACGATTTTTCGCCATCTTGCGGGCAGTGCCGTTATTCCGTCGGTTTAAAATTTCTGCGGTTTCGGGTTAAAGAACTGGGAACGGGTTCAAAACTTTTCCGGCGAGCACATATATAATGACGTTACCGGTTTCTAGCTTTTCTCAAGACTAAACAAACCGGTCCTTCCCGCGTGCGCGTGCAATTAAGTTGTTAATGAAATGGCGAAAAACTTCTGGCCGACGACGTTGTACACTTCAGTTCTCCCGGTTCCCTTTCAGTCGAGCCGCGTCCATTTTTTCCTCTCTCTTTTTGTGTTTAGTTTGTTTCATACATAGGTATATATTCTTGTACTCACTTTGTGTACAAAGTGCGCGTCCCGTTTTTATTTTTCGTCAGCCGAAAGTTTTACGTAAATTAGCATTTAGTAGAGCACGGTCGAAGTGAGTTGTTAATTAGATAGTGAAACTTTCGTTTAACAGCGTGCTACGGCGCACTCTTCTTTCCTAGGTCGTGTCGCGCACGTTTAAAAAGTGCAATAGACATTTTTTCGGTGGATTTTTGTCAACAATTTAGTACCTCCGTACCAGCAAACTGCCAGTTACTCGGTAACAAAAAACGGTAACATTGAATGCCAGTATATTTTATATTTTTTCGTCGGTTTCTGTTTTAGTTGGATATTAAACAACGGTGGTTCAATATATTAAACGCGATTTTGATTGATTAAAATTTTTGTTTAATCGAATATTCGAACTCGACATGATACACGGAATTTTGTATAATGTGGTTGCACTTTTGCGCTTTAATTGAACGTTCCGCTATGAATTATTTCTAATAGCAGTAAACAGTTAATTGAATTGCTATACGGAACATGAAATGTGGCTATTATCGATCCGCCTTTGTCGAGAACGTTCTGTGTTAGCTGAATGATGATTTACGAATATTGAAAAATAGCCATATTCGCATATAACCGAGAACGGTATTAACAATAATACGATTGTCATTAATCATTGATAGACATCTCTATTATTAATAAGTTTATGTCCAACAATGGTGGAACGCGAGATTCCCCTATTAGTTATCAGATCGACCACAAAACAAGCTAAAGCTTAAAAGCATTTTATCACCCTCATGAGACTATTAAACTAACAATGTACTCTTTCGTTACAGGTAAGACTTTCCGAACCGAAGAATTCGATACCTGAAATCACCGCAAACTTTTCTCATTTGTAAGTTACACAGTACCATTTTACCGCTTATACTATAATTTCTGAAGTGGGAGATATTCCTAATTGAAAACTCGTTAAAAGAAAATGGTTTGCAATTGTAAATCGTCTGGTTAACCCTTCGAACTCGGAGGGATTTTAACTCGAAAATTAAACATTTCTTCCGACCTACAATATTTCCATTCCTTACAATTTAAAAAATTTTATGGATATAGAATTGGATAATGAAGCAATATTTTGAATAATGGCACCTCCGAGTGACCATTAGAGTACTTAGGGTTAAGGATGTTCTGGAGGTAATTAAAAACTTATAAAATTATATAATTCTTACTAAATTAATGCAATTACCATGGTTTAAGTTCGATTCATTGCACTGTTTAGTATTTATAGCGATTTAAAGTTTGCACATTTTTACAAGTCTTCTTATGGAGAATTCATAAATTTCCACTTCAAACCCCTATTTAAACCTTGAAAAACGCAACTAGAAAATTATGTAATTAATTATGTTCAAAATTTATTAGGATTCACTAAACAGTTACAGAGCAAAAAATTATAAACTGTTATTTTAACTGTTTATTTTCAATAATAACCATGAATATTGCTTTCCGAGGTATTTTTAATTTATTTAAATATTTATTTTTAACTTTTTATTGCCTAATTTCATATATTGAATATCACAAATTTATTATCTTGTAGTTCAAGTCAGGGGGTACAATCATTCGCAAAAGTCATTATTTTTTATAATATGAAGACAATTCGATTAAAAAATAAATATAACATAAAATTCACTAATTAAACGCAAGCTCTTTAAATTAATCTATTTTTTAAATGCAAAATATAATCATGAATGGCTTTCATTACCAATATATTGATGGATTTCGAATTTCTCGTACTTCTGTCTCCCATTGTACCTCCAGAACATCCTTAATTGACACGCGAAATGAACGCTAAGTCACAGTTCGAGTATAAGCTTCCGGATAGTCTCGTCCCGTGCCGGGGGGCAGGGTTTTAATTAAATTCGAACGTTTCTGAAATCATTTACGCCAGCTGGAGAGTGAGTGGAAAAACTTCCGAAGGCACTACGGCGACACGAAATTGTCTCGCAGCGTTGTACGGAGACCTACGGTAGCGCGCGTGTCGTTGAGCGACTACGAAAGCCTGCTGTAACAATTTTGAGGTGTTATTAATTCCGAACGTTTGCACATGTACAAAGTTGGATGCATGTTAACATCGTCGGTACTCGCTTCAATTAAATCGTTAATTAAATGGCGAAGCTTCAGTTCGCTATTTAACGGCTCGTCGTATTCTCTGGATTTGCATAGAAATTTGCATACGTTGTTTCGCAAGATGCGAGCGTGTCAAGAAAATTTCGGGTGATCCCTCAGGGCCACGTGGGTGCGTTATTTCTTTATCGTCGTCTTCAACAATGTCTGTTTAATGAAACGCTTGTTCGCCCAGCTATTTATAGGTCAGCTACATATTTGTTCGGCTTCGTTGCACTCGCTGACCAACATACGTGCTGCCAGGATGAATTATTCAAATATCAAGTTCACTATTCAGTATGTTGTTTTTACTGGACAATGTTTATTGAGTCGCTGGAAAATTATTCGTAGACCTGATTATTGAGACACCGGGTGTGTCGTTATAATTGTTATCAAAGTTCGTCCCTCGAGTCTTCAATTAGTTGAGGCAAGCCTAAAATTATTCATCGCGAAGAATTGCTGCCGCACATAATGCTCGAAGGTTCCTTGTCTTGGAGCCAAGCCAAAAGAAAACTTAATCAAACTTTTGCCCCAGCCAATGGAACATAACTTTGCTTTATAATTGCAGAGTAAAAGTGGCACGAATTGAAAAAATCCGGTTATTTCGCGTAACTTCTCATTGTGCTCGATTGGCCCGTCGGTGGTTTTGCAAAAGATTATTCTTGTAAAACGTCGTGTACAAACGTGTGCTAACTTTTAATTACTCGCGTACAGTATTTACAATATAAAAAGCGAGCTAATAAAAACGTGGTAAAAAGTAGTTATTTCAGTGAATAAAAATGTATGTAACCACTTATATAGAAAATGGAGTTATGAAAAAATTCTCCAGCAGGGAGTTCGTTTTATAATGAAAAATTCATTGCGATACCAGACTGATCGAAGAAACAGAGCGATATGGGAGCAAACTTGAGAAGAACAGTACTCGATTTGCTGTAAGAGCCTGTAACGCGAGACAGAATTGATCATCTGACTTACAGCAAAGAAAGTCCACCAAAGGAATTCTCAGACTCGTTTCGAAAGCTTCTAAGACAGCCTGACACGGAGAGAGATCGCGTCGCTTGTCCACTTTGTTTGTCAACAACGAGAAAAACTGTAGAAACGCGGCTAGTACGAAATGTGAAAGATTGTTCGCGTTTAATCATCCTCGTTGGCGAAAAGTCTCATTCGCCTGACCGATGACCGAATGCGTCGCAAAAAGAGCAATCGAAATTTCGAATTTCTACAGCACAACAAGCAATTCATTCTCGTAGAAATGTTATCAACCGTGTACCATTGCTGTAATTCATTTTTCAATCTATAATTTAGTTTAGCTCGAGAATAATAGCGCAGTTAATAGCGTGTGAACGACGTTTAAATTTTCTTTGACCGGCCGGTTTATGAATTAGCGAAATAAATTTCGTGTTATCACGATCGCGAGCTAAATGTAATTTCCGTATCAGAATCGCGATAGAAGAAGCATATTAATAATGACCGGATTGAATTTGTTAAAAAATGAAAGGAACGGAGCGCCGCGGAGGAGCAATTTGTGTTGTTTTGATTTATTGAAACAGAGTCGGCATTGTTCGCGATTATACAACGGGATATTATCAATTTCGTTCGCCTTTGCGGCGAGAAAATTGGACACGTATTAACACGGTCAGTACACGGTTCAATTAAGTTGTTAATTAAATGGCGGGGGCTGCAGTTTAACGGGGGTGACACGCTGTGTTTTCTTTATTCCAGGCCACCTGCCGTTACGCCGGCTTTGCCGCGTCGTGCATAATTTAATTAACAAGTTATTTTAACCGTGTAATATCCGCAGGCCACGACAGTTTTTGGCTTTCGAAGTCGGGGGAACCGACCGGTGGGAACACTTCCGGCGAAATTCATCGAATTCCGGCAACATTCAGCCGGAAAATTTATTTATATACACATCAAGATGAGACCCAGTCTAGATTCGTATCGATCTCTTTCGCGCGCGGAAGCGGACAATGACTCGTGAAACTGCTAGAATTTGCATACGAACGAAAATAAATATCTGCATTTTCTAAAATCTTCGACTACCTCTCGCATGCTCGCCGATGCGATTTATGCACGCGAACATTATTCCCGCATCGCGAAATTGCGTTAACAGCAAGAAATAGATTATATGTACTTTATTGGCGGTCGTACAGTCACAAATCACACAATCGACATTATTAATTGCCATTACGAAAATAGCGAAACGCTAATAAATATTAGATAATAATCGAATTAATACAAGTCGGATTTATTCGTTCAATTTTGCTTTATCTTGACGTATTTTTGTATTATTTTATACTATTTGTTTACTTCTTTTACATTTTCGTTTTCGAAAAACCAATTCTTTGGCTATATTTATGTTGAGTCTCTTAATCCTTTACTAACTTTAGTCTTATCTTTTATATTATATAAGAACGAAGTCCTGACTGACTCACTCATCAATGCCCAGGCTAAACCCTTGGCCCTAGAAAGCTGAAATTTTGCACAGAGGTTTCCTTTATTAACTATACAAAGGATAAGAAAGGATATTTCGAAATTCAATTCTAAAGGGGTGAAAAGGGATTGCAACGTTTGTATGAGGAATATTTTGTTCGTGGTTGGATTGCCTTGAAACTTGGTCTTAATACTCTTTGATATAATTAATCAAACACCTATTTCGGCATTTTAAAAAATTCATCCCCTAAGGGGGTGAAAAGTGGTTACAACGTTTTTATGAGGGATATATTGTTCGTGGTCTGATTTACATCATTCTTGGTCTTAATACTCATTGATACAATCAGAATGGGGTGAATGGGGAGTTAAGAGGTTTTATGGAGAAACAATATCAATTTTCGAGGGCATTAAACAGTTTCCTGTGCGAGCGAAGCCGCGGGGAAAAGCTAGTATTGAATATGGAATGAAACAAGAAAAGACAGGACGTCTAAACTTCTGATACGGCTAAAAATTGATCCCTGCAATGTCACGTACGATAAAAAAAATTAAACGAAGATTCATCACAAGGTACGTTTTCGTTAAAATAATAGGGTGTTCCTAAACTTTCTAATACGCACTGTATTCATGAAAATAATAGCTGCGGCCGTGCCCATGTTATTACCGCGAAAATGGTGGATGTAAGATGATTTTACTGTCACGGTGAGATGGTTTCGGCGGCTACGGTGGCGGGTTGTTTTCGTGAATTAATTAGTCCACTAATTTACAGGAGATTGTAACGGAGACCGTTGGAATTTCAGAGTCGGACGGGACCAAAGATTTATCTTTGTTGTAATTTTCCCGGAGCCGTGTCTGTTCGCCTTAATACCACGCAGAAGCGTCAGATAAGATGTCGCAGGGAGTATTCTTCTTCCCGCGGCAGTTTCTCTTAGAAATTCAGTCAAAAATTCGAGCAAAAGTAATTAAATCCCGGCAAACAACTCGTCTGTTGACTCGGAGCCTTATCACTTTCAACTATTGTGTCGAGAGATACCGGATATATACCGGGTGAAACTGTTTACCTTAGCCATCTCGATTAACTAGAAATTTATGCGTCGTTGGAGAAATTCATGATTTCCGGAAACTCGTTACGCTGTGTACTTTCTGCTATATACCACCAGCGTGAAATAATTGTGAAAGAATTTTCTTTAATATTTTTCGGAATGGAATGTTTCGTTCCAAGGCGGGATAAAGCAGGATTTTCTGAAATAGAAAAATCCTTTAAAAATCGGGAAAAATGTCGCTTGACGTTTCGACAGCTCGGACACGTTGTTTTATTAAAAAGAGAAACTTCGGCCGGGGGAATGTAAAATTTTCTGTCTCCGGTAGAAAAACGAGAAATCAATAATATGTTGGACGAAACGGGAACGAGCAGGCTTCTGTTCTCGCAGTTGTTCTTGTTCACGAAACAACACCGAGAAAACTGAACATAATCGTGTAAAGAAAGCTGCATTCTCATTAGACGCATTAACTGACTTCAGCGACCTAGAAGCTCGCGTCGATGGTAATTACCGCGTTCCACGCCCTCGACGAATGGGGGATGATTTGCAACTGCTCCAACAGCCGCGAACAGTGCTGCTCCATTTGATGTCAATGGGAAGTCTGCGGCGGCGAACGTCCGGGTAAAAATATCTTCAAAAAACTAGCACAATCAAAATTATACAACCTTCTTTCGAAAAAGCAACGCTTCTAATGAAGCAAGACCGGTCGCGAAGTCATAATCAGCGGCGTGTGATTTTGAAAAAATAATTCAGCCGAGAAACGCGACGCATTCTCCTTGTTCAGTGTCTAGTGCAGGTCCTTAATCTTCCGAGGATTAACGTTTATTCCCGGGAATCTCGAGGAGACGAGAGCCCTTGATAATGTTCCAGCATCGTTCTTCAGTGTCCTAAGCTATCTTTATCAAACGCCGAGGAGGGACGACACATTGAACTTAAACTATTGTGTCGAGTGCGGAATAACTTGGTGGAAATACAGGTCGGGCGTGGGCGAGAATTCGTCAGGATCGGTCCCATGAACGAGAAGTTACTCCTCCGAATTGAAAGCCCTACACCCTTAAATCCCTAATCGCCGGGAACATTCGACCGCGCACAATTCCATAAGCGGAATCCCGGATAAATGTTGAAACGTTCCCCAAAGCCCCCAAACGCTTCCGGAGTTGCCGAAAGTCGACCGTACTTAATTCCTGCGACCGAAATCCTAAACTCGTCGACCGGTGGCGAATGTTTCGTGGTGGGGACAGTATCGCGCGAACCTCGAGAAGAACGATCGCCGATTGTTCTTACGGAAATTTGTTTTACATTTTCGAAACAGGAAAGACCCACCGCCGTGACAAATTCCTATTGTTCGCTCGTTAAGCCCGGGTCCTGCCGGAACGGAAGAGAGAGCGCACGCGAAACGTTAAAGAGGAGCCGTTCCTAATGCTGAATGTCACTAGAAAACGGGCTAACTTCGAGATAATTGCCGAGGTAGAGAGCCGGCGCAGTAACTCGAGCTTCACGCACAAAATAGCGGCAGCTATGTGCCCTAGAACGGCAGACGGCAATTGTTTCGCGAATTTCAAACAATCCAACATCCACGTATCCCCTGGACGAGCTACGAGTATCGTTGAACACTGGGGAAATACCCTGGTTAAAATAATTACAGGTCCGTATATTTTGGGTAACACGCGGTGTAAAACTATTTGCATAGCGAATACAATTTTTAATAACCGGACATTACGGTGACTGTTAAAGGGGGTAGGCATAGCCCTTCTAGGGTATTTATCAGTGTAACCAATCTCCGCGTGGAAAAAAGTTTTTTTTGTGGTATCAGTCTAATGCTTCAATTTTGCTACGATACCACTTTTTTTTCTTTTTTTTTGTTAATATCGTTATTGCTATTAACAGATCCGAGTGGATTGAGGCAGTATATATGGTTATGGTTTATCCTTCTCTTTATAAATGTTACATAAAGATGGCGTCGCGTAGAGCCTGAGCTGTATTTGTGCCCAATACAAACCGGTCATTATACATATATGGATGTTAACCTAATTTCTTACATATTATTTTCATTTCGCCTTAATTTACCTATTATATATTCAGTGCTCAACATTAACATTAATAGACTGTATAAATACCTACACACGTACAAAAAATTAAAAAAATATATAAATACAACGAAGCAGTATATATATTTTTGTTGTTACGAGTCCACGTTGACAGTTCTGACTAGGCGCCACCTGGTCTAACTAACTGAACTAAAATTGGCTCTAGACTTGCTCTAGACTCTGGCATCATGAACGGAATATGAGGAAATTGAATGCAATTACGGGCTTCCGTTAATTGCCCTTATACGAGCATATTTTGAGCTGCACAAGGGTTCATTTGATAGAGGAAGGTTCAGCGCAGTGCGCATGCCCTATCATATAAGTCAGAAATGTCTTTTTATGACAGAAAAATAAAAAAATAATTCCTTTACTTTGGACTTATTTCTCCATCACAAAAAAACTTTTTTGACTCACATGATGGGGCACAGCGTGGTGCAGTTAACCTTCCTCTATCAAATGAACCCTTGTGCAGCTCAAAATATGCTCATATAAGGACAAATAACGACAGCCCGCAAACCCATGTTTCGGCACAAAATTTAGTAAGATTCTATTTACTTGCTAGTTATTTCACGTGGTGTACCTTCCCCCTTGAGCGAGCTTTAATGATTAAAATGATTGCGAGATGTAATCCAATTTCATTTACTCGAATATACGTCTCAACAAATAAACGTGTTTGGCGAGCATTCGTGAATACAGGTTTGCAATGTGGACAATTGTAAAATAAAGGATCAGAAATGATTGTGACGGGTCCAGTGGGTCCGGCGTCAAAACGCGCGACGCGACGGGAGAACTGAACGCGTCCAATTAATATTTCACGTTGTTTTCGGCGACAACGGCCGGGTGGATCTTGTTTAGTAAAAATCTGCGGGAAAAACAAATCCGCAATGGAACTGGAATGCTAGTCGAAGCCGACAGGGTAAATCCCGCTCGGTGGCAAACAAAAGCGTCCATTATAGATGCCTCGAGGAAGCAAAGAAATCCCTTCCGGAGGTTGGGGTGGATGGCGCGAGGGGGTAGGCGGAACGAGTACAGGAAACGAAGAAGTTTACTTTCTGTCTTTCGATGGGGTTCTCGTTCCAATGCAATCTTCGCCTTTTTACAACGACACGCATCCGCGGCCCACTCGGAGAGAGCTTCACCTAATCTTTCCTCTCGTTTTAAAGCGTACCGTGCCGCGCCACACTGCGCACTGGTTATTTATCGCGTTCGGAACGGCTAAGCGACCGCGATCCGTTTCCTGGGATACAGTTTAACGCCTCAGGATTTATTCCCTGTGTTCGTTAACCGGCGACAAAGCCAAACCTCGCCGTTTTTATTCCGAAATCTCTGCGGGGCAAATTTCTCGCTGTTAGCCAACAACGAAGCTTTTATCGGCCCCGGTAAGGCACCGACTGGGGAGCTGTTCAACGCGTCTCTGTTTTTCTATTCTTTCGATAGACCGTGTCGCGCGACTTGCAATTTATTCGCAGAATAGCAACCTCCGCAAAAGTCGTATACTGTGCCTCCAAAAAGTATTGCCTTGAAAATGTTTTGCGTCCCCCGATTTTAGTACATCTTTAATCTTCACTCTACGCATAGGGGTGCAACCACACCCCAGCCTAATCAACCAGAGTTGTGCAGAATTACAATTGAATTACTCCAGAATTATAATTACTAAGTAATTGAATTACATTGTAATTCAGTTATATTTTAATTTATTTTAATTAATTCGTAATTCCAATGTAGTATAATTATAAACCACATTATAATTCAATTATATTGTAATTTATAATTCAGATCTTCATTCAATTAAATTACAATGTAATTCAAAATTGGAATGGAGTATAATTATAAACCACATTGTAATTCAATTATGTTGTAATTTAGTATTCAGATCTTCATTCAATTAAATTACAATGTAATTCAAAATTGTAATGGAGTACAATTATAAAATACATTGTAATTGAATAATGAAAAATGAAATAACAGGCAAGAAGAGGTTGAAAAATCCATGTGAAGGTTTCATACAGAAGGAATTTATTATTTATAAATATACTAGCTTATATTGTATTTCAATTATATTGTATTTCAATTACAAATCTGGTTAAAAGAGTTGCGGAATGGAGATCTCCTTTGCGCGTTTGGACGCAGCTTTTTGAGATCCATACTCCATTCATCGTGGCTCTTTTCTGTGCCTCTGGATGCACAAGATTGCGTTCTTATGATGCGATTTGGTATATCTTTCTTTGTTTTTAACTTGCGAAGAAAAGCGGAAGAGCATCGCTCAAACGCAAACAAGTGAGTCGATCGATTCACGATGTGTTCGGTGCACACGTTTGCGTTTGTATTTTAGCTTCGGGACTTCTGAATGTTGCACCACAAAGAAACGCAAGCGTTTTGTGACCCACTACTTTCGAAGCAGTCCAAACACATGACGAATGGAGTATAAAAGGCGCTGGAATTGCAATAATGCTTAGGAGTGCAATGTATGACATATTTCACATATAAAATAATTTAACGTAAGATTTTCATGCAAAGAATTTGATATATCACAGAATTTTCTCGTCGAATTCGACGACCTTAATTTGTGGAATGATTCACTCGATTTTTGAATTAGAAAAATATCTATTCAGTGTGAATCGTAGTGCGCAGAATTTCCAGCTTCTAGTACGTGCAATAAGTAATCCACGAGTCGTTAAGCTACCTACCTAGCTGCTTTTAAAACTATAGAATCTATAGTGCTTTGAAACTCCGCCCGCCGAAAAGTTCAATAATACGGAACATAAAATTTCGCAGCACGTTTCTTAAAAAAAAAAAGATGGACGAACAACGTCTCACGGAAATTTAAAATGCTGGATAAAACAACGCCGGTGAGATCCGCGCAATTTTATTATTTAATTTAAAATCGCGTTATTTGAGAGTGAGCTTCCCTTTTCGTATTATTCGTACCAGTGATAATTGAAAAGTCCTTTGAAGAAAACAATTCACGTTTTACCTCTTTGTAGTAAACCACCACGAAGCTAAATATTTCTTTTTATTTTAACATTGCCACTTTCTATATATGTTGTATCTTGGACATATTGAAACGCCAAATATATTCTACGCTGCATTTACGGACACGGCAAGAAACCTTCCAAGCGAGTGTATTAAATAGAATTAAAAAGAATTGCAGCGCGTTGTATGCATGCAGGATTGTAATACACTTGCTCATATTTTACAAAAGCTCAAAAGAACTGCTCCATCACGTAAAAATGAAGAGCAACACGCATGAACGGTTACTATATTTTTTGCATTTTGTGTTTTCACAGCAGAAATGAGTTCACTGCGAAATACTGAGAGCTTGCAAGCATGTGCTGCGTATCGCGTGTATTTGTAACCCCCATCGCGATAAAAGGAATAAAATCCTGCAAGAACAATGTTTCCACATTAGAAATGAACGTGTGGATGAAAATGTAACGTCCTACCCAATGCAGATAATGTAACTAGACTGCGGATTTGATGCACCACGGATGCACCACGAATGCACACACACAGAACGAAGTGCAGAACAATAAAGATATTTAATTACATATATATTTTACTGGATTCTTCTTCGTCGACACGTTCGTGCTATTTTGTACGTTTTTGAAAATGTTAGAAGATCGTTTTGAAATTCGATCAGCTTCAAAACTATAAATACACGGTAACGCGAGACCGAAGCGTTCGATAGCGGCGCACTCGATCTCTCGTCACCAGAAGCGTATCAAATGGACACAGAAAATTTTCTATCACGGTTAATGAAATTTCCTCGGTGATCAGTGATTCATTAGTACACGCCGTTACTCCTGTAGAACTTGAATCCAACCAAACGGATCGGCTCATCGGACCATTCGCCTCTGAAAGTTTCATTTTTAATGGTCGCCATGTCAGTTCAAAGAGAGAGAGAGAGAGAAAGAGAAAGAGAAACGGGGAGGGAAAAAGACAGAGAAAGAGAGACGGGATTTCTCGTGTCGAGAAATTTCATAAGCCATGAAACTCTCCTTTTCCACGAACTTTTAATTAACTAGGAATATTTATAAAGTCGGCGCACAGACAGTGAATCGTTTTATGCTCGATCTTTTTACGATGCAGCTTTTATTCCGTCGAAAACGTAGGCATGCGCGTACGGTTCCGCGTTTTTTAATCACTGTAATGACGTCTTGCGGGAAGAAGGGAAAAGAAAATTATAATAATAACACAGACGGACAGTCACGCAATTACTTCTTTGTTCGCCGCGTTAGCAATAGCCGGGAGGCGTTCATTTCCTAAATGTGACGCTTTAATCAGCGTGGAACCAGTTTAGTGTCCGCAGATGTCATCGCCGCTGCTTTTTCAAACGTTTATCAGCCGATGGACCGCAGCTTTTTCATGATGGTTCTTCCCTGTTAACGTCCGCTGCGACAATTCTCGGTTCTTCACACTGTTCTCGACATTTCGAAAGCACCCTGTACAAACAATACCACTCCTGGAGTCTGATTTCTAATTAATTTTTCAGTAAAAATTGAAAAATCGAGGTCTAAACAATTTTCACCTTGGGATTTAATATATTAAGGTTAATTTCGCGGTTCATTTTATAATTTTTAAACAATCTGTACAATCTACCCAATGTTTATGAGCAAATTTCTTTTTTCTTATTAAGCACATTGCAACAATTGCAGCAAACTTTGAAGCATCCATTCTGTTCACGAGTGTTCTTATAGTTATCGAAATTCATGTGAGAGCTACACGCATAATATTCAAATGGCCACATACCTGAGAGGACTTTTCGAGAGTTAACTCTCGCGTCAATCTCTGAGAGCAAACCATTTCTGAAATTGAGACAAGTTATATGATATTACAATATTAGAAAGACATCGTTATTTAGCTAATTTTGTTGAAAATGTTCAGAGTTTGATCTTCAATGAAATAAAAGCAGAATATGGAACTAACCACGAATTCATCAGTGATAATCAAAATAATACGACGAGCCCGTCGCCCGATGTCTTCCATCAGAGCGCCGACAAAGGAGATTAAAGTTATTTAATCCGAGTCTAATTTTGAGTGGAACATTTGATATTTCACCAGTGCAGTGTTCCAGCTCGTAGCGAAACAAACATACGGAATCAATGGTATCGTTATTCTGAAATTTAAATGTTGAACCCGCGGTAACGGAAAATCCCAATACCCTTATAAATTGCAAATTAATTCGACAAGTGATGGCGTGTAGTATCTCGGACGCAGGAATTACAGGCACCTTTTAGCGATGCAGAGTCGCGACGGGATCGTTTATCGGCTTTTCCATTAATCATTGATTCTATGATCGAGCCGTATTCACGGCGGCATGATCACCGGGCCAGTTATTATTATCAACAATGCCACTAACATATTGTTGGCCTGCTTTCGATTAATATCATTGTCATTGACGCAAAACTGTTTGCCCATGGACCTGGCCCATTGTTTCCATTTTTCGACTTCACGAACGATTGGCGTCACACATCGATTCATGATTTTTACTCCCGGTGTGTGTACCACTCGGGCAACAACAAATGAATAACTCTGGTAACTCGATAGTTGATTGAAATACAAAAATTAGAGTGGAGTCTCTGCGTCGAATATATTATACTTTATTTTTTTATGCAATATTCCCGTGTACAATTTCATAAAATATATTTGATAACAGGCAATATTATATGTCACTATCGAAATAAATACGTTTCGTTTCATTTTCTGTAAACATTTAACTGGTTAGACATTTTTAAAAGATTTTTAAAACGATACATAGCAGGTATAGGTTTACCAAATCACTTTAAAACAGGAATATTGCTTGTTTAAAGGACGAGTCTCGTCGCAGGAATAGCAGAGTTACGAATACAGCCAGAAATATGGGTTGTAAAAGGGGAACCAGCGCGATAGACGGAATGCATAATCGTTAAAGCATGCGAATATCCGTCGGTCGTATTGTTAGCCGAAGGCGTGGAAATTCGCCGTGTTTGTCGATGGTAAATTTTCAGGTCAAGTCAGATTTCGCTAGCAGGCCATTCGAGAGCCGCGCTTCTTTCATATTTCTT
Organism: Lasioglossum zephyrum; assembly: GCA_028455615.1. Lineage (NCBI taxonomy): Eukaryota > Metazoa > Arthropoda > Insecta > Hymenoptera > Halictidae > Lasioglossum > Lasioglossum zephyrum. The sequence continues at coordinate 3,132,486 of CM052327.1, read as the reverse complement.
TCCGCGCGACGGATAACAGCTGTTAATTACGAGTGTGCCGCGTTCCGCTCGTTGTACGGCACGTATTTATGCGACAGGTCGTAAAACGGATGAAATACAACAAGCAGCAACGCACTAGTCGACCGTTCTATGTTGCTAGACGGCGGTCGATCGAACCTTCCAGACGTCCGATTTCCTATCGGGATCAATCGCTCGAGCAATCGTTCAGCTTGAGCAACGGCCGGATAATAGAAAAGAAGCACACGTTGCCTGATGGGAATAGAATAATGCACGATCGAAACATTTAGGTTCCCCAGCCTTCGAAAGAAAGAGCGAAGAAAGTGCTTTAAGCGAACGGAGGTAAGGTCAGTTCTGCGGAAACGATTTTTGTTAGATTCACAAGATAATGTATTTCTAATCGTTCGTTTCTTGCGAGATACTTGCTGCCGCGTGTTTCTTATTTTCTCTAAAGTTTTATCAAAAGTGATATTAGTTTATTTCATAAGTTAATGTATTTAATAGTATTTGTTATCGTGTGTTTATTTTCGTCATCCTCGACAGGACTTTTGAAATGACAGAATGCAGAGTTGAATTTCCTTAAAAGTGATTGGAGTTTATTCCAGAAGTTAATGTATTTAACAGAATTTGTAATCGTATGTTTATTTTCTTCATCCTCGACAGGACGTTTGAAATGACAGAATGCAGAGTTGAATTTTCTTAAAAGTGATTGTAGTTTATTCCAGAAGTTAATGTATTTAATAGAATTTGTAATCGTGTGTTCATTTTCTTCATCCTTGACAGGACGTTTGAAACATAAAATGCAGAGTTGAATTTTATCAAGTAATCAATTTTATCGATTTTTGTGTTAATTCATTGACTGAGTTCTATAAAATAATTTGTTCCTTCATGAACGTTTCTCAATATATTTCGTGGATGTATTACGTAGTTAAACTTTGTTAAGTCAAATTTCAGGAGAAGATCTAATATCTTCGAGTTGTAAGGGGTCGGTGTTATCGAAGTTTTCGACTGTGGGATTTAACAAACGAAAATTCGACTTACGCAGGCTTTGTAGATGGATTAGTATTGCTCGCATTATGCAGCATGCGCAACCATAATCAAGAAATGAATATCAAACATACAATTAGCAGCAAAAATTTGTGTTTCATGAATCTACAGTAACGCGTATTAAGAACGACTGTAATTCTGTGAATGGACACATTTTACTTCGAATTCTAGAGTCAAGAGTGATTAATTAATTAATTAATTGGTTATCGATCGTAATTTATCTTCAGGATATTACAAATTTTTATTCGCCGCGTAAAAGTTCGATCATTTACAACAACAATTAGCTATATTTGTGAATGATAGTATAAGCATTTATTCGCGGCGCACTGGTTCGATCATTTATGACAATGGAAAGGAAAAGGAAGGAGGTGTTTCGTCCTAGACCCGCAAGACGAAACACCTCCTTCCTTTTCTTTTCCATTGTCATAAATGATCGAACCAGTGCGCCGCGAATAAACACTTATACTATCATTATATAAATTACGATCGAGAACCAATTAATTAATTATATTTGTGAATATATACTAAACACTGGATTCGGATTTGAATCTTCAGGTTCGAGAACCCCGTTAGCTATTAAAATGTTTTAATACGAGGAAAAGAAAGGGGGTGTTTCGTCCTAGACCCGCTAGAGGACTCATCAGTAAGGGTATCTAACGAATTTGAGAAACGTATTTATGCTGAATGGTGACATATCAGTAACTATCAAGAGTGATTTTTCGGAATGCAAAACAAACATAAATTTCAAAAACGAACCGATCTGAAATTCCTGCTCCAAGCAGAGTCGACTTCCGACCGTTTCTCGCGGTGTTCGCTTCCCTGTCGTTCATTTGATCCGTCGGGCTCGATTCTTGTAAATTTCGAGGATCCAGGAACTTTCCAACGAGGTTGGAAGCTACAACGATTGTATCCTCCGTCGGGGTCCAGTAATAGAAACCGTATTATACTTCGTCCGCTGCTGAAGCGATTAATCTTAATTGAAATCTTCATCGAAGGATAATTAACATGTCCGTGGAAAACGTTTAATCACTGTTTTGCAAAAACGAGGAGGCACTTCGCTGCGATGCGATTTCAAGAATACCATTAACAACATTCCGTACGGTGAAAACGTATTGGCTATAAATTACGAATATTTCATTTCGGCTGGCGTGATCCGTTGAATTTTCACGCGGCCAGGAGAACCGGGAATTCTCGTCTCTCGGAAGAGAATGGCGCGTGGCATGCTTGACGAAATTCCGCGTTTCAAATTGTTGTTTCGAAATTGATTCATCGAAATTGGTTCGATTTAAATTTCCCCCACGTCACTGTTGGAGCGAAACCGATGACGATGGTTCGGAAGAATAGACGAGGAGAAGTCGAGGAAATGTTGTAGGCCGTGTGGATGATGCAGTATCGATGCGCGTCAGCTACTTGATTCCGTCCTGTGTGCGCGCGCCCTCCGAACTTGTTTTTTTCAGCGTATATATAATGCATTCACTCGTTTTTGTTCGTCGCTCGCGCGTTTATTTGACGTGTCGTTCCATTAGATCGGTCATATCGAAAGCTTACCGCACGCATTCAGATCATCGAATGGTTCAACGGAATCATCGTTCAGGCAAGAGCAAAACTCATGTCTCCGTTCATCGCACATTACCAGAGATGATTGATTATCGTATGAAATTTTAATTTAAAAATGTCTGCAGGGGGTATTCATTCCAAAAATTATTTTTTTCCGTGTTACGTTCGCCGTGTGGCCACGCAGTTTGTGTTTCGCGCCCCCGTAAATTTCGTTTACGCTCGATCGCAACGATCCGACGAGACATTGATGTATATCAAATTAATCGTTCAGTTTGGCCGACAATCGATACCTGACGGGCCTGTCGAAAATCGGAAATATACTTTGAAACCTAAATGCCGCGGCCCTAAGTCGACTGTTTTGATAGTGAATATTTTAAACAATATAATCCCGAGGATTTTCGGTTGGCTGTATCAAAAAAGTGAATTGCAACATAGTAATCCGAATAGACTGCCTCCGCTTGACAGGCTATAAATATTGAATTTCCTTGGAAACTGAAATTTAAACAACATGAATTAATTTTCAATGCAAAATTATAGGTATTGCATTGTTCCATAAGCTAAACTGCTTTACCAGCAGCCTGATCATTTAGTCCGGAGTGTTTGTTCTGCTAGAGCTTTTAGTTTATAATATATTTAGAAGTGGTACGCGGGAGATAGAGCAACCAGAAATTTTGTTTGACTGGTTCTTACCGGAAAATTCATAATTTCAGGCTTCACAGAAGAAAGTTTTTCTATTATGCTCCTATAGTGTGGTCGTTACTTGTTCGGGAACTAAAATATATATAACTTTTCGAAACTCGAACGGAAATCTAAATCCTAAATCAGTTTTAAGAGCTTCCGAGAGAGTAACTTGAACAAAAAGGTTAACCCTCGTATTGTGTTCACGTCAATATAGTCCTGCGATGTAGGAAATGAAAAGGATATTAACACTGAATTAATTCTATATGCATAATGTTGAAATAACAAGCATTATCTAACGATTTATTTTTGACGTCATCGAAATATTACATTGAATTGACATTTTTGGATCAATTTTAGAAATCCATTCGTATGTATATGTACATCTTATTGCAGTGGTAGAAATGTTATTCCAATTTCAGCACATACCTGCTTCTTTAATACTTCAAAACACTCTGAAACTTTGGAATGGTCAGAATACTTGTTAACTCTTTGCACTCGGAGCTATTTTAATTCGAAAATCAAACGTTTCTTTTGAACTAGAATATTTCCATTCTCTATGATTTTTTAAATTTGGTAGATATTAAATAGTAATTGGTTAGATACCGACACATCCAATAGTATAAACAATATTTTAAACAATAGTATGTACAGCAATTCTTAGTGACGCCTAAGAGATGCCACTCGAGTGCTAAGGGTTAATGATACACGTTCAGTAGATTTAGTGTATGAAATATGCAGCGAAGCTGAAGCCTATAAGGATCAAAATGAAAGATTCCCATTAGTACATAGCCTAAAAAAATAAAAGAAGTCAAAATTTCAAACATTCCAAAACGAAAATATCTTTTTGGGTATTTTGCGTTCAACATGACGTGCCCCCTACCCTACCGTCTAACCATTAACCAGATCCCCAGCTCCAAAGCGGTTAAAGTTTCTCTAGGAACTTCGAGTATCATAAAGCCCCCATCCTGTTCCCTGGCTTCGACTTTTGTTTGCAAGTTAATCAAAGATTTCCCAGCCTTTCCTAGATGTCTAGCAATTTCGTATCCGGGCATCCTCGTCTCTTCCTGAGATTCGTAGCAGAAATTCAGACTCAATTCTCCATAATCCACGAAATTAGTAAATATTTTTCGGATATTTTCCATTATTATTTTACTAATCGATAGATAATTATATTTGCAGTGTATCGCAAAAAGGTTATTTCATCGTTCTGTCGATATCAGAATTAGCGCAAGAACTGATTACACCGTTTTCAATTAGGTCGTGAATAATGAAAATATTCTGCTGCAATTCCCTTATGATAGTAGCTGAAAACACGTTTGCAATATCCATTCCCTCTGCGGACGTACAATTTTATGATGCAAACGCAACGGGACCGGGCAAGCACCATATATTTACTAGCCACAAATTTATTGTGCTCCACTCTACTTCTCATATAACAGAAACATTTACTGAAAAAGTAATATACATTTATCGTATAAAGCGGACACGACAAATAAAGGGACATGCGACTGCGATTTCACCAACTTTCATTGAAAACCATATCAGAAAAATACTTCCACCGAAAAAAAAACAATATTTTCGGAAACCCCTTCTCCAGGCATTTTAACGTAATTTGCCGATTTTAATGAAATTTATACAGGATACAGTTTGTTGAAAAATATTTGACACGTATGTGTTTGTTAGCCGTTAGCATTCGTGTTAAAGGGATGAAAATATCCTCGGAAACTCGGGGATCTAGAACAATGATTGACGTTTAAATTAAATAGAAAATCTTTTCAAGTACCTCAAACCTTCGCACTCTGAATTAATTTTCAATTTCATTGCCAACAACTTCCTACTATTTTAAGTACTTTATTTGAAATTTACTTCAAAGGACAGTTACTGGACTGCTACTTAACAATTTTGTTTACTAATTATATTAAATATAGCTCTCAAACTTCGTTGTAATTTATATTTGTTTTTAACTAAAACATAAGAAATTAAATAAATAAAGAAAGAACGAAATGCATATAAAAACCTCTTTCTAGTGACACTTTTCTTTCTCCGATGTCGAGTCACACTCGATTTAAGAGTGCAAAGGGTTAAGCTGTATATCTTGTTTCGGTTTTCATCTTATATGAAACCACCTTTTTATACTAGAGAAAAAAATTGTTTGTCTCAGTAGAGCGCTGATAGAGTGACCAGTATTAATAACCTAGATTCCTGACAGAATAACTCCGCAGAACACGCTGACAGGACACACGGTTATGCGAGAGCCGACGGTATCAATTCAGCTTGCGGTTGTCGATGAAACGCGCGGCTGCCGTTCGTTCACTTAAAACGGCTCCTAATGACATTTCTGTTTCCGAAGAAAAAAAAGGTAATATCCGTTTTCCACGTGTGGCAAACAGGACGGACGCAAACCGAAGCAAACCGCAATGCAACGGGCACGGTACACACGGGGCTGCTACGGCTGACTGCCCGTTCTCGAATCACTGTTTCGTTGATCGTGTTTCCGTTCGTTTCGCGAACGAATGCGACGTCATGTCTATGATCCTGAGGAGGAATCGGGGGAGTTCGTTCCGGCGGTGTCCCATTTTCCCGGGAAATGGCTCGCTCCCGGTTTCGATACACGACGGTATCCCTTATCGTTTCATTTCCTTGGATCGCCGTACGTCGCTTCAAGATATTTTTCTATCTGCGACGAGGCTGCCGCAGGAAGACTGATTAATGGCCTCGGTGCGTTTGTGCTGGGAATACAAAAGTTTCAGACCACTTTCAGTTGAAGAGAAAAAGAGAGAGAGAGAGAGAAAGCCCCAGCTCAACGAGCTTCGACGTCTCCCTGATCAGGAATCCTTACCTATACTGTATCGAAAATAACGTTGTCCGAGCAGTTCGATCTTCTTATATTGTCTTCAGCCAACCAGTAGGCTAGATCCTTATACATAGGCTACATACAGGAAGATTATTTATCATTTGAAATAATATTTTAATTACGTTCACGTGGAGAAATATTTTCGAATTATTCGACGAAGTATTCAATTTAATTTACTCTCTTCACAAACATATTGTATTTTAATTTTGACGAGTAGAATCACCGTATCAGTTACCCAATTAAAAATATTCTCGCACATCGAAAAATTCGTTGTCGGTAATCAGTAATATTATTATTCCATCAAAAACATCCTGTAAACAGGAACTAAGTTCTGTATGGCCGTAAAAAGTTGTGAGATTACACAAAATTCGGACAAGTTCGTTAGCTTAGAAATACGTCTTGCAATACTGAAAAAACGTTTGTAAAAATTAGTTTAAAAGAACGCTATTTAATTTTTAAAGAGTTACATGGAGGGCTAAATTATTCAAACTTGGCCGTTACCTAATACCTTTTATGGCCATTGGTTTAAAAAGTAACGAAGAAGTTTGAATAATTTAGACTTCCATGTAACTCTTTAAAAATTAAATAGCGTTCCTTTAAATTAATTTTTACAAACGTTTTTTTTTCGGTATTGCAACAGGTATTTCTAAGCTAACGAATTTGCCCGTATTTTGTTTGATCTCACAACTTTTTACGGACATAGAGAACTTGGCTCCTGTTTACAGGATGTTTTTCTTGTATCCCTGCTTCATTAAATCCTAAACAATTTTTATCTTCAAGGTGGACATTAAGTAAATTAATAAATGCATGCTTCTTTTACTACCTATTTATACCTACTTGAAACTTTGACCCGTTTGAGGTTTATGTTGTTTTTGTTTCTTTTTTAGTTGATTGTTTTTTCTAATTGCAAGAGGTTTTCTTTTTCTTTATATTCTTGGTTTAGGAATTTTATGGTCAGGGATTTTTACTTCTTTGATGTGTGGTCGGAGTGCCCACTCGCGGTCTTGAATTTTTCATTCCGTATTTTTTTAGATGTAAAATTTCAAACTTTGATAATTATTCCTTAGAGTGTTTGTCATGGTGAACCTATGTACCAAATTTCAAGCTTGTAGGTCAATAGGAAGTACCGAAAGGGTTTTGATGATCTGTCAGTCAGTCAGTCAGTCAGTGACAAATTTATCGATTTTTGAAGTCCTATATCTCGGAACCTACTAATGCTGGAAGATTAATGTTTCGTAAATATTCAGACATCATAGCATTTAACAAGTGTGCGAAATCACATCTCTCCATCTGCCTCCCAGTTCCGAGTTACAAGGTAGTGCGAGAACTAGATAAGAATATGATATACTATTATAAACGTTTTAATCTGTACGCTTCACATTAATCGCTAAAACGGTACCCATTGAATTCGTTGACGATCTCAGAAAATCTACTGAAGAGAAACAACGTTGAAGCTACTTTATCTTGATCGAGTCCAATATTTAACTGTAGTGCCTCGTGTTTCAATGCAGGAGGCAATACCAATGGGCTTGAGAAAAATCGAACGCCAATAAACTCGGCTTACCCTTAAACCCAGATTACCGTGTGTTAAAATTAACAGTTTAATCCACTGCGACGAAAGTTAACTGTTTTCTCTTCGTTGACACCAACGGTAGAATGCTGTTGCGCAAGAATTGGTACAATATACTTGAATGTGGGAGAATGTTTTAGAATATAGAAGAATATACTAAAACATACCAGAATATAGTAGAATATACTAGAATATACCAGAATGTTTTATACGATACAAATGTCTTTTTTTATAATCACTTAAAGATTCATTAATTAATTAATAAATTATATATATTAATAAATTCTGCTCAGTTATATTGAAGTGGCTATTGCATACACACAGACGATGGTTTCTTGTAGACAATAGAACGATTCGGTGAGAAAAATGGAGATGTTGTCGTCAAAAGCTACAGTATATAATCTGAAAGAATCACAACGGCTTTGAAATAAATCTGGAAATAAAACAAATCGCGGAGAATCCCGCGGAGAAACCGTGAAGACACCGCGGAGACGCGTCAGTGTTTCCCAATGGAATAGCTGTTTTAGTGATGTACAATGAAGGTAATATCAGAATAACTTTAACGTCATCTGCCGGAAGGAACAGCTATCTTATCGCTCCAATAATGGAAAGGTTGAATCGCTGCGGTAACAAGGAGAATATAATTAAGTCCTTGGCAATTGTAACAATAAAGACGGAAGCCCGGCAATAGTTTTTCTCCCTTCAATGGAGTATTATTTTATTCCATTGTGTCGGAGAATCGGGAAAAGGATTTGAATTTACTGTTTGAAACCCGTTCACCCGATCAAAAGGTGCAAATAATCGCACCAGCCACCTTGTATCGAAAACAACAGGGAGGGGGGAAGGGGAGCACTAAACAAAGCTCTTTTGTGTTCCTTATGACCGTAATTAACAACTCTTATCACGATTTTCGTATTACAGGATCTTTTATTCTTTCATAAATTCAACCGTCGATTCAGAATCGAGTTAAAGCGCATTATTTTCGTTACAAAGCCATCGCGCTGCGCGTTCAGCTTTACGCGTTTAATTTGAATATTTATGCAACCGTTATTGTTCGCGTACCGTCGATAATCCTCTCCACTTCTTCCACCGCTGTTTTTAATTAAAATCGTTTGTTATGCCTCTTGTACCGACGCGTTTGAGATCGCGCCCACGTACGGAAAGTGTTGAAGAGCGTCCCATTTGAAAAATGACTATGCCGAATGTGAAACATGCGTTCCCACAGTGTGATTGCGATCTAGTGTGATTTAAGTACTGATACTCTACCGATTGTTTTCAGTAAATTTCAATTTGAAGGTAACGCGATGAGTGAACCTCGCATGAATTATTGTAACATATGGACCTACAAGTATACTTCTCGTTTAGTTGGTCGGTGTGATTTTTAATTTAAATTTTTCCGAATTTGTTTCAACCGTTTCTATAATTAGCTTCATTCATTTCTGGAAACGACAACCATAACTCCGACCGTCTCTCGTATCTCTTGATCATGATCTAAGACAAGACATGCAGGCCTCCGTAACCCACTATTCTATTATTAGCGAACGTTGATTTCATTCTTGCAAATACCTCGTCACGAAATGGCCCGGACTGATTTTAGACTGATGACATCAGCAGGCTCGCGAATATTTCTGTAGAATTGTCTGTGCGTTCTAAATAATAATACACAGTGTTCGTGCGTAGATGGAAAGGATCGTTGAACTTGACTTTTCTCACATCTGTTACTCCTGGCTTGATTACTTGTTTTTTTCTTTTTTAACTTATTTAACGTCGCTTTTTGAATTCTTTTATGAGAATTATTTCGCGACGGGATCTACAGTTTAGTTAACGGTGGTTTCCGAACCACCTTGAGCACCACAGTATTAGATGGCACTTGGTTATTTGTATTGTGGCGAAATGACAAGATCCCCGGGAGGGCATTGAAGCAAGGGGTCCCATGAAAATCACCGACACAAATTTCCCCGACACGGTTTTCACCGACAATATTTCACCGACAATATTTCACCGACAATATTTCACCGACAAGATTTCACCGACAAGATTTCACCGACAAGATTTCACCGACAAGATTTCACCGGCAATATTTTACCGACAATATTTCACCGACACCCAATTTGACCGACGACTACTTTAGCCGACAACACCTTTAACCGACAACGGATTTGACCGACAGCGAATTTGACCGACAATAAATTTGACTGATAATGATTTTAGATTAAAGTCGGTGAAATTTTGCTGGTAGAAACCGTGTCGGTGATTTCCATGGAACCCGAAGCAAGAGGGGTTTATCGTTTTGCATAGTCGTAGTAATAGTGTGTATGATCGCTTCGGCCAATAGAAGGCGCGCTCCTTCCAAGCTAACCAATCGGGCACGCATTCTGGCCCTACGTCACCGCATTCCTGCCAAAACCTGCTTATCAGCTGACCACAATAAACGTCCTAGCTAGTTAGTAAAGGGGAGGTATTTAGATGAACTTTTCTTTTATTAGAAAATCTTAGAAAAGATTTATCACAACATTAGGTAATGATATATAGAGAAAAATAAAGTGTAGATAGTTAACCCTTAAACACGCAGATTACAGTTATTTAGAAATGAGGCAGGCCGTAACATTTGGCCCAGCCAAAAACATAGAAATTGCCAGAGACAACTGAAATCTTAATTTATAGAGTTTTTAAATGTTTTCATGAATGGTGGAGTAGCTGTATAAAATGTTGTGGCAACAATAACTCATATTTTAAGTAGAAGTTAAGGAGTAGAACGGAAAGATACTTTTTAAGGGATGTGAAAATTGTGGTACAGGTGAGTCTCGCATTACGTAGCGTCTGAATACACAAGTGGTCCAAAATAATAAACATGAACGATGATATACCTCTGAGAACAATACTGACCTAAAGCAAGGGTCTATAAAGACCCGCGTTTCGTAGAATCGAGTGGCTACGAGCCAGTTCACCATGCCAACGCGTTGTTTCGCGAGCGAGCTTTTGCCACCGGGAAAAACAATGCGGAGATAATGGTCAGCGTCAGCGTTTAATTTAAAAAAAAGGATCGACACGGAAGAATCACGTTTGGAAGTCGTCGGACACCTGATATTTCTCCCGGGGAAGTGCATCAAAGGGACTTTAATTAAAGCAACCCAACACTGCGCACCGCCTCGGAGTGCGCCGCGTCCGGACAATGGAAATTGTTTCGCGGAAGAGTAATCCGATCTATCCGGCTCCGTTGGTCGGCGTTTGCATAAACATTTGTCCGACCTGTTTCCATTTAAATGTTATAAACGAGGCGGCCGCCGGCGTGATCCGCTATAAAAATTCCGGGAACGAAACGCCGGAAATCGGTCGCGCAGAAAGCGTCTTAAGACGGTCTCTTGCAACGCGAAACGTGGCGGCGGCGGCTAGGCTTCACTATTTTTCAACTTTCTCCCGTGCAAATAAAGGGGACGAGTGCGCGGAAAGAGTCTTCCACTGTTCGCGAGCTGATTCCAGATTTGACGAGAACGTTCAACGCGAAGAATTCGAAATGATTCGGGAACCCGGGAACATGCTGGATTCGTCCCAGCGAAATCAATAGCAGACTTTTTGCGGTGAAGTTACGCGTAATTAGCCCGGCTGCGTGTCTACCGGGTATTCGAGTCTAAAACGCAATATTTTACGTTAACTTTCCAACTTTTCCTTCGCCGGGAAAGTACAAAGCGCATTTACTATCGAGCAATCTGCGCTTTTATTTGTGCACGAAGAAAATTCTTTTTAGAGCCAAGCAAAAACTGACGGCCAGCTTGATGTATGGGGTAGCTAAGGTAAATGTACCTGTTACTGCGGCTGTACGTTTTACTGCGGTATTTTTTTCCAATGATATTAAAATACGTAAAAATGAATATTTTGCCCTGAATAAATTTGTGCAATTCAATGAGAATGTATTCCCGTTGGCGAGGCTAACAAAATTGTCAATTATTCTCATATTTTTATGAGTACTTTAATTCAATACAATCGCCCTATATTTATGGAAAAGAAGTTCATGGAAAATATTTGAAGTTTCCCTTATAATCGCGGCCTTGCTTAGTTCACTTCATTAGCGCACGAATTCCAGGTTTTTCAAGCTAGAATTAAAAACGAATGAGCGCATGAAATTAAAATACATAAAAATGAATATTTCACCCTGAATAAATTGGTGCAATTCAATGAGAATCAATGAGAATGTATTCTCGTTGGCGAGGCTAACAAAATTGTCAATCATTCTCATATTTTTATGAGTACTTTAATTCAATACAATCGCCCTATATTTATGGAAAAGAAGTTCATGGAAAATCTTTGAAGTTTCCCTTATAATCGCGGCCTTGCTTAGTTCACTTCATTAGCGCACGAATTCCAGGTTTCAAGTTAGAATTAAAAACGAATGAGCGCACGAAACAATTTCGCTCAAGTTACGGCGTGATGCGCGAAAGTTAATGAAACGTTGAGCGTATCTGGATTCGTAAATTCGTAAGAGCAGTGTCGGCGACGCGGCGGCCACGGTTGTTTCGAAATTTAGTATAACAGAAATTACAGTGGAAATCCATTTGTATAATGCCGAGCCATTGATCTACCGGTTTTAATAAATTCGGCGAACGCCGGGATTTTGTAAACCACGAAAATGAAGAGCTGTCGGGTCCGGTTGCGCGGCAACCCCAATCCGTCGTCGGAATTTGTGGTTTTATCGAGCAAAATTTCGCCAACCGGGTAGGGATCCATTTTAAAATCGCACAAATCACGCGTGCTTAGCCACGCGCAAGATGTACCAGAAATTCGAAGCTTACCCGCTAAAGTATTACGGCATCGATCTTTCGCGCTTCCACCGGAATTTGTACGTGTGAAACGACACGGGCTATATACAGTAGCACGGTGCGGACGCGACGCCCACGGTTTAGGTTCGCGGAACGAAATCCGTAATTTGTTGTACGTGCCTTTATCAGATAGGATCCTTTGACCAGGGTACGGAGCATCGATGGTTTTCTACGCCACTGAGTCGCTTTCAGGAAATGTCTTCTGTACTTGTTCTCCATTAGTCTCCGAGAACTTCCACCTCCCACTCTCTGTTGCTCCAGTTTCCCTCGAAGTGGCGAGTAAGGAGACATTACATCTGATTTAATTCGCCCCACTCCTAGATTGAAATGTTTTCGCAAAACCCGAACAATTCCACGGTATTTCTGTCTCGGCCCTTCTGTCAGACCGACGAGAAACGAATACTACTAGAAATTAGTTTATGTTACCGGCGCATAGGTTCGATCCGAAAGTCAAAAAAAAGCAATTTTGCAATTTATTAAATTTTTCTCAACGATTCGATCCATGTATGGATCATCACCAAGAGAAATTTTGCGTCTGAAAGACACTGAATGTTGTAATAATTGTTTCACAAGATCAGTAATAACCACAAAATGTTTTCTCACCTTAGTTCCTACGTGTAAACTGTCTATATTGAGTACTTAAGTTTACTTATTATGTTGATTTATTAAGTTGATTTATTGATTTATTATTTTATTTGATTTATCGAGTACTGTATTCCATGCTGGTATGAACTAAACTGAACCTACTTATTATTTGAAATATTTGCTGCATTATTCAATTTATATTTCAATATTTTAATAGACTACAGAAAGTATTGTACGAGGTGTTACATCAGTTTTACATCGATAAAATTAAGAAAATCATATAAAATGGAAATATTTCAAGCTGGAAGAAAATTCGGTTTTCGAATTAAAATAGCTCCGAATGCAAAGATGGCATTCTGATTGGTGCATGCGTTACAATAACCGTATAAAGAACCATCTTCTCGAAGTTGGTTGGAAAATGTAGAATTTGTTGAAGATTCGGAAGGTTCGGAGGGCAAAATTACGGTAAATGCATGTCGAGCAGCATGTCTCGGCTAAACGCGGACTCCGTCGAATCAAGAAATACTCTTTCCGCATTAGACCTTTCGTTTAGGTTTTCGCGAGATGCTTCGAAGAAGGACTCGTTACTTTTTCGCGTCGCTCGGGGAGGGTTTAAGCAGATCCTTCATCTTCTGAATATGCAATGACGTTCCAGTTAGTTGGATGAACTGGGTCGCTCTAACACAGTCTCGCGCCGGCCATTAGTTGCAATAAAATATGAATGCGACCTCCCGCGTGTTCGACATTGACACAATATGACCCGCACAATGGAGTTTGCCGCGCGTTACACTGTAATCCGGTCCATTAGTTGATTCATTTAAGCCACTTAAAGCACGCGAGGAGAAGTAGCACGACCGGCCCGGTCACGGTTTCACTTTCTCACGCCGAAATTCGCCGAACAAGGCTCGTTAATGGGCCTAATTACACGGATGCTGGTTGTATGTCCGATTGTCGTGCAATTATCACGCTGCAGATCGGGTCGATACGCTGCTAGCAATTCTTCGATACTAACAAATCAAACGGTATTGTGTCGTACTAAAAAGTTTGTGCGCGGATAACGCTGTTTAGGTCTTAAAATATACAAGGCAGCTTCCAGCAATATTTTTCGGTTTTTCGAAACTGTTATCGAACGTGTAGAATTAGGAAATGAAAGGGTCTTGTGCTTCAATACCAGCTGATGAAGCGGTACTGTGAATTCTGAGTACTGACAGATTCGATGTTCGCGTGGACGGTGCAGCTTGCAGTGCTTCGAGCAATTTTTAGGATTGACGTGGAAAACGTAGAATTAGGAAATGCAACAGAAAAACTTCAACTGCATGTTTTCGACACGTATTTATAGTACGCTGCTTTTAGAATACGCAGAACTTCATTTCTCTCTGAGCTCTGACTTTCGACTGACTCATTCATCTTTTAGTCGGTCCATTCTCTCACGCTGCCATACAATCTACCATTCTTTTCGCTTCTTCTCTCGCCTCACGCTCCATATGCATTTCTAGAAAACGATCGGTCACCCGAAACCATTCATCTGTCCCAAACACTCGAACGCATCACTAAACACTCGGTCCTCTTCAGTCGCACCCGTATCACGATCGACCCACTCCGCATTTCCTTACCTGGCACGTCTACTAGTAAATTTGACTCGTAGAAAATGTACACAGTGGTTTAATTCGAGCCTATCCGACAAGCCAATTCTGTCCGAGATCAGCACCGTGACTCCTTTCTTTTTACGCAAGAATCGTCCAACAGTGTCCCATTGTGAGACTGTTCATTGTCTACTGGCAAAACAACCAGTGGTATCTGTACACGTTTGCACGCCACCATATATAACAAAGATGATTCGAGGCCATTGAAGCTTGCCATAATGCCGGTGTGGGGTGGGGAACAATTATCGCTCGACTGTGGACATTTACGCAAATCTGGACATTCAGAACACAGAAATGAAGGAACGCGGGTAACGAAAATGGAGTCACTTTCCTTATCTTCTGATTACGGCTTTAGAAACGCGACTACCGTCGCTGTACGGCCAGATGAAATTTCAGTCGGCAATTCTGTTTCGTTTGTACCGTTCGCGTTACCTTGAATCATACACTTCGAAGTTATAAACTGATAAGGAGCGTAGGATACTTTCGCGTAATAGGAACTACATACAATTAATTAGAGTATGTTCACAGAGAGTGGAGAGATTTTCGTCTAATAAATACATTTAGTAGTTTTATATCAGGGAGATATCCAACTTTTTCCCCTTCCGAGGACTTCATTAATTTTCATCGATATTTTTGAATTAAAGACATTGTTTAATTATAATTTTTACGAACTAGTTTCTATTTTCTGAATATGAATTTTATATTTATGTTTTGCGTATTTATTTATTTATTTATTTTAATGTTGCTTTAATATCAAAGGTCATTAGCAACACAGTACATTTTATTACAATATTTTGTACATCTTAGTATCTTTGATATATTTGGCAAGACCGACAATGTGTTCCTCAGAACCTAACAGAATGGGTAAAGATCGAGGCAGTTTACCATTTTTCCTTTCATTTTCACATTTTTTGCATTCCAGTATAAGGTGATTTATATTAACTGGTACTTTACATATATCGCAGATCATGTTTTCTTTTTCACTTAACAAAAATGAATGGGTTACTTCTGAGTGCCCAATTCTGATTCTAGAAATTGACGTTTGAATTTGACGATCTATTGGACTTACAAACTTTTGCCACTCAAAATCCACTCCTTCGTTATGGTACTTTTGTGCATAAATTCTTTTAATATTATCAGTTACATGTTTCCTGAATATTTCATTTATATGGTTCTTGAGGTCATTTGGTCTGGTATAATAAGTGATTTGTTTCATTTTTATATTTGATGCTGCCAATTTGGCTGTTCTATCTGCGTTTTCATTACCCTGTATACACATATGTGATGGAATCCAGCAAAAGATAATGAGTTATAGCTTTCGTGAATTTCCTGAACACACTCATCAGTTGTTTCCGAATCTTCAATGGCCATAATTGCACTCTTTGAGTCTGTAAAAATTGTGTATCTGTTTCCAGTGGACATTTTGATTGAATCTAGTGTAAAACGTAAATTCGATAAATTTTAGATGAGGTACAAACGCATCACAATCGTGTCAAAAGATATTTTTTGTTCGAAGGGAGTTTGGCGGGGGAAGCAAGTCTGAAAGTGGGGGAAGTACCTGAACTACACATTTGTTATTTGCAATAGGATTTTACCCTTGTTCCGGACAGGTGCGCGCCGCAAATGAAACGAATGTACTCCCCGGGCCGCGCGCGCGCGCGAATGATACCAAAAACTGTCAATTTATCGCGAGCATAAGCTGGTGGTACGGGTGGTTGTCGTACGTTTCGAGGGATGTGTTCCGAAAAGAACCGAGAGAACGACGATTTGTCGCGTTATTACGTCGTCGGTCACACACGTTCCCGTGGACGGCATCGTTATTCCGGTATTTGTCGCGGGCCGGCGTGCCTCTTTTTCGTCGGCGGAGTTCCATAAACGCCGGAAAATAGAAATGAAGGAAGCTCGGGTGAATTCAGAGGTTTAACGAAACTAGAATAATCCATTAATTTACATAAATTTACACATAATTCTGGTATCTCCGGCTGTTCCAGTTTTTTCGGTGCACACGCGAAACTTTATGCAGTCGACGCCAGGCGCTGCAGCCCCCTTTCCCTTGTATAGAGAGGAAGAGAGAGAGAGAAGTAGAGGGTGAGAGAGGGGGACTGTTAAAATTCATGATGCGGTTCCATGGTGACCGCTAGTTTTAACGTTAAGACCAACGTGAGCCTGGAGATTCCACGTACAAGTGCCCTGCAACGCTATCAAACTTCAATTGCTGTAACTTGCTACGTAAATATTTGCCTAAACGGCGTACACGGTCCTCTTGGCCGAATTATTTTATTCCGAAAACGGAAATCTGAAGTTTGATTGCACTGGACATGCGACAGCTCAACTCCGACGAAACTTCTGCGAAGTTTCCTGTTTTCTTGTTCCTCGCGAAACGCGACTGTTTAACTTTTTACAATACGATTTATGGTTCCTAGAAATAGGAAGTTTATGTCTGTCGTGTACATTGCCTTTAAAAATTATGTGCACACTTTCTTTTATTTAACGAATGAAATTTACATCAACACAATACATTTTATTCAAACATCATTTACGATGATTTATAATGTTTTTACTTATATTGCCTTTAAAAGTATGTGGACACTTTCTTTTATTTAACCAATGAAATTTACATCAACAGAATACATTTTATTCAAACATCATTTACGATGATTTAAGTTACTTCGAGAGCAGATAGTATAAAATATCTTCTCAACTTCTGAAATTTCATTTTAAACGTTACACAGTTCACACGGTGCTCGTAGGCTAGAAAGCTTTAGCATATAAATTGTATTCTGTTATTCCACGCAGCCTGTCTTATTAAACATTCATTAAAATGCATATTGTTTTGCAATCGTTGCGGTTGTGCTGACTGAGGTTCGCTTCTCAAGCAACGATTGTCCCTACATGTGAATACTCTTCAGAAAATGAAAAATCGAAAAAAACAAGGAAAATGCCAATGGTTATTATCCATGGCAACGTTTCGTGCTACTAATATGGATCGTTCTTGTTTTGCATAAAGATCGTCGTCCTAGTAATTACGGTAATAAAAATGTGGTAAAAAATCTTCACTGCTAGTCGGTTATAATCCACTAAACTGGAAGTTAATATATCTCCTCCATTTTAATTTCTAAATAGATTGCCGGCCGTATTACCTTCGCGTAAATACTGGTGACCCGCACATTAAGGCTCCTGGAGAATGGTCGTAAATTAAGCCAACATAAGCCGGACCCTTGTTTCCTATGAGACCGCCATTACACTTCAAACACACATTAAACATTTCATAATTTAGGGAAGAGATAATTGCATGTTCAACCCTATAAACTCACTGTACACGGTATCATAAAGAACCCATGACTCTTAGGGTGTGCTGCGGTATCTGGAAAGTGATTCAACCTTTAAAACGTTAACCGGAATCCTATTGTTATAATATGTATTCTGAAATTAGCCTAATGTAAATGTATAAAATCCACCGTCTACTAATAAGGGAATACAAAGTTAAACAACGTTCATTTCCTCGGTATAAATAGTGGTTACTTAAAATATCGAGAACATGTTTTACACGTGTTAATATTAATAATCCACGAAGTCAATGCTCTGTGGAACAGGTAATATTTCAAGCGTATTAAACAGTGATATGGAATGTTAAAGAAGATGTTTTTTTATGAAATTTTCCCGTGAACGTTTGACTCTATCAATTGTGGTCGCAATTATAAAAATGGACTGAAACGAATTCAATCTAATTTTTTCGATATTGTGAAGAAATGTTATTTCAACATTCTATGGAATTCATTTACAGGAACAATTTATGTTTACATGATTTAGATGAATGGAAAATAACAATTGTTAAATGATCTCGGCGCTACGGTTCGATCGTAAAAAACAAACTTAACTAAGCAATTTTGCTAATTATTTTAAATAATCAACGTTTCGGTCACTGATTTGAACCATTTTCAAGATTAACTTAAAATTGCGTCTGTAAGAAAAAAAAAACACGAAAACATACAATTGTCAAAAGTATTGACTATTAAATGTTTAAATGTAAGGGAAAAACATATTCACAATTTTTCACTCACTTGCTTATGAGTGATTAAGTATGATAATTTGCGAGTCGTGAGACTCGTGAAACACGTGTGCTCACCATGATTGTTTTCACGACACTGATCCTCTTGACAGAGATTCAGGTTATATCAATCGATATAGAACGGCGGTAAATTCGAAAAATCATAACGCGTCTTTACACTCACTCAGTGAAAATACCAAAATGGTAAATCACATTTTATTGACATTAAATTTAAATTTAAATGTCCACTATTTTGACGTTGTCAAAATTAAATCTATGATCCAGTTCTAATGAATGTCTCATCAATGCAGTATGTTGTGATGGTGGTGAAAAAACATTATATTTATGTTCTCTAATTCGTGTTTCAAGATTTCTGGATGTTTGTCCAATATATACTAAATCACATCCTGAGCAAGTTATGGAATATACAATATTGTAACTTTTAAGTTGTGGTAGTTTGTCTTTAACAGATGGAAACAAAGACTTGAGGTAACAAGGAATTTTGAAGATTGTATGTATCCCTACTTTTCTGAAAATCCTTCTTATGTCATCAAAAATTTTTTCAACATAAGGTAACACTACCATATTTTTTCAATTAATTGGACCTAAATTTCTTAATCTATCCTCGTTTCGCTTTTAGATGAATGGATTGGACGACTGGGCAAACACCCATCTCCAATTCTCCAGGAATGCTTCGTTGACATTCTCGAGTTGAAATAAGAATAAAGTCAAGCAAAAAGCATCTCCACCATAAAACTATACTAAGCACGGGAGCGAGTCCATCGAATCACTATTCGCCTAGTTCCTTGAAATTACGTATGCTATTAGCAGATCGTAAATACGCGCGATTCGAATCACGTAAAGGAATCAGCCAGCCCCTGACCTGGCGGCTGCTATTACTTCGATGAGTAGTGTAAACGGAACCGGTCTGCATGTGTGCGTATCCGTATGTTAATTAGTTCGGAAACTAGTCAACTCAAGTTTGGTTTGCCATAATTCAGTGATAGGTAATCGAAATGATCGAGCACGACGTATCTCGGTTAGACGGTGTGTTCGTTCGTCTTCCGCCGGGACTTTTCCCGAGAAGGGAATTCGTCGTCCCCGACCGGAAATGGGACTTCAGTCTCTGCGGGAAAATTCGTTGCCCGGAAAAAGTAACTGCAAATGGAAGTTTTTTTTCCACGGAGCCGCGTGAATGCCGATGGTGTTGGGTCTCCCTTCACCAACATTTTCGTGTTATCGTCTGCGGGTCCCGGGCTTTTTCTCTCCTTTCTTTTCCGCACGCTATGGACCGCCTAATCGCACATCCGTTTCGAGTCCCCGGAATGCATAACGCATTTTGTACCCACTTGAATATTTATTTCTTCATCTGGTCTATGTATATTGAAATCGTCGTGTGTGGTTTCCCGTGTTCTTTCTTGCGAATTCATGTTCATCGCCGTTGAGAAAAAAACACTTTCGTGATGGCGATTATTAATGTTCAGGAGCAAACTGTATCGACAGACTGTCTCGCTGCCAGGACCGAGTATAAAGACACGATGCATCGCTTTTCGCGAGATCGATTTTGCGGCATCGCAAACATTTCTCGCGGAGGTTCATCGTTGCCAGCCAATGAGAAAAAGTCTCGTCACCGAGCTGGGAAAAAATCTCACTTCGTCACCTTCGCGGATGCAACAAATCTCCACACCCCCGCCGATATATCGATTTAATACCGGTGGTTAGAACATGTCCGGCGTGAATGCTGTTCCCTCCTCTATCAAAATATTACTCGATGCCGACGGTGTAACTAATAAAAAGTAAACCGAACGTCAACGCGAAAAAAGTCGGTTTTAATCCGCCTGGAGAAATCTATTTGCGGATAAATCGGGGAAACCCGTATTTATAGCCGTTGCGGCTAGTCGAATACGACCGGGGGCGAGGATCGGTTAGCTGGCCGCTTATCAGCGGCTGAAAGCTGATTAATTAGTTGGCAATGAAATTTTAATGACGAGCCATTTTTAACGGTCACGCTGACAGCTCCCGCGGTTGCTGACCTTTATCAGATCACAGTTCATGCCGCGAATAAGACGCGACTGAGATAAATGTAAACAAAAGAATAGTCGGTAAGGTAGCTTTCTATGTAAGCGATCAGTGAACAAATGGAATAATGTCGAGCATGATCCAAGAATACGACCGGTCGTGTGCTTTAGTTACAAGAAGACGCAAGTTTACGACCTTGCTTAGAAATTCTGGCAAACGGTAGGTGGTAGCTGCACCAAGAGATCTTCGGAATTCTTGATCGAATTCAACGAAAACATTAATCAGGCTTTACGAAAAGCTCGGTTATCGCTGGTCTGCCGACTTGTAAACTCGTTGTAGCTCCGACTGCAATTCTCTTAACTGTTACATGTAGGGCGTGGGTGAGACAAAGGTAAATGCAAAGCGTGACAACACCAACAATACCCTAAGATTAGAAGGAGGAGAACTAGTCCATCTTGCATTTCATCCAGCTCTAATTTTCTTTTTCGTTTCATCGTTAACCGATAATCCTAAATGAGAGGGGTTCCAAGAGAAGATAATTTCTTTGTTGTTACCTTGAGCATTAATTAAAACGGTTTGGTTTTCTAAGTTGGATAAACTCTCTAGGACATTGACAGATAACGGATAATGGATTAAACAGTCGAGCAACGTTTTGCTCACTAGAGAATTCAACTTCGTTTGAAATAGCTGAAAATAGTTCCAATTAGAATCATATTAATAGGAAAATTCGATATAGGTGATCGTGGATATTGTACCTTTGTGGTAAAACTGGGTCACACAAGATGGAAATGTCTAAATGTAACTATTACACGTCTAATTTTTGATATGCAATATTTGCAGACCGTTAGCTTCCGATGAGATTCGGGTTCGAAGATAGCACCGTGTCAGAGGATTAATTGATCCAGTTTCCATTGCAAAATGTCTCTATAAGTTTTTCGACTCTCCACTTCTTTTGCATAGGAACGATTTCATTTATAATAACGCCGCGCTAGCTCGGTCACGTAGACTTTTAACCAACGTAAAAAGCGTACGTTCGCACCTTTTATTACTGCTATTATTCATAATGCCGCCACTTTAATTACTGCGCTCTTTTTTTCCAGCCGCGTGCTTAAAAAAGAAAGTTCCATAACCTCTACCTCCGATTTAAGAAACGGGCGATGTTCTGCATAATAGCTCAAAATGACGAATGCTTCTGCTCCGTCTCCGCGTTATTCTCGGCCGCAATATTTCATGCAATTCTTAGATTTCGCTTTCATAGGACTTACGGATTCCATTATGTCTCGGACTAATTTTACTTGTAATCTAATACTTCGAACCGTGTCATCTAATTTCAGTGCTTTTGCTCCATTTATTTCGAATTAATAAATTATTTGAAAAACGCAGTTTGTATTACGTAACGTTAAGTAATAATTCGAACTCGAAATGTATCGGAAACGGGCAAGTACCATGAAATTTCCATGAAGGCTCTCAACACCCATTGTTATTATTGGAATATCGCAATACTTCACCAAACAACGAGCAGACCTTATGGAAATTTCACATCAATTATTCGTCTTTCACTCGCATGAAAATTATTCTCTGTATTTGTTGCTCTCGTACAGATTATCGTCCATAATTATTCGGATATCTAGAATGTTCGTATAAAGCGTGGAATGTGCTATCGCAATGTAAATGTTCTCGCACGAAATGAAAATCAACTGAACCGGTTACAATAAAGACGAGAAATTTTACCATATTCAAATCGTCGGATAAATAAGATGTGCAATTCATTTACTTTCTGAAAGAACCATAATTTCACATGTAACAACAATCGTTGAGTTTCTCGTTTTGAACCGTTCAAAGATAACCACCTAGCACATATTTCGCCCGTGCAAAAGAGAGGACTCAGGTGTACACATCATCCATATTCTGATATCTGTATTCTCACACGTGTCACCCACGGCAAACATAGACTGTCAGTGTTCGCATTATGTTTATGCAACAGTATAGTCCCTTTTGATCGATCGTGTTTGACTGTCACAGTATGTCTGGCATTATCGCGTCCCCGCGTCGAAGTCGTTCTTTTTCCAGCGATATGGCACTGCGGGGCGATTTGATACCGACGAAAATCCGGAAAAAGAAACCGCACTCGATACAAACATTGCATTTTCCACACGATTGGTACCGCGAGCGATGCGATACGCGGAATCGCGCTGCACATTCTTATCTGGAAAGTTTCCCGCGTAGTCGGCAATTTACTGAGGACCAGATACGATTCGTTCCGGATACGGGTTCATAGAACTGGCCATAAAAAAAACTGCCTAGTCTCGGTATCAGGCTAACAAAGATCGTCGAGGTAAACCTGCATAGGTGCAGGCTGCAAAGAAATAGTTATTTCTGTAGAAAATCTTGAACTGCTATCTCATCTCTTATCAAAGACGTCGCTTGGCTATCACTAGTAATTTAATGCTAAACCTACCAACATGTTCCGTTATAAAAATTACAAGACTGATTGATTTAGACTTTATGCGATGTCTATTATAATAATTCTTATAAAATCATTTTTATTATTTCAATAATTGCAACATAATAAATCTAGAACCGGTCGTTCTGACCGGCGTTGGTAGGTTTAGTGTTAAGTGAATGCCTCACTATTGGTCAGAACATCACCCAAGTTATCTTATTTAAAAAATCCAAAAATATGTACGAACACCCTATAATTATGCGTGTAACGGCTGCTAACGAGGCAACCATCCACTCTGAAGCGGTGAAAACAACCCTCAAAGTTGGGGGTCAAAAACATATATTTTTTGAGATACCTCGGATACCAGTGGTCAAAAAAATTAGATTTTTTTTTAATTATGTGTTTTTCAATGGAAAATGTAGTCGTGCAAGAAAATTTTAACAAACGTTTTGTTTAAACAATATATTAAGTATAAGGATTCGGTTTCGTAATGTAATCGAAAAAGGACAAGTGCTCGAAATAGTGAAACCTATTAAATTCTTCTATTTCAATCATTCTTATTTGGTCTTCCCGAAATTTTGATAATCTCCACAATTTCATTCATAATAAGAGAATAAATGGATAATGAAAAAAATGATTGTTTCCGTGCAGATTCGGTAGGAATGTGGAAAATGTTTCAGGCAAATTAAAATTAGTATTCGGCGAAGAGGTAATCAAAGGGTGCGTTTGCAGGAATGTAGCAGGGGCAGGTTGCTTGCGGAGAGCATGAATAGTTTGAAAATTCCGAGTTGCAATCGCCGGTAGCGATGCAACCAATTCTCGGTTAGCACTTTACAATATTAGAGCGTGTAAGGAAGCCGCTCCGCCATTTTTCCACCGGCAGCGTGGTGGCTCACCGAGACTCCCGACGCCACAAAGCAACTAAACACACGCGTTCAGCCAAACAACCCAGAACGGATGTGCATCGCGGCGAACAAGCTAATGCAAACACCGCGTCCTTCGAAACGCGACGAACGCCGTGCAGCACCGCGTTCTCTCGCTGCCTACCATACTTCTCCGGTTATTTTTCCGGGGCGAGTTGCGAAAGCAACGCTCTCGCCATGTATACCCGACACCTATGTACAAGGTGTTTCACTTAACGAGAAGTCTCGAAATATCTGCATTGCTTTCCTGTCGCCAGCAACTGTCTTTCTAATGCAATTGCATCCACCAGAAACTGTTGCGCCGCGCCGGTCCAGCCAAACCGAATATTCACATTTATCTCGCTGTTAAACCAAACTACTGGGTTGGAAAGAAAGTTCGTAGCAATAAAATTAATGGATTTATTCATACGTTTAGTAATAGAAAGAGTAAAAAGTAATAGAAAGAATGGTAAAATGTTATTAAATGAAATCTATAAATAAATAGGATTCTATGAAAATCACACCAGATTTGAACGACAACGATTTTAGATTAGCTGTCGGCGAAAGTAGTCGTCGATGAAAACCGTGCCGGGGAAATTCGTTTCGGTGATTTTCATGGGACCCGAATAAATATCTGAATTTTAGCTTTCAATTTTAATTTCGAAACTCTATGAACTTTTGTTCCAGTCTAATATTTATACATGTATTTATTTCATTGCAATAAGAAATTGTTCACAACGAAGAACAATGCTCATGAATACGAGCAACGTGATTCTTAATAACAGAAGGACAATGTTTAAAGAAATAGTCGGGGTACATTAAGTAACAAAATTAGTCGCAGCCGCTTTTCTGCCGGCGGACACATCTTAATAATACTTGCTGCGAGGCTTAATGATAATCTAAAGCTTTTAATAGCTAAGCTTGTTTGTTTAAGCACATTATCCGCCGTGCACTTCGCAACGCGAGGTTCCTCTTTAACCTTTTGTGCCCCTGTCCAGAGGAGCTGAAATATTTTTCCTGCTGGTTTCTACGCCGCGTGCTCGCTGATTAGATTTAACTTTGAGGCGTAGCTTTAACCTCGTAGCTTCGTTTGCAATCCATTAAAAGTTAAATTTATAGAATTTACAGTGAATGAAATGTTTCTTTCTGGAATTGAAAGTAAATTCTCCAGCTAGTCGGACCACAAAAGACGAAAAACGAAGACGCGTAGGATGTGTGCTGAATATAAATTGGATTCGCGGTGTTCTTTGGTAAACGGTGGATTGTTTGTTGGGCTCAGCTAATGATAAAGGAGGAGCATCCTATTTTCGACGAGCGGCAATAAAAATTGTGCGAGTCTAAGGCATTCTCTGGCAAGAGCAATGGAGACACTCGAGGCAGTCCAGTTAAGTGAAACGCCCTGTACATATAGCAGCCGGCTGCTTGGAAGGAAGAAATACGTAACGACGGTATATTTCAAAAGCTACTAAGTCGGGGAAAGGAAAGATATTGGACCAGTTCATAATTTATTACCGCCACAAGCAAACCTCCGCTCTTACCAGGCCCGGAGACCTTTCGACGGAAGCGACGCGCGACCGGAGGCACAAAGACAGTTTGAATGTGACGCATAGATATATGAAACGATTATATTCGCCGAAAGGTAATGCCTCGCGGAAGACTTATAAGAGCAAACGACCGCCTCGAAAGTGTTTTTCCACCGGATTTTCCCCGACGAGTGTTCAGAGGAACGTCAGGATTTTCTAAAAAAAACAACGCACCCGGTCCTTCCGATGAAGTCTCTGCGCAACCTCATAAACCCTTTTCTCTCCTTCCGCAACTACGGATTACAGAGAAAATAAAACCTCTTATTCTCCGATTGGATAGCAACAGTCTCGTGACCGTATTCCTTGTCTTCTGTTGAAAATATGTTTAACAATTTTAGTTTTTAACGATATGCTGTTTCCTCAGTGTCATTTTTATGCTGAACAATATGCAAATTTAATGTTTACAGGCAGGATTGAGAAAAATGATATTACAACAGCTTTCTTCTCATCCGTTAATGTTTTCAGTCAATTCAAAATAAGCTGGAAAATTATTGCCTCAGAATATCTTAAAATGAAAATTTTAATGCAAATAGCAAGTAATTAATTATTTTTGAATGGCAGTGATCGCGAATGGAAAAATTATAAACCAGTCATTTCGACAGGATGAATCGTTTCTATGAAATTTCGAAGAGCACAGGCAAATGAAAATAATTCCCAGCATAATTGATGCTCAAGCACTTTTGTATTCGATTGAAATTTTATCATGAAATTCGTACAAAGCTTTTGCGTAAAAATGACCGACATACCGACACTTATGGACGGCTGTACTTATTCGATCTTTGAAACGAACATTTTTCTGATGCCGGGTATGTTTGATAATGAAAAAATAGGAATGCGAATAGCAAGCGAAACTCTCTGCGAAATTACGCTAATCCTTCCGCGTAATTGTCCGCCGGATCAGAATTGTCACCGATAATCGATTCACACGCATCTGCATTAAATTCACGCAATTATACCGAATAGAAATTAATGGTCAAGAGCAAATTGGATGTTAATTAACGAATATTATAAAGGCCATGTGGAAACTTCGGTCACTTTGATACGATTACGATGTGCCACTGACATATAACATTAGGGTCGAAAGAAATTAATACTGAATGAAATTAAACGAGAAATCATAGACAATATTATATCTCTGTACGTTGTAGTATCGTCGCATTATTTTAATATCACAAAGGTAAGAATTTAAAAAATATATCGTCGGTGAATAACAGACTTCAAACGCTTCAAAAAATGCCAGTAGAATGTCCATAGTTCGCTTATTATAGTTGTTTCTATCGCCGAAGCGGGATAATTATCGGCAAGAGTCGAGGGTTTTTGCGACTCTAAAACTCTCAATCTGTAGCCATTCTCTTTCATCGTTGGGGATCGTATTTAGCCGGGATTAAGGGTAGTCGCGAATGCTTTTAACGGCCGCGTTTAGGGTAAAAAAACGCACGCGGAAGGCTTAAAAGTTAAACGTATAGACTCCGGGCGGTCTCTCGACGCTTTAGGAAGAAATATAAAGCGGGTCGGTAGTGTTTGTTTTAATCTGCGGAAGCATTTTTTCCAGTGGATCTGTTTCAAAGCGTACGCGCGTAAGAGAACTTATCGTTGAAATATTGGTAAGTACTCATTGAACCATATATCGCGTGCGTGTGTTCGTGAAGTTTGCTTCCGCGCCTAGGGAAATGGATGATTTTCCTTTGTAATTAATAATATCGATAGCTCCTACGGCGAAACAAATGCCTAAAGAAACTCCAAGCGCATAGCTCCTAATTAATAACATATTAATTATAATAATATTGCAGTTCGTATTAAAAAATTTTTTCATACTTGTGAGGTATCATATTTTAGATACAACGACTCGCAGTGTGATATTAAAAAAATTTAAGAAACGAGAAAGGTTTTTAAGAGATTCAAGATTCCGACCAATTACATACAACTTTTTAGAAATCTCTGTGATTAATCACATCGATGACACTCACGGTGAAATAATCGCATACATAAAATCTGAACGAAGAGCTTCGAATTAATAAAATTTATTTCGTACTTATGAAGTATCATATTTTCTTTCGCAAATCATATTTTAAAGAATAAGTTTTTAATTGCAATTTTTTAAGAATGTATATATTTGTTTACTAAACGCTACAATGAGGCTGTTGTTGAAGAATAATGGAGCGAGAGAAAACGATAACCACATGCGAGTTGAGCGGCTTGTAAGAAGACTGGCATATGGTCAGTGGTCACGCGTGTGGTTTCTGTTAAGGTCGCCGCAACCGCGTGCTTAACAGATGTTGTACGTTTCCTGGGATTTCTTTGCGGAATGACAGTGCTGCCGGTGTTTTATACCAATGATAATATTCTCTCTAGCGTTAGTAATCACTCATGTAATCTAAGCGTTTTAGTTCGACATTCTATTTTCTATTACTCATCTTTGAACTTCATCCCTACGATTCATCCCTTACTGACCATTAGACCTAAAACAAACCCCACTTTATAGAACCAAAACCTATATACAGTATTTTATCCATAAGTATCCCAAAAGTCTGACCTGTAAACGTCCCAGATCTATTTCCACTACAGCGGGGTGTACCCCCTTGAGGGGTCGTGAACCTCGAGAAGCCTGGGTCGCCGAGAAATATGACACTATGCGGCTCGGATATATCGGTGAGCCCACCTAATCAGAATTTCCAACTTCTCTATGTTCCGTTATTTTTAATGGGACTTCGATGACCATATTTGTGGCATTTTTCTAATAAAAATCATACCAAATATGATATAATTCCGATGATATTTACTTGGGTAATAGACAATTAAAGTTTCGAGCGCAAGGAAGGACAGTCTCTTTCTTTCCCATACACTATCCTTCTTCGCGCCCGAAACTTTAATTGTCTATTATACAAGTAGATATCATCGGAATTATATCATATTTGGTATGATGTTAATTAGAGAAATGCCACAAATACGGTTATCGAAGTCCCATAAAAAAATAATGAAAAACAAAGAAGTTGGAAATTTGGGTTAAATATGTTTACATTTCTCGGCGACCGAGCCCTCTCGAGCTCGGCTGTCCTTCTCTACGTTCGGCAAAAGTCAAAGAATACTGTCCCTGGCGAATAAATGTCCCTCGGTAGATCCGTACTAGGAACTTATATGGATAAAATTCTGTATCTTCTGCTGATTTCTTCTTCTCGCGAGCATTCTTTTCTCAGTCTCATTTCGTTTCTGATCAATCTTACCGACCCTTGTCTGGGCTACCAAGTTCTTTTGTATAACGTCTGTAGTTTGTATTTCGCTCAGAAATTGTACTTAATAAATATACACATATTAAGTATACGGAATACAACAGAAGTCTGAAATGGTTCATGGCACCCAAAGGAATCAAATTCATATAAACCCTCGCACAATCGATCGGTCTCGCGATGAAAACCGATTGTCTTGTACCTACAGACCGCTCAACATTTAGCAATCCGCTCGCAAACGTGATCATTATACTTGGATCTCTATACGCAATAAAAATTGACCAACTAGAAGCACCACAAACGAATGGAAAATGCACATTTTATTTTATCAATATCGCTAAAACTCTTCATGACGATGATTCCATTTCGAATTCATAATCGAAGCATATAAGCAGATGAATAAGTGAGATCATTGAGGGGCAGGAATTGAAATAATTCGGTGAATTTTGAAATTATAAATGGCCCCAATCTACGCTGACGATTCGAATATCACAGCCATTGAAAAGACACATGACCGAGGAAATATGAGTGTGTCATTGGATGGTTTAATAAACGAAAACGGTTCGTTCGACGACCGAACTGATCGGGTGAAACTTCAATTTTGAATTTCAATCACTATCGGGTGTCGTTTTGAATGGCCGTGTCTCGTCAAATAAATTTACAATGAGCACTCCGCGAACGGGGGGCAAATCGTTCTCGACGCTTGTTGGCCGATCAACGAGATCTTTGTCGATTTCGAAAAAGCGTGTGCACATAATCCGACATTGGATTATTATCACGTGAAAAACTACCACAGGCAGATTCCGATACCCCGGTTTTATATCGTGATCTCTTTTTTGTTCGTATACACGCACGGCCATCGTTGACATGTTGGATTTCGTTGCAATCGCAGCCGCAGGTAGTTAGCTTACGCTCTATTTGAGAATGATTTTCAAACTTGCACCACATGGATTCTCCTTCTTCTTTCTTTGTTGAAATAATGTCTCTTTCCGAGGGAGTGGCATATCTATCGATGTTTGTCCGTCGACGTCAGAGTTCGCTTACGGCAGCGATACTGGGAGGAGCTGATAAGTATAGTCTCCAGGCGAATCCTGAAGCAAGAATAAAGCCGAAAGTGAACGCAAAGAAATATTAACCATTTGCACTCAGAGCTATTTTAACTTAAAGATTGAACATTTTTCCGAGCTGAAATATCTTCACTTCCTATGATTTGTTAAATTTTATGGATACAAAATTGGTACAATACTTCGTACAATACCAAAATATTTAGTAATTGATTAGATACCGAAGACAGAGTCACCATTCGAGTGCTAAGTTTTATTAATAATTATTAGTTTTATGGTATAAGTTTTATTAATAATAGTTTTATTATAAATTAATTTTTTTAAATTATAAAATTCTACAGGTTCTTATCGTCCCTAAAAAAAATTAAGCATTTTTACTTAAATTTTAAATTTATTATTTAATATTGAAACAATTTATATCTCATTCCCCCTTTCATTCCAGCCTTCAATTAAAAGACAAATAATTATGCTACCTTTATACAGTCAATATACTGAAGCTATTTAAAATTTCATGGAGCACAGGGAAGACTTTAAATATTTTATTGATTACTGTTTCAAAAGACAAAACTGTTCCATTTCGAAATCGTAGACATTTCCTAACAGTAGAGGTTGGTCGTTCATCGCGTCATTTCCGTAGCGTTTTTAATGAGATATAACGATCGTTGGAAACAGCGGTAAAGCCTGAAAGTGGTTCGAAAGGTGAATATTCGCCTCGTCAAAAACAAAGGACAACGCCAGTCCGGGGCTGGAAGTGTTCGGTGCCGCGGAGACAATTAAAAGTTAATAGCTTAATAACAAGTCTCGTGGGAATGTAAGCAATTCGAATGGAACGATCGCCGAAAGGAGGAACCGCAACAGGACAAGTAACCCGGGGATTGGTTCGTTTCGCATATCGGTGAACATGTTTCTATTAACATGCGGACGTGGAGGTAAAACCGAGCTAATTTCGAACCGAAACTTGAAATTGGATTTTCATCCTGTTGAACGGGTGCCGGGGCCGGTGGCGGGCTTATGGCTTAAAGAATGCTATCGTCACCTCGTTACCGTTGATTTACTCTTGATTCGAAAGGCCCGTTGAAATTTTTCACCGATCCATACCAGCCCCTTTGCTGAATTAAAACTGTGTGAGAAATTGCTCCCTCTGTATGCCACTCTTCCTTCCAGATTATGTTTGTCTTCACTTCACTTAAACCCCGCGCTTCACTGTTTTGCAGTACACACGAAAGTCGATGGGGACACTAATCAGAGTTCAAGCTGAGTTCAACTTTAATCCACTTTCGTTAGGTTTGCAGCCGTGGAAACGCTGTCATCTACTTGGGACTCGTACTTCGTATTAAGAGTGAAACCTTTCGCGTCCGATAATCGGTTGCTTGTCACCAAATATATTTGATTTTATTCGTTTAAATTGTATATAAATATATATATACTGCCTACGCTTTTTTTACAGTTTCAATTAGAATTTTTTTTATGTGGCAGATTGATAATCGATCATAGGCGTCACGGCTGGTGTGAAACTTTTTTCAACGTGTTAACGGATCATGCGTCATATATGAAAACTTTTCTAAAATGTCGATCGATCACAAATCGTGCGGTGTCCAGTTGTTTTTTAATCGATCGGTTTGTCTTTAATAACCTGTCAATACTTTGCATAGAAGTTAGTTTTTCCGGGAAGCGATGCCGACTATGATGGAGACCGTTTCGAAGAAAGTGTTACTGCGAGAAAATATTAATTATCAGATAATGTCATTCTGATAACAGCTGGAAATTCTTAAGTAAAATTTCAACCGATACTTTTTAGTGCACTTACACCTTTAAGCTCGTTTCATTAAAGGACAACTCAACGAGGCGACGAGGATCACTTCGAGTTTATAATATTTTATGCACCGGGGGAATCTTGTTAAAACCTTATCAGCTTTACCTAATACTTCGCTTAATACACGTAATGATCGATCGAAGTAGTTATTTCTCTTGGAGCATAACTGCTTCAGCTCCGAACGTCACCCAACCTTTCAATTTTCAATATTTTAACATCGCGACAAGGAAGCTCGATCGTGACGTTGGATTTATAACTTTTGCAAATTACCTTTCGAAAAGTTCAATTACAATTTCACTCTTCCGCGAAACTTTTAATATTCCATTGGTTTCCGAACTAGAACTGCAGAATACTATCCGTCTTCAAGTGTCTGAATTTATATTAATATATTAAATGGACGAATTCTTTTTTAACGCCTTTTTAAGTGAGGAAAATTGAATACTTCTCGAGAATTAATTATTATTTACCTCATTCGCCCTGTAGGACCATCGTGAACGTCGAGAATTAATTACAACTTACCTCATTCGTCATCTAGAACCTTGATGAACCTCAAGAATTAATTATTATTTACCTCATTCGCCCTGTAGGACCATCGTGAACGTCGAGAATTAATTACAACTTACCTCATTCGTCATCTAGAACCTTGATGAACCTCAAGAATTAATTATTATTTACCTCGTT
>CM052327.1:3044182-3091275 GCA_028455615.1 Lasioglossum zephyrum | reverse complement strand
TTTTTTTTTATTTATAAGCATTCGAAACCCTCTTGGGTTTATTTTGCTTTACATGAATAATGTAGGTAGTAACAATAACGTGGATTACAGGAATAATACAATAAGAGTTTTATGAAATACAAGTGAATATAACAGCAATATCCGTTGACGCTAAATATGTAGGTTACAGCTTTGGAAAAAGGAGTGGATGCTAGTACAAGCTTTAGCTATGTTTAGATTTCTCGACAACCAAGACCTTTCGAGCTCGGCTATTCTTCTCTACATTCGGCAAAAGTCAAAGAATGTCCCTGAAGCATAAATGTCTCTCGGCAGACCCGTGCTAGGAACTTATATGGATAAAATACTGTATTCCGAAAATAAACCCTAGATACGAATTTATGATTTCGGTGCAAGGTTCGATCAATTTTACACAAAGCAGTAAATGTGCAATTATTTATAAATGTATCTTGACGTTTCGATCCCTAAGTGGATCATTTTCATAAAGAAACATGTATTACGTCTAAAAATAATGTAAAAGAATCATAATAATGCACATAAATTTAAAACACAGCCTATAAACCCTAGATACCAAAGCAAGCACAAGAATTTCGAACTCGTCTGCAACATTCGAGGATAAATTATTCAAGAAATGTTTGTATGAGAAGAGAAGTTTATCGACTGTCGCAGAAAAGTATCTGATCATTGCTTAACAAATTTACAATACTGCATCGTACAGCGATTCGATCAAAATCTCCAAGCTGGTGTACATTTATTAACGGAGGCGTGTTTTGCGAAATGAAAATATCAGCCGCGACAAGCTATCAGCTATCGGCTATCGGCTATCGGCCAAAACGCGAACGCGATTTACAGAGACGATAATGAAAACTAAACGTTGCCTCGATAACGATACCTCCCGATTCGCATCGGGCACACCGATTCACTGATTTTACACGAATCCATTAAAAAAAAGCAGGTGAAAAACGTTTCGACTCTTGCGGCATAACTGCACACGTTTACCTCGCATTACTATGCAACGAACATTGCAATAAGAGCGCAAATACCGTGTACCAAATGTGTGTTCTGCAACGTACAGTCTCTATATTTCTTGTTTCAAATACAATTGTCATTTCAGAGATAACATTACTCCATACGGTATGAATTAACGATTTTATAAAAAGTTTTTTTAATAATTATTAACAGCTACTGAAAGATTGCTTTTCAGGGAACTGCGAACTCTGTACATTATATATCAGTTTGAAAATAATTTATGCAACAGCAAATTAATTTTTCACACAAATAATTATTGTCAGAGAACTATGCACAGTCCATTAGCGCGGTTCACGCATTTGGAAATAATGTATGCGCTAATGAATTAACTCCTGGTATAAATCCTACGCAGATTTATAAAACATTCAAGCTGATGAACCGGGGAAGAGAATTTTCAAAATACAACCCTTGAGCGCGCCTTGCGCACTTGGTAGCGGAACGTCGATAGCAATTGTCTGCCGGACAAGTAAATCTCCAGCGAGTTAACACCTTCGCCACCCGTGCCGGAGCATCCATCGTGATCGATCGGTGACGATAACGATCGAGCGTAGTCAAAGTCCCCGGTAATAAGGCCGAAGCACGAAGAAGCACAAGTACGTACTTTACGAGACTAATACGCTCAGCCGGGGCCGGTCTGCATTAAGCGTAATTTAAGTCAGCTAGCACAGAGAGTGAGAGAGGAAGGGAGAGAGAGTGAGAGAGATAGAACACGGTTTAATATGCATTGCATACAACGATAGCCGTAGATAGACGATGAGAGGAGAAACTGGCGATAAGTTTGCGCCAGTAGTCGGCGAGGGAACGTGTTGCTCGGTTCGTTCGAGGGGAAGCTCGAACAGGAAGGACGTGTGGTGGTTGCAGTTGGAGTCTTGATGAAGAACACTGGCGCACTATGGCGGATAGGGGTGGCAGCTAGAGAGATGCTAAGGGAGTGAACTGGGGGTTTCGCTGGGAAGAGCGTATCGGCTGGTAGAACGACAAGAGGAGCCGGCAGGGAATAGGCCACGCGCCATGTGGCGGGCGCAGAGTACGTCGCAGTACCCTTAATCCGTAACTTAATTAATGTCATCGGTAAAGGGGTCTCATTCCCTAAGTTGCTTTTCATGGTGACGCCTCGCCATAGACGGCCCTCCCCGGTAATCTTGCCGGCCAGCTACGGAATTGCGTGAGAACCGGCAGCAGAGATCTCATAATTCGCGAATGGTTACCTCTGATAATGCTGGAATTAGGGGTCACCGAAGGGGCCTTGGATTCACGTTCGGATTCGGTCGGTTTTAAGGTTACACCTCGCTATACTACGCTTCCCTGGTCTACCTTGATAAAGCTGGAGTCTACGGTGATCAATGCTTGTGGATTTTAGCTATCATCGGTCCAAAGGATTTCTTAAACTATTAAAAGTCGAGGAGCCAAATTGGCCGAGGTAATTAACCCTGCAACTGTATTAATTAATCTATCTATATATAAAAATGAAGTCCTGACTGACTGACTGAATCATCAACGCCCAGGTTAAACCTTTGGACCTGGTAAGCTGAAATTTTGGACAGACGTTTCCTTCATGATCTATACAAAAAATAAGAAAGGATATTTCGAAATTCAACCCATAAGGGGGTGAAAAGGGGTTGATACATTTGTATGACGAATATTTTATTTGTGATCAGATTTGCTTGAAGCTTGGTCTTAATACTCTTTGATATAATTAATCAAACACCTATTTCGGCATTTTAAAAAATTCGACCCCTACGCCGGTGAATACGGGTTGCAACGTTTGTATGAGGAATATATTGTTCGTGCTCTGATTTACATCATACTTGGTCTTAATGCTCATTGATATAATCTGAATGGGGTGGATGGGGGGTTAAAAGGTTTTATGGAGAAACAATATCAATTTCCGAGGGTATAAAGGCTATAAAGCTAGTATTAATATAAATTTGGTGTCTCATGGATCTTCGATAGCTAATATTCGTCGGTCGCGAGCATGTGCTATGCAGATCAGCCGTGATACTCGATGTCAATTTGTTGGATGCATTGTGCCACTGCGGTAGTTTCGTAATTGTGGGTCCGCGTACGCGACTATTACGGTGCCATGAATGCGGGGTTTAATGTTCTCCCGGCAGGGTAAACAAGTCGTCAAGAAAGCGAAAAAAGCAATCCCGGTAATCGCACCCTGAAATCACGCGCCGTCTTTTCCGTTTCATCAATTTTCATTTCTTATCGCGGTCATTATCATCCCTCCATTAACTGGTTCCCCCCTTCTTTGGTCCCCTTTCTCTTCTTTCCTCGACGAATAGGCCGCGGAGCCTTTACCGTCGTCGTATGTCGACTTATTTCTCATTACACAGTCCCCTTGCAGTGAGTAATTTAATATTCCCCGACACCAGACAGTGGCACGCGCTCGCAGTACACGGTTTTCTTTGTTTCCGTATAGCATTGTCAGGCCATTGTCGCGCATCGCGAATGGACACTTGAGTCGATGTATTTGTTCTGCTGCGTGGAAACCGCAGTTCCCTTCCGCGACGGGATCCGCTTTCCGTCCGGAAATTCAAGCAGAATTTTACAAAGACCGGCTTCTCTGAAGCCCGCGGATTTTATGCCAGCTGGCTTGCCTCGCTGAACTGTGTTCCCTCATTGTTTACGGATCACCGTTGAAAATTAGGTGCGTCCAACGCAGATACCTCGTATACCTTTTGCCCACTATACGTCCCTAATCCTAATCCTTCCTCCACTCTGCCAAAAGGGTGTGCTGGAAAAGAGGAATTACGTTTTATTTGATTAAATTATAAGTTACACCTGTTTCACTGTTCGAATTGGTGCAGTTTATATACTCGATCCGCTGGGAAAATGGAGGAGAAGCAGAAAACAGGTTTCACGTAACCATGAATCATCAAAATGGAGAACGTGATAGGCTAATCAGCCCCAGCAAACATAAATACTTGAAAGATGATCGCAGAGGGTAAATGGGAATTATTGGCTGACTATTACAGGGTGATTAAAGATCCTAATGGTCAGGATGCGTAATCACCGACGCAATCCAGAAATCCTTGTTCAAACATCAGTTAGGCGAATCCGCTGGCGTCGCGGCGCTTGGTTTTCATCAGGCTACGCGGCGCGCCGGGGCCCATGTAATTGAAATGTACATTGGCGTTACGGTGTAATGAACCGGCAGGTTGGCACTGCCGGTGGAAACGTATTCCCCGGAAAGTATGTAGTTTCATTTGTACGAAATTGAAATTGTAATTTATCGGCGCCGTCCGTTTCGACTTGCCAAGACAGTGGAAGGGT
Source organism: Lasioglossum zephyrum (assembly GCA_028455615.1). Classification (NCBI taxonomy): domain Eukaryota; kingdom Metazoa; phylum Arthropoda; class Insecta; order Hymenoptera; family Halictidae; genus Lasioglossum; species Lasioglossum zephyrum. The sequence continues at coordinate 3,086,970 of CM052327.1, read as the reverse complement.
TCCGGCATGCATCGGCGAACGGGCTTCCGGAACGGAATAGTTCCGTACGTTCTTTACAACAATGTGGAACGGGATTTACCGTGTGATATCAGCCGAGTATATTCGCCGGGTTGATTATCGCCGGCCATACCGCTTTTCTTCATCCCTCAGCCCTCGCACCTCGTGTCAATTTCGCACATTCTTCACATGGAGACCGTTCTTCATATCACAGGAAAGTACATCGTAGACTTTGTAGCTTTCACTCCTCCATCATCAAACATCATCTTCAGTTACGACAATGTAGACAATTATTATTATAAAGTTAAGCATCGTCGGCCATACCGCTTTTCTTCATCCCTTAACTCTCATACCTCGTGTCAATTTCACACATTCTTTGCATGGAGACCGTTCTTCATATCACAGGAAAGTACATCGTAGACTTTGTAGCTTTCACTCATCCAGCATCAAACATCTTCTTCAGTTACGACAATGTGAACAATTATTATTATAAAGTTAAGCATCGTCGGCCATACCGTTTTTTTTTCATCCCTTAACTCTCATTCCTCGTGCAAATTTCACGCATTCTTCGCATGGAGACCGTTCTTCATATCACAGGAAAGTACATCGTAGACTTTGTAGCTTTCACTCCTCCATCATCAAACATCATCTTCAGTTACGACAATGTAGACAATTATTATTATAAAGTTAAGCATCGTCGGCCATACCGCTTTTCTTCATCCCTTAACTCTCATGCCTCGTGTCAATTTCACACATTCTTTGCATGGAGACCGTTCTTCATATCACAGGAAAGTACATCGTAGACTTTGTAGCTTTCACTCATCCAGCATCAAACATCTTCTTCAGTTACGACAATGTAGACAATTATTATTATAAAGTTAAGCACCGTCGGCCATACCGCTTCTCTTCATCCCTTAACTCTCGTTCCTCGTGCAATTTTCACGCAATTCTTCGCATGGAGATCATTCTTCGTAGCACAGAAAAGTTGATCTTGGACTTTCACTCCTCCAGCATCAACCATCTTCTTCAATTACGACAATGTAAAAAATTATTTTGCATATAATTCGTAGGAAATTAATTTCATGTAGTTACATAAAAAATCTGGAAACGGTCATTTGACTTACGGTAGGTAGGTTTAATGTTAGCTCAACGTACTTCGCCTTGAAATGGAACAGGATAAATGAAAAAGTTACAAAATGTAATCCGCAAGATCCAAACGATCCCCTTGCCATTTTTGCAGAGTTTTACGGTGTAAACTCACATAATTGATGCGATGACCGCTACCAATCCCGCTTTACACAGTGGTGCTTTTGCAGAGGTCCCTTTCCCGTCCAGCTAGTCCACGCAATCTATCTCCGCTAACTTATAGTGCTTATCTTGCTAAATAAGCATTCCACATATCTCACTCGCACTCAATGTGTCCCTTTCTATCTTCGGAACTATTCAGTGCCGGGCTAGAGAAAGAAAATAGTCGGTAATTCCTGGAACTGTACTTTCATAGTGGTCGCGATAAGGTCACCGACTCGGGCGCCGCTGTATTTATTGGACATCTCTGTGTAAGCAGTTTAACAATCGCATACACGGGGAATTTAATCTTGCAACACATTCGCTGTAGAATCAACGTGCACTATATTAGCATCTTCCCCTTTAGTCTGATTCTACTGCGGGCATGTTTCAAGATTAATTTCCGCGTGTGTATAACGAGATAGACTGTTGCAAGGTTCCTTGTTTGTGGTTCACACTTCAAAACGTATCGCTTCACGAATTATATAGTGTTAATGCGATAAAGAACTATTTATTTCCGAAGATTTGCGGACGTGTCTTTGGTAGCTGATGTGGTGATTGTTCGAGTGTCACTGATGCTCGGGTGGTTTTCAAGATTGTACGGGTGGGAAATGTTCAGTTTGATTTAGTAAATTGAATGTTTTCTATGAAATATGAATGGTGAATATTATTTTCTTCGAAAGTCCAATATTTCCCTTGAATATTTCGTTTGTATTATTCTTGAATATTTTAGCATTACATTAAATTATGTATCTAGCGTGTATATCAAACTACGTTGGAACATCGTTACTATAATGGACGCAGATATTACTGTTGATATGGTAAACAAAGAGAATAGTAACGCTAGGAGGTAGGTAGGAATGATTGTTATTGGATACGAATGGGATATTCGGTTATTAAGTACGAATAGCATCTGTTTGAACCACAACGGAAGAGTATCGGATGACTGTTCAGAGAGGATTTCAGGGGCCTGTTATTCGTAGAATATACACCCATCATATGAGAGTCATGAATATTCAATTTCACCATGTATGGTGAGTATGAATATCCATAAGACTTATGGATATCGTAAGACAGTTATTACAACTGTTCTATTTCTTCTTTTTAATTGAAATACATCTATGGTTATACAGTTCTTTACGGTTCTTTTGTATTATTTTTTGCACAAAACATTTTTAGTTGTCGTTGCATGTTGGATTAACAGGTGAAGCTATGCAACTAGGCCAGGCTAGCTCTTTCATGAGATACGATCTCGATGTGAAAATATCTTTCGAACTGATCGATTCTGTTACAAGTACCTTAATGCATTCTCGAAAGAGGACAAAAAAGTTCATTGATTAGTATACAAAACATTTTTAATTGCTGTTGCATGCTGGTTATACACAGTGTCCAGTGGAACTGGGTCAAACTACCGCTTATATTAAACACAATGCTAAAGTTGAGATATCTCTTGTTTTGATCAATCTCCGACAAGCGAACTTTCTAAAAATCAGTCTCGAAAGAAAATGTTCTCCAACACAGACGAATTTCCAACAATTCCCTAAACAATTCCATACACGACACAAACCGGTAGAAACGTTCGAACCGAAGGAAGCAAGTTGGCGAAGATTTGCTCGGCCAAAGAAATACGGTTCGGAATATCAGTAATTCCGGAAGTATCGCGAAAGAAATTGTTTAATCGAGTGTAACAAATTAGAATGCCAGCTCGCTTGCTCGGCCGGGGCATTAGCCAATGGCCCGTAGTAATAAGGAAACACCCACAAATTGTATCCGACAAAGGCATTTCGCTCGGGGGGTGAATTTATCGCGTGGCTCGAATGAAATCCACATATTTAACAGCGAGCGTTTCTTTTCTGAATTAATTTAGCAGGGCTGACGCAGTACCGGGCATCGCGGGGGGCGCACTTGGGGAAGCCTGGCGGAATAAATGTGCACCGCAAATGATTAAAATGAAGGATTACGTAAGGTCTCGGCGCCGCGCGAAGCTTATCGTTTAAATGCAGCTGATTCTGCAGTTGCAGGTGGAAATGTATTACTGCAGGCGAGCGGGCGACGGGCGGACGCGGTTGTAACAATGCTTTGTATCACCGGAACGCGACGTCGTGGGGCAAGGGGGTGTAGAGATCGATGCAGAAAGCTTTAACGAGATACATTTGCGGATGGTAGCTAACTTTCATGCGTTTAACGCGCCCAGGAATGCCTTATTTCGCGCACGATGCATCAAACCGCCAGCCAACAACCGAGCTCACTCTCTTCCAGCCGAACAAAGACATTTCCGCGGCCGATAGAGGAAGCTGCGTGTCACGCCGCCGGAATGCCAGGCTTTCCACCGTTTTTCGAATAAATAAACCACCCCTCGACAGCAGACGACGACGCGACGCCTCGGCTGCCTTGGCTTATAGTTAGACTTACGCCTCGAGACGGTGTCGGCGAATACTCCTGATCCGGCGAACGCTGTCAGCGGGCTGACGTTCACGCGGATTCGTGTCTGTGGATTCAGACAATGATATTCCTGCTCGCACACGCGGAAAGATGTAATGCTTCTCATAATGTACTTTTGTATAATACATTTATCCCTAGAATATTGTTACGCTCCTCTCAATACGCCCAAACTCATTTTTTTATATTAAGGTTTAACTTCGCATCAACATCTAGGTCATTAGCGACGAACTGCTATTGTGTTTCTTAGATTTTGTTGAGGTGGTTGATATCTTTAAGGTATTCAAAAGTGGTTTTTTATATGCTTTTCGGATGTGAGGGCAGTGTTCTGGTTGATTCCAAATTTGAGTCGCTGGGTGGAGAAGTTTTGGCATTCATACAAGATGTGGTGAACTGTGAGCGAGGTATTACAGCAGAGGGGGGGTTCTGTCGTCTTTATGAGAAATTCATGACTTGCATATATTGTTCCATTTTTCTTTGATTTCGACTGGAATTTGGGTTACTTGTTGTCGTGTCTGTAAGGTGGTTGCCTCTTTGGCTTTTAGGTCTGCTTGTGTGTTTCTAGCTATTCCTTGGTGCGAGGGGATCCATATGATGAATATCTTTTTGTTGGTAGCGACAAGTTCCGTATATAATGTTAAGGTATTTCTAATGATTTTAGACGCTCATAGAATCAGTATATGTATATTGCATGGTCTTGGAAATCAGAGGTATATATATATGTTTAAGAGCGTCATGAAATGTATAGGCTTCAGCGGTAAAAATGGATGTTTGTATAGGTAGCCGTTTTTTGATGATGTCTTCCTCTGTTATAATAGCGTATCATAGACCTTGTTTAGATTTGGATGCATCAGTGAAAAGTTTTTTGCAGGATGCGTATTTGTTATTGAGTTCTAGGAACCTGGTCCTGTGTTCAAGACTTGATCTTAAGTCTTGTTGCAGTCTGCGAGGGATGTGTCCAAACTCTTATTTTCAACACGTTGAACAGATTTTCGAGGAATCGCGAAGAATTGTTTCGCGCCTCGAATCATCAAAGAACTTAGAGCTTCTTACGGCTGATGGGATTATTAAGAAATATCTCATTGTTGAGGGAACATGACATGCCAACAGAAATTAAATTAAAAATATGAACAGTGTTTCGGTTTTTATTAGAAAATCTGAAATGCAGATTCTGCGAGAAGTTCTACAAGAATTTTCATAATATATCCGAAGACCCTCCAGGTTGCTGGAAACGCCGATGAACAGTTTCGCCCCCGTTCTCTTGATCTATTTTCCACGAAATATTTCTTGCTGCGAACGTCGAAGAGACGCATAATCAATGACACCGCTTCATTTTACTTTCTAACTAATTCAATTTATTTCTCATATTTCATTGCGTTTTAATCTTCTCTCCGCTTACAGTTTTTCGTGCCTTTTTGCTCGTTGTAATTTATTGGCCACCGGCATAGGTTGCACGAAAGATATCGACGTGACAGCCCTTTTTCTGATACCCTGTGTAACGAGATATTGCTTTATCCCTCGTGTTTCACTCGTGTGTCATTTCACAATATAGCGGGCACGGTTACATTGTTACAAATAAGAAAAATCGATCGTCGGTTCCGTTCCTGTTACCAGAGAAATTCGAACCGCGTTTCGTACTTTCCTGGAATGATAATAATTCTGCTGATCTTGGGAAACGTAATTCTGCAACGAAAGCGATTGTCACAATTTAAGTGACAAGTTACAGAATTACAAACGAACAGTAAAACAGTTTTTCAAGAATTTCCTTAAAGGAGGAGCATTCTGATTTTTATTAATTGTTGAGCAGTGAGAACGTCTCTAATTTTGACAACTGTAACAAGACTTCAAGGTTGAGAATTATTAATACAAGCCATATTTCTTGTTATATTTATACATCTGCATAAAAAATGAGAAGATTTAGCGTGCAAGAATGATTAAGATAAAATTTCTTTCTCTAGAAACGTCTCTAATTCCAGCAACTGTATCACGCAGAGCGTAATTTTGACTGGGCCGGTGTGTTCCAAGTGTAAAGTCGCAAGATTTCAGGTTGAGAATTTTAATTGAGACTGGCCATGAATTATTCACGAGCGCAAAGAAATGCACGTAGCCCAGCGCATCTAATTTATCGTGCGAAGCGTTCCACCGAGAAGGACGTGCTGCTAAAAGACGTCATCGGACGTCAGGGCGGAAGACGTCTGCGGTGCATGCACAGCGGGTAGTCTTCGGACGATGGGCACGCGTCAGCTTCAGCGGTGTCAATAACAACCCGCCGTCAATTTTCGGTGTCTGGGAAACCGGGGCATCGACGATGTTTAGCACAGTCAGTCGATTTATCCGTTTCAACGATCCCGAACCCGAGACGGGGCACAATTAAAGAGAAATTACAGAAGCTGAGAGGACCCTGGTGTCTGCTCTAACTGGAACGTTTCCATGAAATGCTTCGCTACAGTATCGATTGCAGGACGTTTCAGCCGGTTTCGGGAGATGAAACGGAGATGCTCCTGCGGCAACCAGCCGACCACGGTTTCCCAAGAATTGAATTACTCACGCTTGATCAAAATTCAAGTGCAACCTTGTTCTTCCAGCTACCCTCGATCGATACGCAAGAATTTTCTTTCTACCACCCAGCTCGAAGGAGCTCCGGAACTTTTTAATAAGCTACATTGGAATCTATTACATGTGGAACTTTTGTTAAAAGTTCTCCGATTACATCAGGTCATTGCAGAAGCAACGAGAATTTCGTTGCATATTTATTGTCAAGTGAAACTGGAAACAAACACAATTGTCTGCAGAAGTTTTAGTACTGGTCATTCTTTTGCCTTTTTTATGTGTGTTTCACTGCCAAATAGATAAACGACCCTATTCCCGTTTACAAAAGGGTAAGTTCTTTTATCGAATTTCACTTTCCCCGGAGCAGCGCCGCGAACCGGTGCGTAAAAAACTAAAGCTCCGAAAAATTCGGTTATTCCTGACAAAGACACGAACATTCAAGAACACTCTTCCACTTTTACGGTGAGCTCTCCGGGGTGCATGAATAGAAAAGTCAGTCTGCAGACAAGAGTCTGTCAGGAACATTTGTGCCAGAAAATCAACCCCGAAAACGTATATATTCTTTTTAAGAATACGTCTCTCGAGCATCTCAGATTTGGCTGTCGCCCGCGAAATCTTCGAATATTTAATATCATCCCGACCAGCCGCACCTGGCACGTTCGCAAATATTTAGTGCGGTGAAACAAAGACGATCGTACCCGGCAATGTTTACATGAAATTTGCGATATACAACTTGATACTCAACCGCAACCAAATTATTGATCTATTGGTGGCTAATTCAAATATGTAATTCAAACGTAAACGTACGGTACAGTTTCAATAATTAGTCAAATGCAATTGGCCCCGCAAATAAATGATTCGATTCCGGTCTTCTGTCAAGCTAACCACTCGATAAAATTAGGCATCGTTTGCAGCAAAGAAATAAAAATATTACCGAATTTATATACTCTTGTAGATTTTGACGAGCAATTAAACGTAAGAATCTTTTCCTGATTTGTTCTTTTGGAAATATTAAAATGATAAATATGTTTTTCTGAGAACTTTTTTTTAGTGAACTTCTCTGTTGAAGTACATATCTAAATAAAACTGGTACGAAATTTAAGTAAATACAATTTTTTCATTATTATAAGGCAGTGTATGCCTAGTGTGTAGATTGTCGATAATTCCAGTGTTAATTGGAAGGGTTTTATTTCTCCCTGTTTATTGTTATTTTGATCTATAGGATCATTAGCTGCACGCGGAATGCCTAGGGCGATCAGCCTGTACCTCTAGATGTTTAAAGCGAAACCACGACCAAGGGCGTAACGAGGCGGATAAATAGCACCGTCGCCTTTTTTATCGATTCATTCGGCTGAGGTACTTGAAAACTCGCTCGAGTCTTCTGTCTTTAAGGAATTTCGCTCTTGGGCATTTCCTTGCACGGGATAGATTACCGTGCCCATCCTGCGGGGCTGGCCCGATTTATCTCTCTGCAATTAGTGTCATTCAATTTATACGATCACGGGATCAGCGTCCTACCGTTAAACATTCGTTTCGTTCAGATGGGTCCCATGGAAATCACCAACACTTTCCCCGACATAGTTTTGACCGACTTCAGCTTTGATCGACAATAACTTTGGCTGACAACGTCTTTAACCGAAAACGAATTTGATCAACAACGAATGTGACCGACAACGAATGTGACCGACAACGAATGTGACCGACAACGAATTTGACCGACAACGAATCTAAAATCGTTGTCGGTCAAAATTGTTGATGGTTTAAGGCGTTGTCGGCCAAAGTAGTTGTCGGTGAAAACAATGTCGGGGAAATTTGTGTCGGTGATTTTCATAAAACCCGTTTTTCAGATGCGAGGGCCGTATTCGGGTTGATTCCAAATTTGAGTCCCTAGGTAGAGAATTTTTGGCAGTCGTACAAAAAAAGTGAACTGTGAGTGGGGTATTACAGCAGAGGGGGTATCTGTCTTCATTATGAGAAATTCATGTGTTATCTTACAATGACCGGTTGTCAGGCGAAAAAGAACTATTCTTTCTTTTCTGCTGACGTGATCGCGTGGGATGTCTTGATAAAAATTTGTGATTGTATCATATGTATCTTTGATGGTAATACTTTATCCCGCTATTAGCAAAAAGAAAAATTATGGACACGTACAGGTCTAATTGATGAAAATGTTCAGCAATTTATTAAACAGGGACAAATGTGATGATATTAAAGTTGTTTCTACTTGTATAACAATTGTAATTTGGGTAAAGACAGTGGGAGAAACAAATGGGTAATTTTCCGACTCCCGGCAGTTTCATCAAGCTGTCGCTCTCATTAAAATGAAATTGGAATGATAAAAGGATTTTCGATGAAACAAGGACACCACCTGCGCAGTATTATGATTAGATTCGCTATTTTTGTTCCTCTGAAAATAGTCTTCGAGAGAGAAGAAGTGGAATAGAGTGAAATACGTAGCTCCATCGTTCCGTTCTCGGTCCCAACACGAAGTAAATACATTTTTAATTGTCCTGGAGTACGTGTACAGAGCGCGTTCCCGTTTTACGAGCATCCTGACATTCCCCTCTTTGTGTATCAGCAGTTTCACCGTTGTCACGCATTAAATTCTTGATGCTAATGGATGCGCCATAGCATTTAAATAGCTGCATTTTACCCGGAAGGTTATGATCGTCTAATTAATTCATAACCGAATCCGTCAACCTGATTTGCATGTTTCATATCTTTTATACGGCATGAATGGCGGTCTGCCTCCGGCATACAAGCCAAAAAGCAGTCCTGAAAAATCTTCTTTACAACTATTATCGACAAAATGATTCTTTACAATATGGTTTCACTTTTTGTAAATACTTATTGTATAAAAAAGTTTATGCATGTTCTGATATTATCTGAACCTTTTTATCTTTGGTAAAAATAGTTAGAATTTCAGTAAACGTTGTAAAATTAATTAAACAATAACTGATCGGTAAACTGATTCATTTTGAACAATACCAATGTCCAGGTGAACGAGGTGTCGTCCGTAAAGTCAAGTCATGTTCTGATATTACCTGAACCCTTTTGTCTTTGGTAAAAATAGTTACAATTTCAGCGAACGTTGTAAAATTAATTAAACAATAACTGCTCGGTAAACTATTTCATTTTGAACAATACCGATGTCCAGGTGAAGTTATTGTTCTTGGACGTTCCAATTCCGACTTTCATCATATCGCCGTAAGAGGAACCGGATATGCGGTTTTCGACCAGCCTGTGTTTTCCTACAGCAGTTTCTGTTAGCACGGACCCGGAAACACCGTGTGTACGAATAGCAGGAACCGCTAATTCAGCAGAATTAGATTCGGTATAAAAAGGCGGGTACACATTGGGCTGCCATTGAAATCGCGGATGGCTGCGTTCCCGCTCTCGAGATTAATCACGTTTTTGCGGAACGAAATATTAAAAGTCTCTCGGCCTTGTGTATTCAAAGGTGTGTGAGCGTCGGATATTAATATGATGAGCCGGATAACTAACAATTGTTAGACAACGGTTTTTTTTCACCCGCCAACGATCTCCATCGCGATATAATTGAATTGATCGACTCAAAGATGTCACTTTATATTTTTAAAAAATTCAAGAAAATAGCTCGACGCTTTAATTTTTTATAGATTATGAAAGTGGACCAAGTTTTTCTTGTTTCGAGATATTTAAAGGAAAAAGATATTAAAAAGCACTATCTGACGCTTCATTTTTGACAATATCCAGAAATTACATTGAATTCATTTCTATCAAAATCATTATTATTTAAATTCATATTTAGACCACTTTGATAATTATCAGCACATTTATTTACAGCTGTATGTTGAACCGACGCCTAATTATCTGCAAAGTGACAGCATAAAATATTCTATGAATTACGAACTGAAGAATTTATTTAGCCAATTTCATGTATGCAACTGTAAAAAGCTTGAACCACCTCCGAAATAGTGTTGTGAATAATAAAATACAACAGTATTTTTAAATTCTTTAAATATGTTTCCTGGTTCGCGATTGATCCGTTTATTTTTTTCTATAAATGCATGAAATCCGCGGTGTACTAATCGTTACGATATCTGTGGCAACGACGATCCGATCAGCATAAGGGTGCGATGGTCAGCCACATGTGCAGATCGGCGGCAATTAGTTTGCCAATCGTTAGTAAAATCGAATAGCCGGGTATCGAGTGGAGAGGATGCATGTTGCAGCAACTTTCTGCGAAATATCCAGCGGAAATCCTGTCTGCGTTATCAGCGAGACGGCGTTGCAATACTAGCGCGCTGCACTGTCCGTTCACCGCCTGGCCAAACAAAGGGGACCTCCACAAAGTGAAGCGGACCGGTATCCAAAAGACGACTGAATGGTTTGACAGGTCTTTGCCAGGGTCAGAACTAGAAGTGCGTGTGCCCACGCAGCCTCTCCGTTCTCTGAAGCCTGTCTCCTGTAAGGATTATGCGAGAGCCTTCGACGCCCCATTGTATTCAGTGATCATCCGCATAGCCCTGGGCTTTCCGTTTAGCAGTCCCCGTTCTGCAATCGCTATTGGAAGACTTGCTTAACCCCCTCACAAAAGGAATCGGTTATCGGTCGTGCCACTATCCAAACTTTCCTGTGTTTAATACGCGGGTCATTCCATATTAGCAAAATAAAAGTACGAATAATCAATATCATAGATTATTAACACGTTGAGCTCCACGTCAGCCGTCGGTGGCTGACACTAGACACTAACATTAGACCATTAGTCCTGAAATGAATCAAAATTAAGTAAATTTTAAATAAATTTTCTGTAATTCCATAAAACAGTGTAAATTTTATAGTTCTATATCATGTTACACGCTGTCAGCCAGCGGTGGTCGACGCGGCCCAAACGGAAAGTCTAGTGTCAGCCACAGTGGTCCCTTTCGGCGATTTAGCTGGCCAAAATTATTTATAATGTTTAATGATCCCACAACGTTTTCAAATCACATGTAATATCATTTTTTATTTGTTTAAGTATTTTAAAAACATTTTTTAATACTTTTTCAATATTTTTTGTTACGTTTTTAAGTAAAAAGTAATATATTGTTGAATTAAACAATAGAAATTAATAATAAGGTACTTACAACTGTTTCTGAAGCTTATAAAGTAGAATCGGAAGTTGTTGTATCAAAATCTTCAGATGAAGATTGTTCTGAACCAGATGAATTTTGCTCGGAATCTGATGTTGTACTGCGAATTTCTGGTGGAAACAAAATGCTGTGAAAAGAAGGGGGGCAAATTCGGGCAACCAATTTTTGTTTTACTGTAAACCCAAACCATTGACAATTACAACCGTGTTTAAAAAACTGCCCGGACGCACCCGGAAGTACAACATAATCACTCATGAAGTGTTACAATCGTTACAAATCTTATTTGCGTACTAATCGTGTTGAAATGTAAATAATTACCAAAAGATATGCAATAAAAAGATACAAAATTCTTGAAAGTATAGTCCATACTTCTTGCAAAACTTTTATACTGGAAAGAAATGTGTACAACTTACTTGAAACATATAAAAACTGTCTCATCGAATTTTAGCAGCAAGACACGCACTACGAAAATCTTTAACTTTCGATGAAGTACAGCACTTCATGGGTACATGAATGATAAAAAATATTAGTACATTGTCCCCCATATATTAAACTATAGCAAGCACCAAAAATTTCACACTTTAGGTAAAATTTTTGAAATCGACTTTTGGCTAGCTAAATCGCTGAAAGGGACCACTGTGCGATGACTGACTTGGTGCCCAACGTGTTGAACAAGCAAATATACTGCCAATCGTGTCATGTTTGGACTCGTTCTAATCAGAAAAACGACACGAATACGTTATCAAATATTTGATAAAATGTTTGAAATTAATAAAGATCAATATACTTGTTTTCCAAAGATATTCGAGTTCAGCAGGAATTCGTTTCGGAAACATTTATTGATCCATTAGAAGGAAAGGATCTTCTAGGGTAGTTTATGTCCCTTATTCGTCTATTTACATAATTCATCGTCGAATTGCCCGACCAGAAACGGGAATGGATATCATGCAAGGAGCTTCGGCGCTCGTGTATCGAAGATGCTTATGAATTATTCACCAGCCGGTAAAATGCACGTGATAATGCTGAGAATAATTAGCTGAAACCGCGACGGGAAATTTCGAAGCAGAAACCCTCGAAAAAGAACGCCGCCGCGCCAGTATTCGGCTTGGCTTCGGACATATCCTGCCGATGCATTTAAGTAGAGCGTGAGCAAGATACTGTCGCTGGACACGGAAACTCGAGAATGATGACCGCCAATCGAACTTTGCACGCGAAGTCCTCGTCCAAATCAGTTGGCTTCACTACTCCCCGGATGTACTGAAGTTGAAGTCGATTTACATAGAATTGTACTTTGCCTATGCGAAACATCATTTTCCCAAACGGAAAAAAAACCTTTGATGTTTTTTAAATCGAAAATATCTAGTATAATTCCAGTGTGTTAGGTCGATCGATCGGAAGATAATTTCGTTTTTCGTGTCCAGATGGCATTGCTTCCATTTGTCATTATTTCACCTTATTTTTAAATCGTAAAATTCTGGTGTATCCTGACAGCTGACATTTCAGACGTCCGTTCCATCCTTGGATGAATTTTATTTTCGATTGAAATCAAAGTACGAATTTCCATCACCTTTTGCATTTTAATCACCGTAACGATAAAAATTCAATATACGGTAGAAAAAATTGTATGCTGCATAAGGAGAGGATTTACCATCGAGATTATATTTATTTTCGATCGTGAGATCTTTAAGTTGCTTGAAAAATTGCAAATGATTACAGAAAAAAGTGTCAGATACCGATATATTTAATAATCTAAACGATATTGTGAATAATAGCGCAGCAATTTTCAGCGGTGACTCCGAGTCACCCCTCGACAAGGTTAAAATCTTAAAAAAAATGTTAATTCTAGAATGCAGTGGTCATAAATACATTAAACTTCTGTAACGAATAAGATTCTCCAGTTACCGAACGAACCAGATCCTCGGTGTTCAGTTCCATCGGAGATCAGAATCTCTCCAATCAAAATAGATTTCCTCTCTCTCGCTCGCGCTCTCGGCGGCGTTTCCCGGTGATCACCGTTCGGAGATTAATTTCGCGGTAGATCTCCATTGCAGACAACGATTTTTCAAATCGACAGAGGGTCGGGGTTATCCACGTGACCGGCGTCGTAAGTCCGGTAATCATCTAACCGGAGTTATATTCAGGGCCGTCCGGTTTCTCGCGCGGGAAGAGGGAGAGAGACAGATAGACAGTAAGAGAAAGAGAGAGTGAGAAAGAGTGAGTTATCTGCGTCAGCGGGAAACCGATCGAACGATCGTAAAATGCATTGCCGGTCGGTTTTCAACGGGACCCCCGTCGAATTGCTTTCCCTCATTATTAAACCACTTGGCGGGCACGAGGTACATCTTTACGATGGAAATCGAGATCGTTCCCGTATGCAAACCGCATTGAAACGTGTTGCCTGCGGAAATAGGGAAGGCTGTGCACTGCTTGGTACGCCCGGCGTCGTGTGCGGCACATGTGTCGACTTCCTGACACGGTCTATGTATCAGCGTGGGGGCCCAGCACGTGACCGATCACCGAAAAACGTGCATCCCCAGCAGAACCCCGTTCGAAACCCGTTCAGGACCGGCTCTCTCTCGGACCTCGCCGGTTTGTATTACCTTCCGAATTGAGAAATCGTTTCGCCGATGAGACGGGCATCCCTCGAACGAGCCGCGGGCAAGCCCCGAAGGCTCTACCGATATCCTACCAGCAAAACAATAGACCTCCGAGCTGCGATAAGAACACCAGTGCGACAAACTGATTACAGCAGATAGTATTTCGAAGCCACGCTACTCCGCAAAATTAACCCCTTGTCTTACAGGGCAGAGGCTCTGTCTCGTGTACACGCTGAACAATTGATCCATTAGATCGTGAAGATCTTTTTCTGGTTGTACGGAACGAATTGCAACGGGTTCCTTGAAGAACGTCTCGACGGAAGCTTGTAGTCAAGTGCGTTCGAGGATAATGAGTACCTTAAAGCAGCACTTTATCTTCAAGTATTTTATTCTTACTTTTATTGCCGGAACCAGGCTTGTGCTAGTACCCTATTTAGTGATAAGATAACCTCCCCGTGGTGTTCATCAGGACCAATCCCTGCAGATAAAGTTAATTCTGCGGGATAACAGTGGATGGAGGTTTAATCTACTACTTTAAAGAACATATCCTTTAGTTAACAGCTAAATTTACTGTGCTGCGTGACAGATCTATTAAAAATATATGCAGTCCTGAAAAATGAACGTACTTTATAAATAGGAATAGATGCGAGGAAGAACATTCTTCGTTGAACGCGTTTACGCTTGAGCAAGAAGTGTAATGGTAGCTAGAGATCCGGATAATTAGCAGATCAAGCCGGAGACAGATCCATTAAAAATAAGATGGGTAATTTTAGATATTTAAGGTGAAAAGCCAGACACGAGAAGGATTAAGTTGGGAACACGGAATCGAACCTTCCTCCAAGGGAGATGTATGATATATTAAGGGTAATAAATTTTATGTGGCCTTCACGGGTAATGATTTATCTCTCGGCCGCGTACACCATTCACGCCCTTCCTTTTGCATTCTTCCGAATACTCCTACGAGCACAATGTCAACTTTCATGGATAGAGATTCAACCGTCCTTCCTTCTTTTCTTTTCCTTTTCTATTTTTTTCGCTCTCCGGTAAAATGCATTTCCCGTACACGTAGACGCTGAACAAGAAAGGAAATTACCTTACATTACCACGCACAAAAATAACGGCTCGAAATCCTATGAATAGGATTACATTAATTCCCTTCTCCTTTGACAACGCTCCGACTAAAGCGTGGAACTCGCATTCTTGCTCATAGTGACTGGCAAAATGCCGGCATCGGCAAATAGCCGTTGGATTTTACAGGTGGAAGGCACGTACGAATTTATGCAGAAGAAATTTATTTACATTGATTTTTTCAACTTTCCAGAATTAATCTAATGCAACCGGTTGTTCGAAATTATCGTTTAAAAGAAAATGGTTCAGCTGCTATCTGCGTACGAAAAAGGTGCTGAATATTTTCCACTTTCTCGTGAAAAGCAGTAAACAATGTGGGTGTACGTCATCGTAGAATGGAGTGGCAGTCATTGGAATGATTCATCCAATTACGCTGATTAACTTTCTGTTTCATCGAGCAAAGTCAGTCCGACCAGCCAGACGGCAAAATGAAAGAATTCCCATTAAAATAGGCGCTTCTATGCAGTCTCGTCCTGACAACGGAAGATTTACACGATACGACGAGCAATCTCCTGTCCCTTTTAGAAAAAGCCATCCCGAAGATGCGATTTCTCGTCGAGTAATTGCCACTCCGTTCAGAATGAAAAGGAATAAAGCACTTGGGAGATAAACTAATGCGATTATTCCACGTAGTCCGGAGAAAATAGAGCGTTCCCTCCTGGTGATCGTCTTCCGCGTTGTTTTAACGCTGTTACAAAGCAATTGACCGGATCCTTTCATGCCGGGAACAGAGGTGTGCGTTCTTCAAGATTCATGAACGCTGTCACAGAAAATGGGACAATCCCTTAAACGTTTAGCTTGATTCTCAACTAGTTCTTGCACCACGGATGTACAGGCATCAGCTTTCAAATACGTTCCTAATTCTATAAATGACGTACACGCTTCGCCGCGTTCTGTAAATTTGATTTCTACAAAATAATCGATAATTGGCCTCATAGAAAATAGGACAGTCTTCTTAAACGTTTGGCTTGATTTTCAGTGTAATAAATATATGAGAATTTGTGTTTTAGAGGATATATGACATTTAATATACTGGGTGTCTCAAAATTCCTCAACATCCGAAAATTGGAGATTCTTGAGATCATTTGAAACAACACTTTCCTGTGTAAAAATGGCATCCGCGCGACCTAGACGCGTGTTCCGATTGTGCCAAGAAGCGTGTAGGTCGCGCTCTGATTGGTCTGTGTTTTTCGTTAATAACTTCTTAACAAAGCCGCGGACGCCATTTTTACAAAGGAGACTGTTGCTTCAAACGAACTCAAGAACCCGCTATTTCCGGATGTTGAAGGAATTTTTAGACACCCTGTATATTTATTTTGCAGGAAACGCGCTACACTAAACGCAAGTTGAAATCTCCAAATAAACTAATAATAGGAGCTAACTAAGGACTAAAAACTAAGAATTAAACTTGGCCAAACCCTAAAACCGACTACGAACATTTGTTCACGCGAAAGCCACATACATTCATTACGTGTTCACGCATATCAAACTCAGCACTCCAACTCGTAGCGCCTCAAGCTGTGCGAGTCATATACAATCATTAAGGCAATTTACAATGTAAAATATCTTACATCAGTTTGCAATTAATTCTCTTAACTTCTATCGGCAGCAGGAATAAGATGTAAATTGATTTCATCCCTTGATGACTTTGTCACGTTAAAAACAACACTACAATATCCTTGAATTTCTCGAATCTATTATTGTGCGAGTCATACACAATCATTAAGGCGATTTACAATGTAAAATATCTTACATCAGCTTACAATTACTCTTAACTTCTATCGGCAGCAGGAATAAAATGTAAATTGATTTCATCCCTTGATGACTTTGTCACGTTAAAACCAACACTACAATATCCTTGAATTTCTCGAATCTATTATTGTGCGAGTCATACACAATCATTAAGGCTATTTACAATGTAAAATATCTTACATCAGTTTGCAATTAATTCCCTTAACTTCTATCGGCAGTAGGAATAAAATGTAAATTGATTTCATCCCTTGATGACTTTGTCACGTTAAAAACAACACTACAATATCCTTGAATTTCTCGAATCTATTATTGTGCGAGTCATACACAATCATTAAGGCGATTTACAATGTAAAATATCTTACATCAGCTTACAATTACTCTTAACTTCTATCGGCAGTAGGAATAAAATGTAAATTGATTTCATCCCTTGATGACTTTCTCACGTTAAAAACAACACTACAATATCCTTGAATTTCTCGAATCTATTATTGTGCGAGTCATACACAATCATTTAGGCGATTTACAATGTAAAATATCTTACATCAGTTTAAAAGTAATTCTCTTAACTTCTATCGGCAGCAGAAATAGAATGTAAATTGATTTCATCCCTTGATGACTTTCTCACGTTAAAACCAACACTACAATATCCTTGAATTTCTCGAATCTATTACTGTGTTATATTTCAGCCAACCTAGGTAATCGTCAATCGGCGTCACGTCGAACGGCATTCACATGTTTGTAAAAATTGTTCGCGAAACTGTGGAACAATTCCTTGCTCCTGCACATTTTCAATCGTAATAGCAGAAAGGTCGTGTATATTGCACGCCATTATTCATGTAAAGGAACACAGCCGATGCAGAACGTGTTACAAATACTAGGCCTTCGTGTACCTTGAAAAAGGTTCAACTCTTTCGCGACTATGGACGATATATCTCGTGACCCGATTTCATTGTTCAGACGTTGCGAACGAAAAATCTCGCCACCCGTTATCGTCGATCTGACGTTATCAACGAGACATAAGCTGCCGCACCGTATATTTGATTCGATTTCATATGCACCATTAAGTAAGATATACAGGCTGGAACTGTGATACGAACCAGCGGGATCTCATTTCGTATGCAAACACGCGTGGAATTTACAATGAATTTTTTCCCTTCTAATGTGGAGAAAATCGTTCCTATTAATTCTGCATAATTTCCTTAGTTAATTCATATTATTTGTATCGAAGACAATCGCAAGGCTCGCAAAGATAACACGAATCCAGTATCCCTGGTCCAAGAGCATAAACTTGAAAACGTACTGAAATCGAGACAGAATCCGGGCGCGTTTTATCAAATTCGAGGTGGCTCGGAGTTATCTTTACGTGGCTCCTTCCGCGCAATGAATTTCGGTACAAGATTAGCATACTTTCAACGCTAATGGGACAATCCCGTGAATACGTGGACACTGGGAATGCCTCTTAAGCGTTCCACCCTCGGTGGGTCGTGATCGGAATCATAAATTAACGCGCTAGGCTAGTCGGCAGCGTTCCGGGGTAGTACTTTCGCCATTTATGCTCGCGGACGTTTGCGGCGATCGGGACGACAGAAGGCCGATCGGCCGTGCGTGTTAGCTTTTTAGCACGATCGCATCTCTTCTTTTATGGGTGGGGGAGAGGGGTAGAGTTATGCAAAATTCATGTCGGCCGAGGTGTTACGGGGTTAGTGGTGCTGGTTGCGTGGTGGCCCCGAAGAAACGACGAAGAAGAAACGCGAATTAATTCAGATAGAGCGCGCCGATACAACGTCGGTTTGCAAGGATGACAGCACGTGAGCTCGGGACGGAAAGACCAGGTGGGTGAGCAGCCGAGTGGACTTCCGGTTCCGGCGGAGATAATAGCGCGTGTCTAGAATGTGCTAGAGGAACACGTACCGCCGCGCCGGCGAACTTTATGAACGCGTAACAGTATTTCGTCGTTTGCAAACACCCATATTTCGGACTTAATTGTCCTCATCATCGGGACAAGCACCAATTTCGCCACCGACGCCGACGCGGACGGCGTGCACCGTTTCCTCGTGGCCCGGACAGTCGCCAGGACGTGAGGAGGTCTATTCTAATTATCTGGATAATGAATTAATGAGGAAAAAGCCTCGTGTCCCCGGATCTTCGACACAGGATCCAGAGACGGATTAAGTGCTAATCCGTTGACTCACGTTCTTTTGAGCAGCCGGGTTTTTGGGAATCGACTCTGTTTAATTAGCTGAATGACATCGGAGCTGGGAAGCTATACTTGACGCTGGGCTCCGGAAATTATCTATTTCGGAGATGGAAAACAGATTGCTAATGTTATTTACCTCGTTTTTATTGTCTCTCTTATGTATATTGCAAAACGTGTCTTGTAAAGTCTACATGGTAGACTTAGTTAAAACGAAAGGTAATTATTTACAGTAGGGTCTTCCTCACCTTGGCATTGTGAAGCAACGGGTCCATTGTTGAACGTTTTCATCGATCGTCCTCGAAGAAGACGAAATAGGAAACTATAATTACTGGTAAGAATAGCACGATGGAGTGCATAATCAATAGAAGGCAAGAAGTCGATGTCGAATATTTTCAAGCTGAATATACTGAAGTTTGCGGTCCAATGCTACGTATTCAAATTTTAAAAACGGAACAGCAAAATCTCGACAATAAAGTTCGCAAACGGTAATATTTTCCTCGGAGTACCACGTTTCCAGAAGTTTTATAAAACTTCCAGAATTCAACGTCTTCGCCGCGTATCGTATTGAATCTCATAAGGGAAACAGTTCGTTAACCGTTTATTCAGTGTAACTTGCGTATCTTGAGCAGAACAATGGCATACAGGAGATCTGGATGGATCAACGATAAAATATTAATCCGTGCAGGAATATTAAAAAAAGAAGTGCGTTCGCACAACGGGAATTTCCTCATCCGGATGTGCGACAGGAGTGCGCTCAAGTCCGGGGATTTTTCGAATGTGAAAATTTCGTGGTGTTGGTTGTGTGTGGTGTCGGCAGTGTGCTGGCAGGTTTCCTCAGGTGGCACAGTTATTTTCATAAAATATTCGCCGCCGGCAAACGTTCGACGTAGGAAAACGAGGAAGCAAGCGTACCGCTCCGTGGGTATGTTTTCGCGAGCAATATAACAACATACCTAAATTGCATCAAAATCGCAGACATCGCGGAATTCGGTATGCGGTCTATAGCGGAATGCTTCCTTTTGTGGTGGCCGAGATACACGTAAGAATTCACGGTGTTCCACGGAACCCGTCCCCGCGTACGCTCCATTCGAATCGTTACCGTCGCAACGACGCGGCCCGCGCTACCTTTACACTGAATTTAATATCAATTACACGGCAAGTAATTACCGAAAACCGTAATATCGTCCAGGGGAGGGGGAAGTCGGAGCAATTATTAGGAGACCTGGTAATTGTTGTTGTTTCTCGCAGCGCGAGGACGATTTAATTTACATAGCGAATGAATGCGCCAGACTTATTGTAATCATAATTCGTCTTTATTATAAAAGGTGTCCCGAATTTCAATGGAAAAACTTTAGGATCGTGTAGGGGACTGACAAATCTAAGACAAAAAGTATTTTAGAGATTTGCTCGTTTTTGCTTCGTTTTGGAGAAAATCGCAAAGGAATAAACAAAATAAGTTTTCATTTTTCTTCTTATTTATTTACGTTATTATCTATTTAATGTAGTTAATGATACCCATGGATTTCTTCGTATGGGGAACCTTGAAGCAGAAAGTTTATTCGATGTTAATCATTTCAAGAGAACAATTAAGAGACCAAATCATAGATGTAGTGCACCAAATATCAAGAACAATGTTTAGATTCAATTTATCAAGTGAGTGCTAGATGTAATGCTTGCATTGCTGCAAGAGAGCAACGTTTTGAACAATCTCTACATTAAATAGATGATAACGTAAATAAAATGTAAATAAATAAGTACAACAAATGAAAACTTGTTTTCAAATCAAAACGAGCATATCTCTAAGAGACTTTTTGCCTTAGTTTTGTCAGTCCCCTATACGCTCCTGAAGTTTTACTATTTAAATTCGGGATATCCTGCAGAGACTTCGTGGCTCTCGTGTCATATCCTCCTGATTTTTCATTTCCGAAAAATCGTATTTTTTCTTCTTGCACGTTCTTCAACCCTCGGATTTGGAAGGTAGAAATTGTCCAATCGTTCGCCGTTCAACTGTTAATTATCGCGTAATTGAAAATTCCGTGAAATTGATTCTTCCTGGGAGGCACACATCGCGCTGTTTTATTAATGCCGCGTTTATGAGGATTGATCAGGCGTGGTCGATAAAGCCCGGGCAGTTAATTAATGCGTACAAAGTCGCCCGGTTCGCAGGACTTTCTCGTCACCGGACTCCGTTTTATTATTTTCGCGCGTGCGATAAATGGAAAATGACGACACCGAAGCTTCAGAGCGCAACAAAAAAAACAAGCGAGAAGAGACTGTTGAAGGACGAAGTCCAATCACCGGTGGGCAACGTGTCGATACGTGCCTTCAGCAGTGGAACGATTAAAAATACGTACTGGTTACAGTTCCCAGGCTACGAAAAGGACTATTTGCGGCAACGCGACACGTTCACCGACTATGCAGAAAGTGCATGCTTTATTTGGAAGCAAACGACGATTCGTCGAATTTGCACGAGCCGCGCAGCTGGTTGGTACGCATTGGATTTAAACTCACCGATGACGGTGTATCGCTTTGCAAATGGATTTTTCTCTTGATAAAGAATCGGTTTCAATCGTTGCCTTTTCGCGAACGCATCAATCGCTGAATAGCTCCGCGCGCGGGGAGGATGTTTGCGCAATTGTGATGCGAACGCGATTTGCGCAAACGTTGTTACTGCACATCCAAGCTTTCGCTGTTTGATTGAACGACGATGCTACGTGTCTGACTTTCTAGCGTGATTATTTATACATTTTCTGTGCACCAGTCTATTGAAACACCACACTCTGTAATCGTGTATATAAAAAATTCAAATCGATCTCCCCGGAGTGTACTTATAACTATTTCTAAGTATAAAGGTCTATATATTTGTAATCATATGTGCTCGCCAATGACCTTGCTGTTAATACGACCTTTACAAAAACGATTTTTAAGAATGTAGAACATGTCAGAGATATGCAATCAAATAATTTAAATAATGGAAAAGTGTACGACACGCTAAAGCAGCACACGATTCTCTCGGAATAACGATTTTTATTGACTTAATTCAATTCAGTCGATCCACGTTCATTTATTGACGTTTTAATATCGAATATTGACATGTATAAAAACATCAAAGTACAGAAGACAAATGAAAATATAAAAGTTTTGACAATCCAATTGAATCTCGATTGCACGAGAATTTCGAAAACGTTCGAAATGAAAAAAAAAAAGATGATTGGAAAGAGACAATTGCAGAGGATTTAAGAATTATTCCAGCACAAAACCAGCAAAAGTTTGACGTCCTCGAATTTCCGAAGCTTTCGCGACAATCGAACGTGACGTGGGAAACGAGTGCAACAAATCTCGTTTGTTTTTTGGACGTTTAACAGAATGGAATGTCACGCGTATTTGACAAAGAACGTCACAGGGACTTCGCGACATTTATCTCGATCCAGAATTTACGATAGTTTGATTGTCTAACGTATCGTGCGAAATGCGAACGATCACTCCGATCTCCAGCTGCGAAAAGCATTCCGCAAAAATATCGAAATTTTCGTAACCTTGTCGTAAACATTTTCGACTGTTTCGAATAGTTACTATCGCAAGAAAAAATATTACTTTGGAAGCAAGTAAAAACGAATTCACTTGGGAACGATAAAAATCACAATTCATACTTTAAATCGGATGGTTTTTTTTTATCAGAAGTGCAACACATTCGGAAAGTCAATAAATTTAATGTTTAAATTCCAAGTCCATTGTCATGCAGCAAAATTCACTTACTGCTACAAGCTGAATCCTGTTCCTATTCAATCCGGGAGGAAAGATAGCAAAATGTTCCGGCATGAGGTCTTTGTGCTTCGTTCCTCGCTTTCGGCGTTCACTGTACTTCAACTAAAGCCTGAAAACCGCCTTTTTAAAGCGTTGCACAACCTCGACACACAGATTACAACGTCTTATAACAGATTATAATATTCCCTCGAAGCGTTCTTTAGCTGTTTTCACTTTAGCCACTACAAATGAGGAGTAAAACTTTCGAAGTTCGCTTTCTTCCAACCAGCTTCTAATTACTTTGTAAGTTCTCCTTCTCTATTCCTCCTCTCTTTCCCTCTCGCTCTCATTCCCTCCTTTTTTCCTGCCTTAGAAAATAATCTCTTTTCGCTTTCACCCCTTTAACCTCATTCAGAAGAAAATCGTGTTCGAGCGGTTCTTCGCCGACTTTTTTTTAACAAAAAAAGGACATATGCAAGTGAGGATATTGCAATAACCGTGTCATTTTCCCTGACCTATTTCGATTTCAATTTTACCTTTAAGGGATGAACTCCTATCTTTTAAATCATTTCATAAATCTGTGTTCTTCAGTTATTCTTACACAATTAAACATTTTTCAACATTCCATGGCAGAATATCACTTATACCTTGTTTCCCACCGCGATGCCCACTGGTTGAAGTATCTCATGCGAGCAACAAGTGCACCTGTATTAATGATGTCCGCGTTTCTCTCACCGAATATCTCTCTGGCTCTCGTTCGAGCCGGTTTTTTTGCGGGATTCGTTCTCTAGAAAATGGTAACGCAGGCACGCGGGCAAATTTGACCAGCACGAAAAATCACGGGGCTGATCGGCGGACAGTGTCGGACTAAACAAACGAATCAGAGACACGCAAGGCAAATGCCCGAATTGCGAATTCAGTCGTTTTTTAATTAGCGGATGGACCACGAGCCCGTATCCACTGAAATTCCATTCGCGTTTGATGAACATTTTATAAGTTGTTCCCCGCGATCGACGGCCTCGGATAAATGCCGTTCTCCCCAAGGAGCACAGCGCATTAGTGGAAGACTCCATTAGCGGTGTTCGAACAGTGGAGTCATTTTTAGAAACTCAAACTAATCGTTTCATATTGTGTTTGTTGATTATCGATCGTAGTGTAGTTTATAACGAGGAGTCTTGATGATATCGGCGCAAAAGTTCGATCAGTATTAAATTAAAGCAATCGTGCTAGTTTGGTTAAACTTTTAACGTTTCGATCCCAATATGGATCGTTACTGTAACATGGTTACTGTGAAACAAAATGTGCTTATACATATATTCCTGTCTCTAATTTTTTCATAAAGCAGACGCAGTTGTTTCCTCTTTCTTGAAAAGGATCCATATTGGGATCGATACGTTGAAAGTTTAACCAAACTAGCACGACTGCTTTAATTTAATACTGATCGAACCTTTGCGCCGATATCATCTAGACTCCTTGTTATAATCGTTTACTCATTCGATTCGTTGTATTTTTAGCATCCTGCAATCAGTAATTAGAGCAATTAGTGAAATAAGCTACAGAGGCATTTATTGGCCGCTCTGTTTAAGAATGATGTGGTATATTTCGATTTGATATGACGTATTCGCGGTGCGTGTTTAAAAATTTCACCGATTACGGTGTGTTTCAGGTATGTATATAACGGCCGCATCAGTTGTGTGACAAGCGTGGCCTGACGCAAGCTGAATTTCCCACGTGGCTGGCTGGGGTACCGACGCTATTTTATAACCTTCCGTTCTATGTATAACAATGTCATTGATACGAGACAGCAACACGGAAAAAATCGTCCAGCAATAAATAGAGTGAGTACGAGGATTTCTAATCCAATCATTTTCAATCGTATCGCATGGAAATTACGTATTAAATTTTTCCAGTCCGTCGAAGTATATCGTGCGAATTTTCGGACGAGTCTGGATTTACGGTTTTAAATGAATTTATGGTATAGTATTTATCGGAAAGTCTATAAATAAACACGAGATTTTTACCATCGGCAGGAGACCGACAAAGGGACCACACCGTATTGACAATCACCGATTTTGATGAAATTTTCGTCCATTGCGAAGGGGTGAGGACTCTATCCGATCGAATCTCTCGGAAACTATCACGGATAGATAAAAAAAAGTGACAATGCATATAATTGTGTATTTTTGAACGACCAGACCATGCATGTAAATGGTTTGTAGAAATATTCGTTGGTTCAAAAAATATATGGAGGATTACTACGATTCGAGAGATTGGACCTTTTGCAATGTACAAAAATGTTAGAAGACTTTTTAGTTCGTAATTCATGATATCGCGAAGAAAATTAATGCATTACACCGAGTTCTTCGATTAATCTGATAAACAACCGGATGAACATTTAAGTACTTTCTGATTCTATAGTATCAAGTTTCATGCATATTCATTGATAATATAGTTAGATGTATGTATGCACAACAATATTATTGTTGTACTACATCTGCTGGCATTTCTCTCGGAGCTCCAAGAAATACTTCCACAGTATACCTGTGCTTCCTTGCTTCATTAATACGTTAGGGTAATTCACAAGTACATCATAGACTGGAGAAGTCAGATATACATATGTATTATACATAGGAGCCCATAATTATGAAGTGGTCTAACTGTAAGTCATACATTTCTTGTTTCGAGATATTTAAAGGAAAAGGATATTAACGCATTTTTCACAATATCGTAAAAATTACATTGAACTAATTTAATTTAATTAATTTAGACCACTTTATTAAATGATTTTGTACATATTTCATAGCGTTAAAAATTTATTGAATCGTCCCAGGAAAATCAATAATTTACTCTACATGATTGTTTTTCTTGGCACAGTGAGATTTTCACTGTATCTTCGTAACGCTCTAAGAAAATATCCAGAATGATTAAATCTTTGTGAAAAATGGGAATTCAATGTTCTAGAAAATTGAAAAACTATAAAAATCATTTATCTGTCGATCGATTTTACGATTCTCATAACTAACTCTCTTCCAGAACGATGGTCAGGATAGAAAAGTCGAAACGAGACGAAGTTTTTTTCCCGACGCGCGAGCTTTATAGCATTTAATACATCTCGTTACGAGCGATTTCGAGGCAGGCTACTGTGACCTATAACTTCCGGTTGGGTAAGTATTATCCGGGCTATCATCACATGCAGCCGGGTGTGAAGGCACGGGTCATGACGGTCCGCTGAAACGAAGGAAACTGTTGCACCCAAGCAAAGAAAGCTTCACAGTCCGGTGCATATTCAGTTCCCCAGACGCGTGCTATTCGCCATGTTGCGAGACGCTTGATAGATGACGGTTTGACTTGTAATCGATGGCCCGTTTAACTCGACGCCGACGATGACTCAACAGTCATCTTCAAGTTTTCGATCAATACGAGCTGCTAAAGGGGCCTAACGACTCTGCATACCGCAATGAAATAATAATAGAAATTAGTTTATATCGGCGCACGAGTTCGATCAAAAAATCAAAACAAAGCAATTTTGTAATTTATACAATTTTTCTGAAGAATAATACTGAATGTTGTACTAAGTGTTTCACAAGATCAATAATAACTGTAAAATAATTTTTCACCGTACTTGCTCTGTGTAAATTATCAACGTTTATGTGTGTCACTTTATTCCATGATATTGAGAACTAGACTGAACCATGTGAGCGTTGGGAGAGAACCAGTACACAAACGAAGGAACGACGTATATTGACAAAATAGTCAATCAGACACCGTGATCAAAGTTCTTAGATCGATACTAGATCGATACCATTTGTTGTTATGTTTAACAATTGACATTCAAAATATTTGACTTAATAATTCTAAAACACTGAGTGTTTATTTGATAGAAGAGAACAATTCTTGGAACTTATTATATGAAAGGAAACTTTTTTGAAATAATAACTCTTTTGTATTCTTTCTATTCTTAAAAATATAACAACAGAAGCAACATTAATCATTTCAGTGTCTTTCGTGTTTGTTATCATCACTTTCTTTGCAGTTATTTTACATTTGTTCAAATCACTATTCAATTCTGCACAATGTATAAAACCGTAGAAAAATATAATGAATACATTTTAATTACTTGCAGTTACTCTTATCTGCCATTCGTTGCTTTTAGTGCAATAATATAACTTTAAAGAGAAGAAATTTTCATCAGAGATTGACAGCAATTTTTTCAGATTAATAATATCTTTTGTATTTATTTCGCGTGGACGGGTCTTCGTATTACACGTAACAGGTGGGTAAGATAAATGGTTAAACGATGAAATGAATATAGATAACGGCAATATGAAAATGAGGACACATTAATCCTTAATTAATGATTGCTCTCTTCTAACGAAATTAATATATATCATAACAAAATATCTTAACGACTAAATAATATCTCTGCATACGTAAATTTCTCTGAAATAATTTCGAAAGTCGAAAATGTATTTTGGCGCACGTTACTTTTTCAGTGCGAACCTTTCATGCACAAAAATAGCAATTAAAATTTAATTTGCGCGTACATATACAAAGGCGTGAGTTAATATTCAATAAATATAATTAGTTTCACTGTAAAGGATAAAATGAAATTTTTTTGGATTGCTGAAGTCGCTAATTGAACAACAATTTCATTAATTACGAAACAATTTCATTAGTTTCAATTCTTTTTATCCACAGTACATGTACATTCTCTAAAGGGCATCGATATCAGCTTATTCTCCACGGTCTGCAGAAGTACCACTAGTTCCTTACAAACATCCAGGTACTTCGCTCCGATGAACAATCACTTTAACTACGGCGCATACACGTACAGAATATTCGACCGTTTCATCTGTATTTATCTTTTCATTTTTATCAGTATTTTTATTCCATAGTAGATTTTTTTACGATTGTTTGTTGTGTTCCATTGTGTTCGCGCATATCCGCTGGTTTTTTTTACTGTGTGCGAAAATTCAATTCGGCAAACGCATACAAAAGAGAAAAACAGACGTTTGCGCATCAAAGGTAACTTTCTAATGCTATTTTTCTGTGTACCAGTCCATAAAGAATAATATACTTGATTGGATTGATCGAATTCTGCTCCTCTGTAAAATTTCCACATTACATCATCACATAAATTATTCAATAATTGAATTATTTTAACTGAAACAACGTTGGATGATATAAAGTTTACAGGAGAGCAGGATTTAAGGAAGTCCAACGTTATGCAAAGTTGCTTCATCCACCAATTCAATTGCAGTTTCAACAAATGCAACATCCTTAACGATCCTCTAGTTATCAGAAAAACTTCTAAAAGGAAAAAGATGGTGACGAGAGATCAGATATGGAAACGTAGCGCGCGTTCGTGTTAGGCGAAAGGGGCGTGCGCTGTCCAACACTGCGAAGACAATTTCTGTCGAATACTTCGGCTGAATTAATCCGTGTATCTGCGTTGAACGCGTCCGCTTTGACAAACAAGTGGCCCGAGGAAAACATATGGCGTTTAGCACGTCGTTCGCCGTGCCTGTGATTCGCGTGTCAAGCATCCGACTACGACGACAAGTAATTTATCATCGAATCGGATATTCCATCCGGAAAGGAAATTACAGGTTCGACTGAAAGCGGCTAGTGAACCCGAAGCGACCGTGTCACTCGACGGGATTTTTATTGTCCCCGGAGTGGTGCGAGCGCGCTCGATACTGCCACGTTCTTACGAACCAGTGGATTGTTTAATTAGCGCCGGCACCGGCGGCTCGGTGAATTATTTAATTAATAGAATTCGCAGTTAGCTCGCTGTACTTACGAGACCGTTCCCTCCCAGCCAACCACCGCGTATTCTGCCGATGAATGTAGTCAGAAGTAGAAATTCAACCGTGCGACTACGGATTCTTAGGGCAGCGAGACCGAACTTCGTCGAATAATGCCTTCGAAGCGGGTAACTTATTTTCAGGAAGGTAAATGAACGTCGAATCCACCGCAATAATAGAATCCATTGTAAAACGATTGCATGTCTTGCAGAACACTTTTAAAAAGTACTCGATCCACGAATCGATCGCCTACCGTTATATTCAGTTCGTCCAGGAGTTATGTATGTATTGTTTCAAGTAAATATTTCAAAGTGCAAAGACTCCTTTCTGTCATTCATTCATACGACGACAATGTTTTTATTGGAAATTGTGCAACAAACAAAACTTTTCACAACAAACCACCATCAATTTGGAGATTGAAACGTTCCCTGTAGAACGGCTCCATAAAATTTGACGTACGATTGTTTGGTGACGTTTTATGGCACTTTGAGTGAAAAGTGTGCTGCCAGAATTAGCCCGGGTAGATTGTTGTCCGATTTTTGTTTGCGAGGTTACAGCAGGTTACATATTGACAATTTTTCACCAAAAATTTAGCGATACTTTAATGCTTATTGACAGTGTATCCTCGGCGCGAAGGCAATAATTTTCTGCAACAGTTTTGTAACAAATAAATTTTAGATCGAGATTTTGTGAATTTGAAGGAAGATTGGTAGTTATTAAGATTATTATGGAATACATGTTTATTTATTTTTTTCTATGGAGATCGAACCGATGCAACATTTGATAGACAAATTGAACGACTAGCGTAACAGATTCGCGAGAAAAAGTCATTCAGTACTCGGTGAGAGAATGAGAGAGGAAGAGCGGTACGTTGAAATGACTGGCTGGTTGGAAAGTTTGCTTTCGTCTCGACAATAAACTCGGCTTTTCCCGTTCAACTTCATTTCCGATAATTTTGCTGGCCAAATATCTGCGGCACTTAATTACACATTACCGAACTTCCCGGCGAACTTGAACTAATTATCAAAAACTTCAGGAGTGCGCCGCGATAGCGTTGCTACCATTCCAACGAATTAATAAATTCTTCCATAGAACTTGAAAAGCGGTGGACTTCTTGGAATAATTCAGATTTCTCTGTATACGATTGTCGGTTTGTGAGGTAGTCCATAGTAAATTTCTGTTCTGCCATTTCCAACAGAAAGGTCCTTAAAAATGAAAATTGATGAATAAACGAATGCATCGAGTGTAATGTAGACTGCGCATTTTTTATGAAAAATGATATTTTAATGAGTTAGAGATAGTACAATAGTATTTTGAAATGTTTCAATGGTTTTTATCGCATCTGGGGTTGCATCTGTTCTTTGCAAACACTAATAAGCAAGACGTGTCAGCGCCGAGTCAAAGGTCGAATAATTACCAACTGGTAAGAAACGATGCCCAATAATTATAGTTCTGGCGGTCACGTAATTGTTTCGAGAAGAATAGAATTCCGTGGCCTGTACTTTGAGGGGTCCGGCCAGGAAGTTTCGTCCAAGTCCCATAGTTAGCGAGAGCAAAATCTGGAATCGGTCAACTAACTAACAAAGTTACGGTCAGCCTGACGCATTAATCAGCGCGCGACATACTCGTTCTTCGAGGGAAAGTTGTGTTTCACAAAGCTCGCTGCCCGGAGTAATTATCATTCACCGCGTGACACCAATTAAAATTTATCTTGGTGACCGACAGACGACGCTTTAAACCGAGGCCGTGCCGCTTCAAATGAAATAAAGAGGACAATAGTCCCCGTCGCATCTGGGCCAGCAAAAAAGTCAGGCGAGAAAAATTCAAATTCATGAAACGCAATGCAACAGCAAACCTTTGTGGGAAATAAAAATCGTTTGTTCTTTCTTATTAATTGTAACTTAATATAATGTTGAAATTTTCAGTGACCCACAACCATTTAGCGATGAGGTATTGTAATTACCTCTCAATTATTACCATTTTCAATCAATATTGTATGAACCATTATTTATTATTAACTCTGTACATTTCAACTTCCAGATCATGCAGCTTTGAAGTTGTTATTCAGTGGTCACCGTACCAAAATTTACATATTATGTACACACTGTTTGGAATAGTATTCGATTTTGGCATTTGTAGATTTTACGTTAAATAATGTGCAACTATGATTAATGCACAACAATTTGTCACTGTTTTATCGATCGCGTCATATGCGTTGTTTAATTTTCAATCGTTGTCTGAAAATATTCTGAAATGTCCGAAATTTTATTTCGCTGTGAGATCCGTTTTGAATTGCACATAAAGTGCAATTAAGTATTTCAATGTTAATGGACAACAATTTGCAACTGTTTCATCGATCGCATTGTATGCATCTTTTAATTTTCGTTAATTGTCTGAAAATGTACTGGAATGTCTGAAATTTAATTGTATTTTAAAATTAGTAATGCTGGAGAATTCGTTTTGAATTGCATACAATGTGCATACACATAAATGCTTCATATTTTTCTGAAATGTCTGAAACTGTATTTTCTACTAAATTAGCAACGCGGGGAGATTCGTTTGCGCAGCTGCGAGTAGTATAAAATCACGGGTGTGCCCCGTTCGTATTCGTATGGGTCTAGCTGAGAAAAAGTCGAGCGATTCATCATGAACCGCCGTTAAGAACAGCCGATCCGAGAAAATCGTCCGAGTAAATTGAACGCTTAGGAAGGATAAGAATAAAATGTCATTAAGGAGCACGGGAAATAAAGGTCCTCGGCGTTCTTCCATGAAACTCGAATTTAGTTCCTCGTAATTCATCCGCGTAACGTAAATCATCCTCTTAATAGAAATTTAAAAGGCGAACGAGTGCGAGCGTTTATATCGTTTGCGTTCGTAACTTCTGGGTCCGATTCTTCGTACGGAAGAAAAACGAACAAAACTGTCGGGATCGCGCGCGACACGTCTATGAACTTTGCCGAGCGAGAGATATGAAATTTTGTAAAAAGTTCCGGAAATCCTTGTGAAAAATTCTAGTCGAGTGTTGATACGGTCTCGTAACGTATGAAGCTTTTTAAATTCTTTATGATTGCAAATCTGCTCGCCCACTGCGCCTTTGAGCCTCTCGTCAAAGGAAATATGCACTTTGACAACGAGTTCTTTTTTCGATGCATGTTTATACATTTTCATATATTTTTCGTTGTTATAATAACAGGGATTTGCGTGCGGATGCAGATAATGCGGTGATGAGATTGATCAAAATTAATGAAATTATTAAAACAGATGATTAACGTCCACGTAACTCGTACAAAATTCGCTAAAGAGAAATTGGATTGGAAAGTTTCTATTATAGCTGAAATTCTATTTATATTCTCATAACAATGCATACGAGAATTAAGCCATTGGATCGACATTCATTATGCCATTATTGGGAGACGATCCAAATTTAGAAAATTCAAACACGAATAATTTATGTATAACCTACTCTGAAGTAATCAATCGAATAAATGTGAATTTTATGTAAGAGTTCCGTCGTGGCGAGACGAGATAAATAATTTACAAAAGTTGCCTCGCTCTCGTATTCGTCGAGCCACGTGTACATATACCAGCACAAATTACGCTCGAGTGATTTGGGTATTTCCAGGACAATTTTAACAGTTTCTTCATTGAAATTTCACGAGGTCGGTCGAGCACCCTCCATTTTCTCGAGTATATTCACATTTGTTACTGACATTTGGTTCGTTTAAGCTTTGAACGAGTCGTTGCTTAAAGTGTTCTTTTCAATGTCGCTAATTATACCCACATCCGATTGTCTCGTGTTTATGCTTGCGAAACAGTTTACGAGCTTCTTCATTCTGTAAGAAAACCTGGAGGGCCGCTTTGCAAGCAGCACTCGACAAGATTTGCAATTTATCCCGAAACATCTCGTGTAATTACTAGTTACATAATTACACGTTTGTCGCATCGGTGCAGCAATTATGAGATTCTTTGATTCGGAAGTCTGCCTTTTCAGCGATTAAAAACTCATTATTTTAAATACCGACGTCGCTGAATGAAAACCCTTTGCCAATTCTAGTTACCAAATTAAACGTAACAACAATCTGCGAACTACCTTAAATTGTCCAAGCAGCGGATGGAATTATCAAAAGTTTATAAACAAACCATTGTTCACCAATTGCCACCAATGTTTCTTTTTCAATCTCATCACACATAAATATCATAAATCATTTTATCCC
Organism: Lasioglossum zephyrum; assembly: GCA_028455615.1. Taxonomy (NCBI): domain Eukaryota; kingdom Metazoa; phylum Arthropoda; class Insecta; order Hymenoptera; family Halictidae; genus Lasioglossum; species Lasioglossum zephyrum. Next base: position 3,054,147 of record CM052327.1, on the reverse strand, counting down.
GGACGAAAATAAAGAAGCGAAATCAAGGCGCAAGAAAGCAGTTTGATATTGTTTCCCGTGGCTCGACAAACCAACCAATGAAGTTTTCAAATTGTTTGCCGAGCGAGAGGTGGTGCTTGGTCGAGTTTAAATTTCCCGCCGGACAAATGATGTCGGGGCCGAGATTTTTCTCAGTCTCGTGATCTATATTTCTCGGGCAATATCGAAGCCGAAAAGGATAAAAAACAAAAACGAAGCAGCGTTATCTGGAAATGCCGAGTTACAATAACTCACACTGTATACACCCGTAAATTCCTCGGGCCTTTTATTTTTCGAGCAGGCCCGACTAGCGGAGCAAGGTAGATAGTCTCAGACTTATGGCCGGTAGTGTATCTTGCTCGAACCCGTGAAATCCATTTCGTTCCCCATTTGCGTGTCAACGGGCTGGGGCTCTCTCTCTCTCTCGGCGGCGGATAGGATGAAAAATAAACGGCGGCTAACGAAATTTTCCAGTCGGAATTCGTTCCCCGGTCGATTATCGTCCCGAATAATACGGTTTGCGGATTGATGACTGGAAACAGTTCATTGCCAGGTGTCCGAGGGACGTAGTATCGTTATCGTCGCAAATTACGCATAGTGCCTATGCATATCCATGCGACCACCGCGCCGAAGCCGAGGCTCCCCCCGTGTGTGTACATAACTGAAAATTCAATGTAGCCGCCGCAGAACCGGGGAAAATGGATTGCCCGGGCTGCGGCGTGCCAAACGCTTTAATGCGATTCTCGTATGCTTATTGTTCGAGCCCGAAACGACGCTTTGACGCCCACGTGCTAGCTCTACCTCACCGCGCCTCGCGCCGAAAGAGTAACGTTGTTTCGGGCTGGTTCCGAACGGTTTAAACGCGACAACACACATCTTTTGTTACCAATTCTAACCGTATTTTCCGTCATTTTATTCGCCGGTAAACTAAGGCAACTGTATTTATTACTCCGGGTGCACCTTTTACTGCGGCATTGTTTTACCACGCTTATTAATATAGCAAGCTAATGCTTGCCGCGCTGTCGTTGTTATTGTATGCGTCAAATCTTGAAATCAAATTTTAAATCACTTACCGATGAGCTAGAGACTTGAAATTTTCAACATAGCTTAGAACTCGATGACAATGCAATATTCGAAGAAAAAATTTTTAAAAGACTGTGCGTTTAGGATTTAAACAATATTTTTACATTTTCCCCTTCGGCCCTCGCCGCGCGACGTTCGGTAATACGTCATCGCATGCAGCGATCCCCACTCCGCGCGCTCCCTACTCCACTACACGTTCCCACTCCAACTCCAACCCCGCTCCACTGGCCCACTTCGCAGCGAAGGAGCTCAGTTTACTTACTCGTTTGGTTTGAATTAGGTTAGGCGGAGGGTGGGGGCGACAAGGACCGGCGCACAGAGCGATATTTGGCCGATCTAGCTGGCCAAAAGTCCATTTACCAAAACTACCCCAGGTAAAAAATGACAGACTATTGGGAAAGCCAGGTAGTCCCACGGAAAAACACCATTGTTTATCGACCCTCACCGTACAAGATAACTGCAATGACTAGTCGGCAATCATACGTTGTCTCGAGTGTTCGTTTAGAACTGTTCGTAGTGCGAAAGTAGTGTTCTCAAAGTGCGTGACATTTTTAAGTTTTTAAATTTGTGTACTGAAAATCAATATGCAGCGATCCCCACTCCGCGCGCTCCCTACTACACTACGCGTTCCCACTCCGACTCCGATCCCGCTCCACTGGCCCAATTCGCAGCGGAGGAGCTCAGTTTACTTACTTGGATCGTTTGGATTAGGGCGGTTTTGCTCGGTAAGTAGGCATTACTAAATACCCTCGGTAGTAAAGACTAAAACGTAGAAAATAAAACTTTTTAAAAACCACGGTTACATTAGAATGCACTGAAAAAGAGAGAGAGAGAGAGAGAGAGAGAGGAGAAAATAATATTTTTAGATATTAGTGACTATAAATAAAAGTGTGGAGCGCCCACGGAGATTACGGTAATATAGTGTAGCGCTCCACGCTTTTATTTACAGTCACTAATATCGAAAAATATTATTTTTTACTTTTTAGTGCATTCTAATATAAGCGTGGTTTTTAAAAAGTTTTTTCCCGGCTTAGCCTGGGTTTGTCGACAACTCATTTCACCGACAGTAAGTTTTCATCGACATGGTCAAATCGACGACATATGTTTTCATCAACAGGTTTGAGTTCATTCGTTTCCACTGACACCAAATTGGTATTTGCTAATGTAGATTAATCGTTTATGTCATTGTTATGTTCTCGACGCATTTAGTTGGTTGTATAATAAGTAATACAGAGTATAATAAGTAATAGGTACACACAATTGAACGTATATCATAATATTTCGATATAATGTAATAATGTGTCGATGAAAACATAGTATCGGTCAAATCATGTCGATGAAAACATTTGTCGACGATTTCACCATGTCGGTTAAAATCGTTGTCGGTCAAATCTGAAGTCGGTGAAAAACGTGTCGGTGATTTTCATAGAACCCGATAAAAACATAGTGTTGACGAAAGTTAATGTCAATTATTTCATGTGCCATTTATAACTGTGGTGCCCAAGGTGGTTCGTTTATTATTAACTTTATTATAAACTGTATGTCCCGTCGCGTGAAATAACTAAGCAAAGAGTTCATAGTGACGTTAAATAAATAAATTTTTAAAAAATTACTGTCGAGGATACTAAGGTAACCCGCGACGTTCTTCCTGACAACGACAGAAATATTTTCCTCGTTGGCGATGCAACATATCTTAGCGTAGATCAAGATCGCGGACCCCTGAAAAACCGAGAGCGACAAACTCGGAAAGCTGAGTTTGTTGACAAGACGAAATGCAAACACGACGCGACGGTGCGAATGCGAACGAGGGACGCGTGAGACAAAAAGTGAGTACCTAAAAAGAAATTTTACTGCATTTTCTCCCAAAAACATTTGAATTTGATACGCGTCAAAAATCGTCACTCGACCACCGACAACGAACGCGCGGCTCGGCCAATGTTGTGGTATAATTAAGAACTAAAAAAAAAAGGTGAGTTCGCAGCGAAAGCTGACTCAGCTTAAACCCCATGAAATTTTAAGCACTCGAAGACAAACGTTCGCATCAGCGATGTTAATCCCATCGGCACAGAAAATTCAGCAGCTACGGCGCGGCGGCGGTGGACTGAAATTATAGCAGCTGTATGCGTTCGTCGGGCAAAGAGGATTAATGCGGCGAACCTCTTTCTCAGACACAGCACTTCGCACCCTTTTTCCTCATTCAAAACCATACTAATGTTCCCGGTAATTACATTAACAATTTCGCGGCGCGCAGCATATTTTTCCGAAACAAAAACGGTTTCCCGCGAAAGATGGATTACGGTACACAGAAATTCCAGCCGTAAAACGAAAATCGAGTTTTCCCAGCTTCCCCGTTTAACTCTCTTGTTTATAACCGAACAATTTCACAACTGTTCCATGACCGAGGTGCACATCATTTACAATCCTTTACCGGATTGCAACTTTCCATTTCGATCTGTAACAACCATATGTTGCATCCTTTGAATTAAACCTTCAATAGCGATTGGGCAGGTAGGCTCCCCGAGTTTAGCCGAATATCGTTTCACTCCGGAGCGTGACGAATCAGACGCATTCACTGCCCAGCAATTGTGTATTTTAAAAAATGTACTGGCGTACTCGTTCAGGTTTCGTATTAAGGAATTTTCTTGGGATTAAATAGATGGTGTAAACAACAGTATAAAAATAAAATTGTTCGAAATAAGATGTTTTTTCTTGATGTCTCTCACAAGGAGAGTGCAAGGACGTCACACCGATTTAGTTGAGACTCTGTATATTTATAGATCTCGATCTCTCATTTACGAATATATACCACTATAGACGCTAACACTCAATAGTTTTTGAGATATTCATAAACAAAGTTTTTAAGTGGTATACAACGAGACTTCCACCCGGTGGGCTAGGGTTCGAATCTCGTTTGGTGAAATTTTTTTTTTCATATTTATTTATATTATTTATTCGCTGTGTAACATTGACTTGTCTATATGAGATTGCACATTTATTACAAGTTGAAGAACAAAAGGATTAATAAATTATAAATAAATTCGCTGTGTAACATTAACTTGTTCGTAAGATATTGCACGTTTATTTATATACAAGTTAAAGAACAAACGTATTAATAAATTATAAATAAATTAGCCGAAATTAATTCGTTATATATCTCGAAAATAAATATTCGTTGTATACCTCCTCTACAATAGCAGATTTAAGCAGTAATGTAAGAACTTTGTTTATGAATATCTCAAAAACTATTGAGTGTTAGCGTCTATAATGATATATATTCGTAAATGGGAGATCGAGATCTATAAGTATACGGAGTCTCAACTAAATCGGTGTGACAACGTCCTTGCACTCTCCTTATCAGTAAAATCAAGGAAATGAGAGATGGTCGAAAGTGTCTACCAGAAAATCCAAATAATGGATAGACAAGCGATTTTACAAACCGGTTTTACAAATGAGTAATTGCTGTATTGTAAATGGGGTTCGTTGATCACCGAATCAAGCGAACTTATAATGGACCGACAGCGGTGCAATGATCTCGTGACTCCATTTGATGCGGACCCGTTCCCGCAGGTCTCTCCGTGGAGAACACTTCGCGATTGTACGCTGTTACTCGGTAACTTAATGCCTTGGAGCCGGTTCAAATGGGGAAAAAAGGTGTACATGTAACGTGAAGTTGGTTCATCGATCGTGTGTCGACAGAGTTTGTCGCAGCTTGACTGTCGGCCGACGAAGTTACTTCTGCGAGTTCGGGGTATTGTCTACGCTTCTATTGGCCTCTCGATTCTCGAAGTGCCATTAAACTCATACTTTGCGGCCCGGAATTTTATTTCATACGAAAATAATAAATGCCGTTCGCAACTGCGCGAAAATAACGGAGAAAAATGTTGGTGCGCGTGGAGGTATTAAATTCATCGAACGGTGTTATCAATTTTTCAGCACGCCAAGTGCCAAGACGTCTAGCGAATTTTTTATCAAATTATTTTAAAAATATTTAAAAAATTAACTTTCTTCATTAAATCACATTTTCGTCAAAATATTAATACGTTATCGGCCGACATTCAAGTAAGAATTTGAGTGAAAGGGAGAAGACACCTCATTATCGTAGTTTCTCTTTCGAATAAACGTGAATTGTAATGCAATACAGCGGTACGGAAACACTCAAAATCATTTTATTCGTCAGAAGTAGCTTTATTTAAACGACAAAGGTATTCAGTTGCAGATATGAAGTTTCGAGTCAAGCGAGTTGAAGCTATTCTGTAACATGCGTAACTTGAGTAACATTCCGCTGCTCGTTCTGTCTGCTTTTCTTTATTCCAGGGTAAGAGGAAACGAAATGATGGGTTTCGGGAAAGAATTCACGATATGTAGTATAAGGGCTCTACGGGAATAAGGGAATAAATATGAAAACATGTATTCCTTTCGAGCGTCCGACAAAAAGTGCCGATCGCGCCTCCGCCGTCGTTGCTCTCTCGTTTCAGACAAGCGACGATCGGTCCCCGTTGCCAACAGTGTGGTCGCTCCTGACCTCACGCTGCTATCAACCTTACAATAGAGTCTGCAAAAATATCCAGTCGGTGGAAAACAGATGCATTCTTAACTCACGTAAATTATCAGTTAGAAACTGAGGACACGTTTAATTCTATTTTAGTTAGTTACCAAAAGCGACTATCAGGAATGTGTACAGGCTAACTAAATCGATTAACATTTTCAATAAACCACTTATAGAAATTTCTTTGTGCGAGAAACTAATTTTAAGTGGGTTCCAAATGTCCGAGCGATAGAGACCACTGGAAATGACGAAATATCGGTAATTTCGGCCGGCCAACACTTCACTCAGATGTAATCAACTGGATAGCATTAAGCAGATCTATCTGTGTTTGAATAGAAAATAACTTCACATGATCAAGCGAAAATTCTGCAAGTTGAAAGAGAAACGTGTAAGTCTTTTAATAAAAGTTATTTATTACATGTGCGTGTTACTCGGTTCACATTCAGCGAGGTACTGTCTTGGCAACAGCCATAGATTATAAACTATTAAAAAATGTCAATGATTGTTTGCAGATATTCAATTTTATAGGGTTGAATGTGTGTATGTATGCGTATTAATGGACAACCCTATATATAGTTAAATTTATTAAAAGTAAAATCGAAAATAACAGAATTTGGAGAATATAAACTATTACAAAATATTAATGATTGCAGATATTCAATTTTATAGGGTTGAATGTGTGTATGTATTCGTATTAGTAACAACAGAATTTGGAGAATATAAACTATTATAAAATGTCTAGGGTAGTCAAATGTATAGGGTTGCATGTTTGTATGTATGCATATTAGTAGACAACCCTATATATAGTTAAATTTATAAAAGTAGAAAATCGAAAATAACAAGAGAATTTGGAAAAAGAAGTTAGATTAGTGATAAACACGTCTGTTAACGATTGATTATAATAAATACGGCTATTTCTTACAATTTCTTTATTAAAATGGAATTAGTCAGTCGTCACATTTTCCAGCCAGTCTTTATTGCACTGGCTCTGGGAACTGCATTACTTATTGATGCTTTTAATGTCCGCTTCATTAAGAATTCCACGTCGATCCGACGCGCACATGAAACGAAAGAATATCTTTATTAGTAACACATAAATTCCAGGGAACGAGTGGAAAACTCTAATTGCGGTTCGGCGACGGTATGCGGGTCTCGCACGCATACAAACGATAATTAACATTGTCGCACGAATGTTCCCACCGTGATAACGTTCAGAAGTCTGTACGCTAGTATCGCCGTGGTCACACGATAACGGAGCCGCTGGAACGATAATGGCGGAGTCATTACACAGAGTGAGACTCGGTTATTGTTGGGTCGCCATTAAAGCACTGACAATCAAGAAAATGTTACGATACGCGTTGTTATTTGGCTGTAAATTGTCAGCCCAAGAAACGCTAAGAAACGCGTATCACACACATTCGTTCGATCTTTTTCATCTACTGCGATTTGTTGCACCTGGTGTGGTGACTCTCACACTTCATAATATTTGTTGCATCATTAACCCTTCACTGCATGATTTTTTTAAAAATTTGGATGAAAAAATTGAAATAAGGTCATTTTTTAAAATATTAAAAACAATTAAAACAACATTTTCAGAAAAATAAACATAATTTAGAATAGTAAGAAAACACATTCCTAGTTTACTATATACCAGATTTTTTAACTGTATCAGATATGGTGCACTAGAAATATATATATTATATAGTTTTAAAAAAACATTATATTTTCAATATAAAATTAATAAATAATTTATAAATTATTAAAAAATTTTAATTATATCTTAATATTTTCAATATTAAACTTTTATTTAAGCTATTTAAATTAATTAATAAATAAAAAAATAATAAAATTACATAAAATTTCATTAATTTTATTGTATGAATTCTAAAATTTCATCTATTCATTAAAGGATACATTTTTTGTAAATAAATATGGTACTAGTATAATAATAATTATATGGTACTAGTAAAGGGTTAAATTTATATTCGATAAATTACCAAACGTATTTAATGTTTTAATAAACGACTAAAAGTGTTGCGATAAGATTAAGAAAATCATTTAAAAAAGAAGTATATCAGGTGGGAAGAAACATTCGGTGTTGGAATTAGATATCTCCGATTGCAGAGGGTTAACAGTATAGCGAGATTCCGAAGCAACTCCCGACGGTCATTTAAATGATCCCATTTGTTGCAAATCATCCGCAGTTGCAGTTATTAATATTCAATGGATTCCGAACCAGCGAACGGAGTTAATTACTAATGGTAACGTGTTACAGGAACTGTGTCAATGAATTAGAGTATTAAAGTCAGCCGATGCGTGCGCTCCCCTTAATAATATATGACGTATACGCAAGTTCGTCAGGAAAACGTAAATTTGTCTTAATTTCGTTATCGACAGGCTGCAAATTCAATTACCTTGATGACTTTGATGCATAACAAACAGATCTCGACGAATTTTACCCCCAGCTCCCACGTGAAATGTGATCATGAGAAATCGATGGACACGGAACGAAAGAATTCATCAAATTGTGTATGGGTTTGATAAACAATCCTCTCTTTTTTAAAATATGTATTCCACTATAGAATGAGAATATTTTCCAAAGATATGCGAAAATCAACGCTTTTGAAGTACAACTTTTGGATTCTCCAATACAAAACTCTATTGAATGAAGCTTCGTATAAAAGCAGTATTAAATCAAATAAACATAAATGAGCATCTGCACACTCTATTCATGCATTATGTATTATTTGAATAAAACTTTGTCCAAACCCGTCCGTTGCGTAGGTACTCGAGTTCCAGGGAGATTTTCTGTTAACTCCGTAAACGCCAACGAAACTAAATAAAACCATTGCGAAACTGTCGCACAGACAACGATTCCTGCGTTTTATTCGCCATTTGTTATTCAAATGGAGTTCTCCGAGCCGCATGTAAAAATCGCGATTACATTTTTGCTGACCATTCCGCGCGAATTAAATGAATTGAATATAACTATAATAACAATATTTGCCCGTTCAATTTAACGAACATGTAAACATTTTTGTTCCCAGGTTTTATATTTGATTTGTTACGGAGCTGATATTTCATTCTATAAAATGTTTAAATCCTGATTAAAGAGTTCTGTAAACGGTGCACCATTACGATGTACTCGCTAAGATGAAAATCGTTTCGGCACGGCCCAGTTTGAAGATCGTCCGACTTTTTCATTCAGACTTCTCTGAAAATTCATTCTTTGGCGGACACTCTTTAAGAAACACTGCATACTTCTATTCATTATCTAGAATCATTAACGCGAACTTCTTCGATATTCGTCAGTCGCTCTCAAAACGTCGCAAAGAAATGCTCGGTTCACGGAACATAAGGGTATGCATCTCGTTTGCACGCCCCAAATATGAAAGGGCACCATCGTCTGTAATCTGAATGCCTTTGAAGGCAAACTTGACGCAAATCTACAACGAAAAAATCAAATAGCCTGGTTTTATTAAAAAGTTTTCATTTCCCTCGCGACAGATAGAAAATTTTTAAAACAGTGACATTCAATTTTTCTTTTTCGATTGCGATCAATAACAATTAAAAAAATAATATTGTTCACACATCAGCTCGTAAACTAATCCTCCTGACGTCACAAGAAAACTCAAGCTGTTGCACAGTGGGCCATTTATCCAGTTTAGTGCGTCAAAACTATTGCAACGTTATTAATAGTGTCAAAATCATAATATTATACATCAGTGAATTCGTTTTAACACCAGGTATAACATTATCAAATCAAAAATACAATTTAATATTTAAAAAATCGAAGCATTATTGTTTTTTTTTTAAATAAAATTTTTTCAATGTTTTTTATATTGCAATTTATACATGCATGAATACTGTTAAACTTTTATTTGAAACATTTTTTCGTCAGATTTAGAGAAATTGCTATTGCAAACTTTCATACGTAGCTGTGGTAAAGGTTTAAACACAAAGTCTAAATGCAAAAATCTAAATTTGTAAGTAAGTCACAAGAATTTGCCGATTTTTTGTTGAAGTGGATTGCATTAGTCCTAATTTTTGCGGATGAAGTATCATATCGCGTCGAGTTATACCAGGTTTACGATCTACCAAAAAAATTATTTCTCATGAAATAGCAACTAAAAGCAAAGAAGTTTTGAATTTATATCATGTATAAGAATGTTACTGTTGACTAAAAATAGTTTCAATTAGTAACATTTGGTAACTTGGAATTTACACTTTACAGAATGTGAAATAGCTTACAAGAAACGAACATTATGACTGCCAAGATTTCCGGAAACATAAAAATAATCTGAAACGCACAAATTGA
>CM052327.1:2990381-3028654 GCA_028455615.1 Lasioglossum zephyrum | reverse complement strand
CGTTTACTAAAAGTGAAGAAACCAAACAATTTCAACCTGCATCGCTATGTTACTCGCGTGTACAAAGAATTACAGTGAAACGATTTTACATACTTCTTTTCGCGAAAACGTACACGTCTTTTTAACGTTATTTAAACAGTTACGTACATAAAAGATAAAAAGCCTGTGTGTAGCACCGGCCCCACTTAATTACTTTGCTTCTCAACTCCCGTAGACAAGTGTAAATAAGAACAACGGAAATATTTACGTGTTCCCATTTACGTGGCCGGCCCTGTGTAATGAAGATTAGTAATTCAAATGAGAACATCTAAATGTGAAACTATTCAGGGGGGGAGCACAACTTTTTATACTACGAACGACGACGGTTCGTTTAAACGAAATGGACTAGCACGCGAACGCTGGCGAGAGAATACATCGTTTATTAAACAAATCTCAATACAGAGTCCATTTGCTCGTGTACTTTCTGTTTCAGCACAAATAGATAAAAATCTCACTTTGTTGATCACTTGATTATACCAGCTCCGCGAGCAGCGAAGGTGCTAAAAACACATAAAGCCGGCAGCGATCAAACATTTTCCACCGATAGCATGTTTCTGCGGATAAACGAAGAAAAACTGGCAGCTCGTTAGAGACACGGAGGATGTGTCGAAAGTTTCTGGAATCAATCACGGATCTATTGGGTCTATAATTTAAAAACCGGAATTTGACATTAGATGCCAACACTTGTGTATGCGCTGTAGCAAATCATTGACATACACGTAATTTTGAAGCTCTATTCATAACCTGCAAAATCAGTCAATAGTGTTTGATTTGCTTGTACGCGTCATAGTTTTTTCAATCATGAAAAATTTTGAAAATTGGCGAAAGTAACAGCATTCGCAGGAACTTTTGCGGAATCACTTTTTTGCAAAGAAAACTGCAGTCGAAAGTCATCGTTTGCTTGTGGAATTGTATGGCGAACATGCTCTTGCGAAAACACGGTGTTTCAAGTGGTTTCAACGCTTTAAGAGTGGCGATTTTGACATCAAAGACAAAGAGCGGCCTGGACAGTCGAAAAAGTTTGAAGATGAAGAATTGGAAGCGTTACTTCGATCAAAACTCGTGTCAAACACAAGAAGAGCTTGCGGAATCAATCACCGAAAACAACTGATTCGTTTAAAGAGAGCATTGAAGGAAAAACGGCCAGAATGGGAGACCAGACACGAGACATTGATTTTCCAACACGACAATGCTCGGCCACGTGTTGCTAAACCCGTTAAAAACTATTTAGACAATAGCGGATGGGAAGTTCCGCCCCACCCGCTATATAGTCCAGACTTGACGCCTTCTGACTACCATTTGTTTCGGTCGATGCAGAATGCACTTTCCGGAATACGCTTCACTTCAGTCCAAGGCATCAAAAATTGGCTCGATTCGTTTTTTGATTCAAAAGATGACCGGTTTTTTTTAGGATGGCATCCACAAATTGCCAGAAAGATGAGGAAATGTTGTAACTTCCAATGGACAATACTTTGAATAACAGAATTATACAAGATTTTCTTTAATAAACGTTCAAATTTCCTAAAAAAAATTCCGGGTTTTAAGTTATAGACCCAATATATTGAATTTTTCAACGGCCTCTCGATGACGCATCGGTTGATTACAATTTATCGATCGGTGGGGATGGAATTACTTAACGTCAGGTTAATGAACACATCATATCATCAACACGGTTGATTGTGGACCGGCAAGTAGTTCCCCGGGACCGGGTAACGCGAGTTTATATCGTTAAATCCAATTATGAGGCTATTATAGCTCGTTCGCCGTGGATCCAAGCGTCTTCGGAGGACTCGAGGCTCCTCTCGAAATCGTTCCACGACGGTGAATTTCGAACCTGCACCGTCCTTCGTAAATACTTCCTCGATTTAAGAAGATACTGCCGCCCCGTTACGACGAGACATAAAGAAACATCGTCGGTGTCCGGTGAAGTTCCGCTACAAGGAATTCTGGGGAAACGCCGCGGCAGAGAAGTAGGGCGCGTTTTTATGGATCTGCGACTGGAATCGGAGGTGTCTGTTTTAGGTTTAACCGGTAACTGAATTAGTACTCTCCTCGGGCGATTAAATTTCTAGAAGGTCTCAGCAGTTTCAGGTTTCCTACATTAAACGCCCAATTCGTTTATAATGGATCTCGCGGAATCCTACAATTTAGTCTACTTCGACACGGTTCTGAAAATGATTATTTTATTCCTGTAATTGTACGGTTAGATTTTTAATGGAATTTAACAACTGTCTTTCGCGAAATGCCATCAGGCTTTCTTCAAACGCCTAGATAAATGTGTTCTGACTTATTTGTCTGTAATCCCGTGGCGCAAGTTCCCCTAGTCGGGAAATGCTAATGAGGCTAATTTGCTTTCTCGTTCACGTGCGATGTGTTTGTTCCACTTTTATTGACTTTTAAAGAACGAAATGAGGTGGAAGGAACACGGGGGAAGGAGAGGCTTGGAATAGTAGAGGAGCTAGAGCTCAATTCGGTTTTATCCTTCGCATTCTTGGGAAGATCGACACCGACTTGTGCCCGTACTGCCATCTGGCAGCTGCGACGCTCACTACATACCAACATTGCGGCACCCTTACTGCGAAAACCGCTGAACATCAAAGACACATCAATTTTGGACCAGTGGATTCCTAAGACTGAAACTTGGATTATCGGAACTTCCTCGTCAAAATCTACAGGATCATACAAAAACAAATTAACAGTTTCTGGTTTTCTCAAGTGAAGTTTAACCTATTAAGTCATTGTAAAAACTTCATGTCTGGATAGAAAGCGAACAATTACACCGAATTGAAAGGCAAGGGCTGAACGGTAAAAGAAAAAGTCGCGAAAACATGCACAGTTTTTCCTGTTTTACACGCCGGTTTGATAAAAATGTGGAGCTAACGGCACAATAGGCCATAGTAATTTCTCGTTCTCCTTGCAATCGCATGGCTGACTGCCGCGCATCACACATCCAGCGGAAAGCGTAGCCGGGGTCTTTTTTACAATTAACTTTCGATTACACGGGACTAGTGAATTCGCTCGGTTGCCCCGTGTTTTGTTGAGTTTCGCCTGTTTTCCGCGTTTCGGAGTTTTCCGTGGCCGACAACGCGCGACTGGTTTTCCTCTGCGCCGCGCCGGTCTACAATATTACGCGAAGCGATTTTCATAGCTCGAGAGTAAACTCGTCAACAAGTTACGAATAAAGTAGCCGGCTCTTCAGGTCCCGAACTCGCTTTCCAAGCTGCTCGCCGACGAGTATGCTCTATCCTCATCGATTGCAATGGGCGTGTTTATTAGACGCGAGTGATTTCACGTTTGAGTAGCTAGTAACCCAGTTCCCCGCGATCGACGCTTTAGAAAGGGAAACGAGCCTGAAGTGAGTCGTTGGCTAATGAAATAATCGTAGAATCGCGTCGACTGTTCCAAAGGATACAATTGCACCGCCACCGGCTGGCAGAATAGCCGATACTGCAACCAGCATATGAAAATCTTTCTTCATTTCCTCGGGAAAAACGCAAGAACAGCAAAAGGGATAAAAACCTCCAGGATATTTGAAAAATTTAGTAATTATAGGTTTTTAAATCTATATACAGGGTGTCTCAAAATTCCATCAACATCCGGAAATCGGAGGTTCCCAAGTTCATTTAAAGCAACATTTTCCTTCTCAAAAAATGACTTTCTCGGCTTTGTTTTGGAGTTATTAACGAAAAACACGGATCAATTAATTATAAAATACATACAGCTATAGCCGCGTTCTGATTGGTTCGTGTTTTTTGTTAATAACTCCTTAACAAATCGGCGGACGTCATTTTTGTTTGTTGAAGGCCCATTTCTAGTTGTTGAAGGAATTTTGAGATAACGTGTATATAAAAATGAAACTGAGAAGTTTCATTTATGATTTATACAAGGAATAAGAAAGGATATTTCGAAATTCAACCCCTAAGGGGGTGAAAAGTGGTTGAAACGTTTGTATGAGGAATATTTGTGGCCAGATTTGCTTGAAACTTGGTCTAAATGCTCTTTGACACAATTAATCAAATATCTATTTCGGCATTTTAAAAAATTCGACCCCTAAGGGGTGAAAAAGGGGTGCAACGTTTGTATGAGGAATATATTGTTCGTGGTCGGATTTCCTTGAAACTTGGTCTTAATGATCATTAATATAATCTGAATGGGGTGAATGGGGAGTTAAAAGGTTTTATGGAGAAACAATATCAATTTTCGAGGGTATTAAACAGTTTCGAGGGCATTAAACAGTTTCCTGTGCGAGCAAAGCCGCGGGTAATAGCTAGTAAAATATATATTTGTTAGTAACCGATCCATATTTCTTAAGTAGTATTTCGGAGTAGTGGAACGTAACTGTAAGCTGTCAATGAAATGGAGTAGAATGAAAATATGAATGGTTTCGTAAGTTCAAAGTGTATTAAAGCACGTGAATGTTTTCGAAAAACGGTTTCACGTTGGAAGTTTGCACCTCGCTATATATTACAAACGTACACTTTAATCACCGAGAACCACTTCCATCAGAGAAGTACAGAGCTCGCGACGCATGACGTTTACAATAGGTCACGTTACTTTTGCCTTTCGTTTGTAAAAGGGCACTCTTGGAAAAATGATCAGACCGTTTCCGCTGACTGTCGGCGGTATTCGCTGGCATAGAGTTTACGGGCACGGCGGAGGATTTATAATCTCATAGGACTTTTGAGAACGTTGGCTTGCGACATTTGGCGACCAATTGCGCGGAGTACGTGCAGTTAAGAGAGTCCCGGGTTGCCATCGACGTGTCATAAATTTGAGATTTGGAAACGCTGGGGGCTCCTTGCACACTCCCGTACCTTTCAAACAGCTGTAGGCATGGTTCAGAGGCAGGGACGTTCCTTCAGATGATTTTAGTTTGTTAGGTTTTGGACGGGGAATAGCTACGGCTAGTTTAGAGTAAATATCAAGAGAGGTCCGAACTTTCCTGAACAATTTAGGTTTGGACTTGCAAGGAATGGCCGACTGTCCGACTCTGACTCCTGTGGAGTTTTGTTGGCTTATGCAACAGCCAAAAATAATACACATCTATTTTTTTACTGTACAAATCAGGATTTATCCTGTGAAATGGACCCTGTCTCTTTCTTGTGTTCATTTCAAAACAATTTTTTCATTCTATCCATACACTTAGGTTGGTATATAGAACCCTTGTCCGTCCCCAGTTGGAATATGCTTCAACTATATGGTCTCCGAAAAGCGTTAAATATACAATCATGCTAGAGAGAGTGTAGCATAAATTCCTCAGATTTTGTGCATACGAGATAAACAACCTAATGTCAATCTTTGATATTAAACACAGTCAACCTTGAAACATTATCAGATCGTAGATCAGTTTCAGACCAGAGCTTCATCTTTAATTTGATAAACAATAATATCGATTGTCCCGCACTCCTAAGGCAAATCAATTTCTATATACCTGAACGTATTTTGAGAACGAGAATAGGATTTCAAACAATGAAATCCAAATCCTCATATGGAGTAATAAATCCATTAAATCGCAGTATTGCTAGCTCTAACATATTTTGTAAGAATATTGATTTTTTTAATGGCATGTTACAGGCATTCAAAACAAAATTGCGCAGTACTATTCGTTAATAGTACCTGTATTTGCTTAGTTTTGTACGGTCCATACGTATGTTAATTCTAGGTTAAGACTTAAAATTAAGGTTTTTTCTGTTTATTAGTTATACTGTATAAACTGTATACAATTGTATAAAAGGACATCAGTCCGTATAAAATAAATAATAATAATAATAATTTAAATTCCACGTGAGATAAATGAATGTAATTTACAGTCTAAGTGATAGATATGTGAAATTACGTTGCACAAGAAGATATCAATGGATCAAGAACTCTTCGACGTGCTTAAAGCTTTCCGCAGACAGACAGTTATGGTATCCTCGAATCATTATAAAACCGGTTCGCACATTAGTCGAATAATATCCCGCGACGAAAGGATGACGTACCAGTTCCAAGTGTAATTCGAACAACGATCTTCAGCGTTCTGGAAAACCGCAAGCGGTTGTTCACCGCAGCGTCGCGAAAACGATTCGTGCAGTTTAATGAGACTTCGGAGTTCGAGTCGCTTGCAGGCACCCTTAGGAAACGTTAAGTAAATTTATGGTGGTTATGAAGAGTGACTGAAATACAGCGCCTCGATCGGGCGATGTCGATTACACGGAGAGGTAAACATGAAGCGTCGACTACGTGAACAGCGGAACACATAACAAAATCATTTTCATCGGAGTCAGCGCTCCATCGTTTACAAACTCAGCGGGAGACAAATCGTTGCAAAGCTGCCGTCTCACTGGCACAAACAATTTTTGCTTCATCTTGTTGTTACTTAAAAAAAACAGTAATTCACTTTAAAAGTGGAAAATATTTTTAAAACTGACAAAAGAACTAAAAAATATCGAGTTAGAAGTGTACAACCGAGGAAAATGAGTTTTTAGGAGGTTATAGTGAAAACATAACAGTATCTATTCAAAAATATGAATATTTCAAAAAATAAAAGATATCGGTGATTTAAATTATCTGAAGAAATACTAAATAAGTAACAAATGAACAATTTTTAACTTTATTTCAAGACAACAAAATTTAAAGAATTAATTTTAAAAAGTGATTACAAAAAATATATTTACTACGACAGTTATCAGTAGATAGGAACAGTTTTTTAAATGAATTTTAGTGGATATTTCATCTAGATATGTTTTATGGTTCAAAAGTTGTAGTAAAATGCCAGATTGAGACTAGTCTCCCCCATTTTGTCATACCGTGACGCTGACCCCTTATCATCGCGCTTCGGCCGAGGCAGGTGCGAGGCAGGCGTCGGCTCTTCGCTCAGCAGTCAAAATGGTCCGTAGCGATTATAATGATATACATGATATAAATTCAAAACTTTTTTGCTTTTGGTTGCTATTTCATGAGAAATAATTTTTTTGGTAGATCGTAAACCTGTTATAACTTGGCGGGATATGATACTTCATCCGCAAAAATTAGGACTAATGCAATCCACGTCAACAAAAAATCGGAAAATTCTTGTGACCTATTCACAAATTTAGATTTTTGCATTTAGACTTTGTGTTTAAACCTTTACCACAGCTACGTATGAAATTTGTTTGCAATAGCAATTTCTCTAAATCTGACGAAAAAATGTTTCAAATATAAGTTTAACAGTATTTATACATGTACAAATTGCAATATAAAAAACATTGAAAAAATTTTGTTTAAAAGAAAAAAACAATGATAGTCTGATTTTTTAAATATTAAATTGTATTTTTGATTTGATAGTGTTGTAGCTAGTGTTAAGACGAATTCACTGATGTATAATATTATGATTTTGACACTATTAATAACGTTGCAATAGTTTTGGCGCACTAAACTGGATAAATGGCCCACTGTGCGCCCATCCGATTCAGACCATGGATTTGCTCATATTTATTTAACGGTGCATTTTACAGGATATTTTTAACGCAGTTCTCTTTATAAGACCGCAACCCTTGGAAAGCGGAAGCCGAAAAATTTTGAGACGCAGTGGGGCACGCGTCTAGACGCAGTTCTGATGTGTAGTGTAAAAGGCACTGAGATAAGAAAACACTGCGTCCAGACGCGCAATTGAGATCCCTCCTTAAGGCGGGCAGTTTTCAGCGGGAACCGTTCGATAAAAGTTTCGCGAATGATTATTGGGTACGGTTTCAGCGTGCTATGGTTGGGGCGATCGTTGCGAAACTGGACGAGAACTTTAAGGAGACGCAAAGTGTCGAATGTTCTGTTGCGCAACGTAACAGTCCGTGTTATCAGTGAACGGTCCCGATCGTCCCGAGGCGCTCGACAGATCAGAAAATTGATTGTGCTTTCTCGTTGCTTCCTAAGAAATTGTTAAATTCCCTTTTATTCGTCGTTCGTAGAGTAGAAATTCATTTACGTTTCAATGATGCCGGGGGGCGAACTGCAGTGAATTTAACAGGTTCGCGAAGCAGCATTCGGAAAATTTATCACGCCGCGCCATTAAGAAGACCCTTCGAGGACAGGCTTTTACTCCGAGAACAGTAGAAATTAAATCTGTTGTAAAACATTCCGGTGACGTCGGAATTTACAGCATCCTTTAATCAAGATGATTCATTAAACAAACGCAATTATCTTCGCGGAGTCTGCTAACGTGAAATATAAGTCGTTTAAATAACCGTCATGCCAACGACTGGCTCTTGTCTTGTCGCCATTGTGTTTGTTAAACGATTATGAAGAGCAACGGGCAAATTTTCGTTTATCTCTTTTTATGAAAATCGTAAATCGTCCAAGTAATAAAAACTGCTCCCCAATGGTTACCAAAAAATCAATGTTTATTGCATCGAGTGTTTGATAATGTGATAAAAATAAATTTCGAAGCTGTACATAAAATTCTTAGTTATATACGTATATGAAATATTTTGCTTTTGAATAAACTTTAAATAGTTTATGAAATAACGTCTATATGCTCTTGAGATTGTATTTGCCTCTGGTTAAACCAGATCCGTCGCGATGAGGAGCATTCGAGATCCGATCAAATATTCCATTCATTAATCTCATCGATATCTTCCTTCGCGAAATGTACTTTTAATGCGTCTCGATGTATATGTATACGATCGATCATACGATCTGCCATAATTACGAGGCACGATTATCCGAGAGTTCAGTGGATTTCAATATCCATGTCGACGAGTGCATATTCATAAAATTGTCGGAGAGTTTTATTAATATTTTTTTGCGCTCCCGGTGAATTGAAAAACGTAGACACTTTCATTGAAAACTATATGTTAGGTCGTTCGGAAAGTCATTTCCTTTTCTCAAGGAAAAATAAAAGTCAACTTTTTCCCATTTAGAATAAGTCTCATTACATTTTGTTCGACGATAATGATCTTAAATATTTATTTAATTATTTCCGTTGAACGTCTCGAAAAATCGGTTACGAACTTTTGCAATAATCATTATATCCATCATAGATGCAATGAGTGGTAGACACATTCACTTCCACTGCTTCTTAACTTCGCTACAAAAAATAATATGAAAATAATATAAAAAACAAGAAAGCGAGCTAATAAAAACGTGGTAAAATGTGGAACAAACTTTTATCGCACGATGTTGCACATTCGAAAATAAATTTTGTTCGACGATCATTTACGATTTTTCTGACAACTTAGATATTTATTTATTTATTTCCATTGAACGTCCCGAAAAATCGGTTACGAACTTTTGCAATCATTATATCCATCATAGATGCAATGAGTGGTAGACACATTCACTTCCACTGCTTCTTAACCTCGCTACAAAAAATGATATGAAAATGTGGAACAAACTTTTATCGCACGATGTTCCATATTCGAAAATAAATTTTTATGCTCGACCATTTCGGAGAGAAATCGATGACGTGTGAAACATTTTATTCCATAGTTTCAACTTGCCCGCGCGTGTTGAATAATTTAGTTGTACCACTTGTTCCGAGACACCTCGTGTAGTAGCCGATCATAACCAGACTGTTCAAGCGCACGCAAGTAGAACAGAGGGTGCAATGGTCAGACACGTTAGGTTAGCTCGCGTTGCCACTAATATGTGTCCAGTGTAATTGCAAGTTCAATTACATGCGTTCCACAGGAAATGGTTACGCAGATTTTATGTTTCGTTGCGATGAAATCCGTAAAAGTTAACAAACCCTCAATATTATTATAATATCAAAACGATCTTCGTCGATCTTTCTGCAAGTCTCTTTCAAGTTAATCACAGCTAATATGATAAATTGATATTGATGAAAATTGATAAATTGTAAAATTATTCTGACGTGTTCATTTTTGTCGTAATTGTATCATAGCTCTGATAATGATGGTATAACGCATAGCAGGTCGTACAAAAAATTGAATTAACAGTTATACCGTGCATTTGAGCCGAAGTTAAAATTCGAAAAGTTATGTGATAATGGTCACTGAGGATGTCGTTTCGCAGTGATCACGGCTTATGATAATACCGGTTCGCGTGTCGGGAGGCGTTTAATGGTACATCGAAACCGGAGCACGTGCTTAATTGCTCTTCGTACGTCGTGTCGCGTCGTTTCGACCGTAGAACGGTAGAAATGTTGGTTCTTCCCTGGGTAGAATACTGTATCACGAAAAATGGAAAAATTCTCCGTGGAATACGTCGGATAGCAACGAGATTATTTCTTTCTGCAATGAATAAGTCTGAAGATCTTTTCAAATTGTTGAAGGTCAACTGCGATAAAGAATATTTTCGTTTGAGTAACTCTAGAGCGAGAGCGAGAGAGATATACATATAGTTTCAAATAAGAGTGGGAGAAGAGCCTAAGCTCCTGGAAGCAGTGAGAAATGTACTCTAAGCTCCAGGAAAGAGGAGAGTGGTTCCTAAGCTGTATCACGAAACAGATGGTGCTCTAATTCTAATTAGTATTCACATACTTGAATATGTACCACCAGACTTTTAACAAGTCAAAACGACAATTTTTACATTTCGTCTAATTATATTTGTTCATAGAAATTCGTTTATAGTATCGGCGCCCAGGTACGATTAAAGAATCAACAAAGCAATTTTGCAATTTATTTCAACGTTTCGATCCGATTCTGGATCCTTTTCAAGAGAATTTTGCGTCTGAAAAATACTGAATGTTGTATTGTTATGTTATAACATTATAATAACTGTAACATTCAGTATTTTTCAGACGCAAAATTCTTTTGAAAAGGATCCAGAATCAGATCGAAAAGTTGAGAAAAATATAATAAATTGCAAAATTGCTTTGTTGATTCTTTGATCGAACCTGTGCGCCGGTATCATAAACTAATTTCTATTAATTCGCACGATCGACAAAACGGAATATTTATATTTGTTCAAATTGTTCAAGTCGTACACATTCGAAAGAGGCTACGAGAAAGGACAATAAACGAGACTGCACAGGCAATCATTAGGAAAGATTTATCCAAAGATTGCAAGCGTGCAATTCCGGCGAAATAATAGATCCAGTAGCAGATAGATATGATTAAGCAACTCGTGAATGCTGTTCCACCGTCGGCTTTTTCTTCCGTTCCACTTTCAGCCGGAAGAGAGCTACTGCACCGGTTTCCGTGAATCTCCGGGTGTATACGATGCATAATAGTCTGTTTTAAAAATCGCGCAATTTTCCGTGTAATTGCGGGGGATCGCGGGAGCCCGGGGAGAAATGATTTTTCTCTTCGGCGAGAATGGTAAATGAGGAATCCGAGGTTCGAAGTCTTCGGATGCTGCGCAGGTATTACGCGGCGCATTTGGTTTTGACGGTTTGCTTGTTCTCGTAAAAATGTTCCGGGGAAGTGAAGCAGAATGTGGCGCACAACGGCGACGTAATGCCTCGGACTTACCGCGTAATGGAAAGGCGTTTTTGAAATGTATAACGGAGTTGCCGGAACGATAATGGAAATCGCACGACGTGACGCGATTTTCGGATAATGAGTGCCGGATTAATCACCGGGGGAAAGCCTTCCTTTCCAAAATTCTCATCCCTTCAATTTCGTATCTACCCGACACGTCCGAACAGCTCTACTCGTTTAATTAAAACTGCGGATCTTTGTGTGCCACTGAGAAATCGTTTGCAAGAAACTGAATTTTTGTTACAAACGCATCAAATTGTTAGTCTAATTCTACGAAGATCCAGCAGTTTAAAAATTAAAAAAAAACTTTTTAAAAACCACGCTTATATTAGAATGCACTAAAAAGGAGAAAATAATATTTTTAGATGTTAGTGACTATAGCTACAGCATTATGACATAAAAAATACATTTTAACAATTAAAAAATTAAAGTGAACTTGATTAGTTGTCGTAAAAAAATATTTTCGAAATTTTATATGTCGAAGATTTTTTTATTTATAGTTTTACGTATACTTTCACTACTATAAAAATAGAAAACCCTATCGAACTGTACAGTATGACAAAATACATCGAATGTAAATGCATTTCGGTAAAAAATATAAAAGTAAGGACACGTTTTTAACCATTAACAACACATGTAATTAACAAGTAATGACTTATAATTTATGTATAAAAATAAAGGTTATTACCTGCTATTGCATAATCCGTAGTCAAATATTGATTTCCAGTACACAACTTAAAAATATCACGCACTCTGAGAACACTACACTACGAACAGTTCTAAACGAACACTCGAGACAACATATGATTGCCGACTAGCCATTGCAGTTATCTTGTACAGTGAGGGTAAATAAACAATGGTGTTTCTCCGTGGGACTACCTGGCTTTCCCAATAGTCTGTCATTTTTTACGTGGGGTAGTTTTGGTAAATGGAATTTTGGCCAGCTAGATCGGCTAAATACCGCTCTGTGCGCCGGTCCTTGTCGCCCCCACCCTCCGCCTAACCTAATCCAAACCAAACGAGTAACTAAACCGAGCTCCTTCGCTGCGAAGTGGGCCAGTGGAGCGGGGTTGGAATCGGAGTGGGAACGGGTAGTGGAGTAGGGAGCGCGCGGAGTGGGGATCGCTGTACGCGGTAACGTACTACCAAACGTCGGTGGCGAGGGGCGAAGGGGCATATTTAAAAATATTTTTTAAATCCTAAACGCACAGTCTTTAAAAATTTGTTTTTTAATATTGCATTGTCATCCAGTTCTGAGCTATGTTGAAAATTTGAAGTCTCTAGCTCATCCGGAAGTGGTTCAAAATTCGATTTCAAGATTTGACGCATACAATCCGACAAGGACAACTCGGCAAGCTAATATAAGCGTGGTAATAAAAATTTTCTATCTGAATTGCAACAAACTGAAATGATATAGAAACTTATTTTTAAATTCTTTCAATGTTTTTTGTCTTAAATCACGCCTATTCAGTTTCATCATAAATACATCAAATCCGCTGTCTACTCGTAACAATTGAATTTAATGTGGACTTTAAAAGTATCATCTATTTTAAAATTACAGCAAAATATTACGGACCGAAAGCACACATTGTGCCCACGGTTATCTGATTGCTGAAAAAGATGGAACGTTCATCCAGGACAACTGATCGCGATTAAAATCTGATACCTGACTTGGCAGCTCCACCGTGAAACTTCGGAAAGTTCATAGAACGAAAACTGTTACTGGCACGAGCTTTTAGAAGATAGTGTCCGTACATTCGATCATCGTCAATTTTTG
This sequence comes from Lasioglossum zephyrum, assembly GCA_028455615.1. NCBI lineage: Eukaryota > Metazoa > Arthropoda > Insecta > Hymenoptera > Halictidae > Lasioglossum > Lasioglossum zephyrum. The sequence goes on along the minus strand of CM052327.1, from coordinate 3,015,442 downwards.
TAATTTACGGATGGATGGTCATTGTTTTGGGTGCTTCGTACCGTGAACGATGATGTCGCGCAGCAATATTCTCAAAAATACAAGCTAAACGTAGTTTCAATTTAACGAAGACATTTTGAAAAAACGAGAAATAACAGGGCACTGAATAGATAGTAATATTACATTTCTATTTTTGCTTTCAATAATCGAATAAAGCGAATAAAGCCAATCATTACAATCTCGCTGCCTCTTTGCAGCGAATAAACATTGTTAGTGATCCTAGTTGTAAGTGTAGTTATAGCTCCGAGGACTTAGATCATGTTTTATGGCAGTGTCGTCTTTATGATTCTCAAAGTATTAAATTAGTTAATAAGTTGCGTAAAATTAAGTTTTTTCTACCATTAAAAGCGGACATTTTCTTTTCTAAACCTAATGTTAAAGCATGTGAATATATTTTTCAGTTTTTATGCGACTGCAATCTTCATCTCTAGAGATTATTAATTCTGTCATTGTACACTAACTGTAAGACTACTGTTCAAAAAATATTGTTAAAGTCGAAATAAACCTATAATAGGTTTCAGTGGCTCAATAAAAGAAAAAAAAGTGGAAAACTTCGTAACAGAATTTCCAAGCACGACGAGAAATGTTCTTCAGACTGGGAAGACTAAGGGATACTTATTAAAACGACTGGAATGAATATATAATCGGTACAGGGCACGTACGTAACGCTCCTTCATCTGATACCGTCCTTTTACACTCACGTGCATCCCTAAAACTCGTAATCCACGTGTCTGCGTGGCGGTGTCACGAGACAAGAAGAATGGGCTAGTTACGTAAATGGTAGGAGCGACCTCTATTCAAACGACTCCGTAAATTGGAACTCCGTTTTAAAATAATGGAATACCGTGCGGCTTGAAGGAACGGAAAAATGTCGGCAGTAGGCGCGTTTCAACGCGACAGCTATGCGCGAATTCGTATCGCCCGTGTCATCGTTCGAACGCGAAACCCTAATAATTCGTTTGATGTTCTCCTTCATTGAACTATTTGATACGTTATCGATTCCACTAATCACTTGAGACCCCTTGTATAGAGGAATATATAAACGGTGCTCGCGCAACGCATTAAACAGTACTTCCAACATACATGTTAGTATCGCGGAAGCTACACGCACATTATTATGTGAGCCATTAGATTGGAGGGAATGTTCTGTCGTATTTTAAATAAGCAGACAAGTTTGCTTGTAAATTAAAAACAACATGTTACTAGTGTGTCACTAAATAATATTGTACATATATTTTTATAAATTGATTGAAATATTTTCTTTAATACATAATCGCATATTTTGCAACCTGCGTTCAAACTGTACAATATTCTGTAACACAATGTAAATTACATCCAGCTGTGTAGACCCCAATTAGTGGCCTGGTTAAGCTTAAATTAAAAATAAACTGTATCAATAAATTCGTGATTCTTGACGAAAATCAGCTGCCACTTTCAAAAATGGATAATTGCACTTGTTCCAAACGTGTAAACTTTACATTCTTGATCGAAACTCAAGGTTTAGCAGCAGACTGATCATAATCGAAGAAAACACTGTCCAACAAATTTCAACTTTTTTCATGTACCTATTGGGTGGATCTTATAGAGTTTTTTGCGCTGATTCCGAATCTGGCCTTAATTTTTAATTTGAATTTGAAAAAAACGTATTTTTCGACTTTGAACAAATATTGTGATGTTATTATATAAGATATTGTATTGTTCTTTACAGCAAAAGATTCTATAGACTTTTACAAAATCCCAGTGATGTGCAATAGTAATACATTGTGATTGTTTAATCACCGCTGCGCCGTATCGCATGGAACGCCCGCTCTACTGGTGAGCGTCACTGGCGGCAACTCATGTCGGGCATGGATTTTTTGATCTCTGGGCAGCAAAATACGTCGACGTTGGAAAGTTGAAAGGGTGGTTTCTCAAGATAAAAGTCTGTTTTATCGCGTGGTACAGTTCGATTTTCTGCTGGACCCTTATTTTTACAAATAAGTTAAAAAATATCATCAAAGATAGGTGCATAACTAGTGTCTCTCCGTCTTTAATGATTGTTTAAACATGCTTTAAAATGTTAAAACAATCACAACGTATTACTGTTGCACATTACTGGATTCAGAAAAGTCTAGAGAATCTTTTGCTGCAAAGAACAATACAATATCTTATATAATAGCATCACAATATTTGTACAAGGTCGAAAAGTATGTCTTTTTTCAAATTCAAATTTCTCAAAAACTGTGCATGTAGATGAAATATTCAGGCCGGATTCGGAATCAGCGCGAAAAACTCGATAAAATCCACCCAATAGTTACATGGAAACATGGAAAAAGTAGATATTTGTGGGACAGTATTATTCGTGCCTTCGTTTTTTAAATTAATAATCGATAGTATCATAATTACACTGGTTATTTCCTGTGATTCGCGAACATGTCTTTTCCAACAAATGTAGCATGGTTTCCTGATTATTGTTTGAACATTAATAATGAAGTTTATCGCGAATCATCAATGGTGGTCATATCTGTGCGAGAACGTAGTATTATTGTATGAAAATGTTCTTCGTTCAGTCGCAAAACTGTGGTTGTATGAGAAAAATTCAGCCCAGATTCGGAATCAGCGCGAAAAACTCTGTAAGATCCATCCAACAGGTATATGGAACCATTTTTGTCGTTGGACAGTGAAATCGATGAGAATCGCGCGAGTTCATGGTTGCTGGATCGCGTAAATTCGCGCGCGTCGTCTCGGCGGTTTCTTCGCGAAGTAGTTGGGTTGGTTCGGGTCGCAAACTGGTCATTAACGATCGAATGGATTCGGAATACGCCTCGCCGGGATAATCGTAGGCAAAGTGCGGGTCGCGGTGAACGTGAAGCGGCACGGTGTGGGTCGATGATTAATTTAATTTTCAAAGGATGAAATTACGGACAAGCCGGTTGCCCTCGAGATATGAGTAACCGGTATTAAATCCCAGCGGTGGTGTACCTCGGGTGGACGGTGTCACGGCATGTGGAACGTCTGGTAGCATGTAGTCTAATTACGTCAATACCGAATTTCCCTCTGAACAGACAGTGTACTGTACATTCCAGTTCCTCTGAAGCTTGCCTCTATTATCAGAGTTCCTTGTCAGCAGCCAGCACGTCCGATCCGTCTCCAATTGCGCGACCAAAGCTTGAATAAGCTGACCACAGAATCGGATTCAAGCGAACGAGCTGCACTCCCGTGCTTCAAATTATGCACACCCCTCTGGCCGTGTATCGACGGCGTGCATGTTTCAAGACACCTGAAGATGGATCCTGCACGCGGACAGATCACCGCTAAGCCGTCGAAAGGCCGGGAAACCGTTCAACGGATTCGACACGGATGGCTTCTCGTATACTTGATGGTTAAACGATAAGCCGATCTCGAACTTACTAACCTATCTTCTTCTATCTGTTTACCAAACTCGCGGTGCGTGTTTAGCCACTACTTTTGCGATTGCTACTAATTCTAAGCAGAAAACCATAACAATGTGTACTCAATCCTTATCCGTCGTTCATTCCAAGGTTTTGTCTGCAACTTTGTGACTTTTCAGGTTTTTAATGCGAAACTCATAACAGAAATTAGTTTATGATATCGGCGCACAGGTTCGATCAAAATATCGAAACAAAGCAATTTTGCAATTTATTAAATTTTTCTCAACGTTTCGATCCGATTCTGGATCATCTTCAAGAGAAATTTTGCGTCTGAAAAATACTGAATGTTATACTGAGTGTTTCACAAGATCAATAATAACTATAAAATAATTTTTCACCGTACTTGCTACGTGTAAATTATTAACGTTTATGTGTGTCACTGTATTCCATGATATTAAGAACTAGACTGAACCTGGTGAGCGTTGGAAGAGAACCAGTACAAAAACAAAGGAACGACGTATATTGACGAAATAGCCAATCAGACATCGTGATCGAAAGTTCTTAGATCGATACTAGACGGTAAATACAAATTGGAAATGCCCTTCCAAACTCAAAACATTTCCGCTAATATACCATTTGTTGTTATGGTACACAACTAGCATTCAATTTGTTTGACACAATAATTCTAAAACACTGAGTGCTTATTTGATGGAAGAGAATAATTCTTGGAAAATATTATATGAAAGGAAACTTCATCATATAAATATTATTAGTTAAGTATTGCTGTGTAGTATTCATGAATCTTAAGTGTTTCGTACCTGAGATTTACGCTTTGTTGTTTAATCATGTAGACAGTTTCCAATAGTAATCTTTGATGTATGTTCGGTTCTCTGTCTACGATTTTGGTATTTTCAAAATCAAATATATGGTCAAACTCGATTAAATGTTTCGTTAGTGTGTGCGCATCGAACCTTTGCGCCGATATCATAAACTAATTTCTATTAATTCGTACAATCGATGAAACGGAACATTTCACATAACACGGAACAAAATAACACGAAAAAACGGAAGAGGTAAATGTGAACTCATCAATTTTAATAAAAAATACATAATGAAAAATAGCTGTTTACCTTGTCATTTTATCGAATTTTTATCACTGTGTCAATTTGGCACCGCGGGTCAGATTCAGTTTGTAAAATGAGGGACGAATGAGGGTTAATTTAATTTTAATTTTTAGTCACATTTTTTTTAAAGAAAAACAGACCGGCTCCCCTGAGTTTATCCGAATAGCGTTCCCCTTCGGAGTGTGACGGATCAAACTCATTCACTGGCCCAGAAATTGTGTACGCGGTGCGTTTAAAGAAGTTTTCACTTAAAAAACGGAGTATAGTTACTCCGTTACACTGCGAAGGTATACCACGATTATTTACTATCGTGATAGCAATTGGTAGTACCAATCCGTCTAATGAAATAACAAATGTATCGAAGGATCTTACGTACGATTTGTAAAGATTTCGCGTGAAATAACAGGGTCGGTCAATTTGTAGGCAATCAACTAATAGGTAGCGGGAGCAATTCGCGTAATGTAATTGAGGATCTTGGAAAAAGAAATACATAAGTGGCTTTAGAACGCCGTTACTAAGATTGCTTTTTCAGTTTCACCTTTTTGTCTTCTTTGTCACGGGGGGAATGTTCGCTGTAGCGGCGACGAAAGAGGTGACATTTTTGGCAAAATAATCTCTACTTTGAGATTCTAATTATAAAAAGGTGACATTTTTATCTCAATAATGACAAAGAAAACGCGTCTTGCAAAACAGAGAAAATATAAGTAAATACACACAGCGGAAGAATGGAACATTTCAAACTTTTATTGTGAGCTGGTCACTCGTTAAAACAACCCTCAAAGTAGTACAAAAACATGCAAATCCTCGATGGAAGTTTCGTTTGAGTTTCGCTATCCCTGCATTAACTCAATATTTCGAGATTCAATATTTACATTGCAAACTCATTAAAAACGAGTATTACAATATTTAATCGGAACAGAATTTTCTACAAGTAATTACCTTCGTTGAACCTACTGCTCGTGTTCCGTTTCACGAAGTCTTTAAAGGCTCACTGCAAACGTATCATTACACTTTTTAGTTTTTAATCTTCTTAAAATCTCGCTGCCTAATATCTTTTCAATGATATTCTAGAAATGACGTTAATATTCAAACTCCAGAACGTGTAATCTTGAAAAAAACCGTGATTGCAGCCGCTCGAATGGTTTCTGCTGCCTATGGTCAAAGAACTGTGACTGATAGCCTATTCGTCTGACAAGGCTCCATCTGATTACCATTTATGTAGGTCACTACATCATCTAACAGACATAAGACGTTTTAGATCAGCTCGCAATGTCTAAAAATGCAACGAAGAATTTAGTTCCTCTACACTATATTTTTCTCATAAGTAGACTAGAATTTGTGAGTACGATACCCAGAAAAAAACGTGTGAAATTAGACCGTGTCCACAGGTCTCTTGTCACAAACTCGCTGCGAAAGAAGAATGACGAAACTTTCCGGTGACATATACAGAAATGCTCGATTGCCAGCAACTGGCCAATATCAGGTCGGTCAAGCGTTAGAAAGTTTAGAGAAATTCTAAAGATAAAGCGCGCTTAATAAGTGACACGTCTGGCCGAGATATTGCCTGTGGTACAGACACGAAGCTTTTGAAACGGGCCGTGACAAATTAGGAATGAAAACGTGCGCGGCATGCCCCCGAAAGTTGCTCGAAGAGTTTTGGCTAAGTGGATCCACGCTGTGGCAACCGGAGAAGAATACCGCGGGGATGTTCTCGAGATTATACTTCCCCAGGGGAGAAGGACTGCAAGTAACGCGAAAGTACGGCACAACAAGCTTCATAACGTCGCGCACGCAGCTGCGGGGAAATATTCGTTTGTACCGCGTAAATACTGGCAAACGAAATCCGAGGTTCCGTCAAAAAAATTAATCTGTCAGACTTATCACACGGATACCTGAAAGTTCTAAAGCGAGCACGTCGACTTCCGTCTGACTTCCATTGCTCAACACACTCCCCGGAAATCTTATTGTTTAATACGTTTCTGCTCGTCGCTTTGTCCCGTGATTGCAGCTTTTAAGTGGGCACCGGAGCGACAGGTTTTAGATTTCCGACGACAATTTAATTCAATTATCTGTATTTCGTGAGGAATTATTCGCACCGATAACGAGTCAGAGTCGAGATGACGATCTCAAATAGAGTAGCGAATGCGACTGAATTTTTAGGGAGTCAAACTGAGGAAGCAGTAAAACAGTGTCAAAATATTGACGAAGTAAAACATTCTATAATTTAACATCAATTTTAGGGAGTCTAACTGAAGAAGCAATAAAACAGTGTGAAAATATTAATGTTGCAAAACATTCTATAGTTTAACATCAATTTTAGGGAGTCCAACTAAAGAAGCAGTAAAACAGTGTCAAAATAATAATGTATAACATAACATTCTATAATTTAACATCAATTTTAGGGAGTCCAATTGAAGAATCAGTAAAACAGTACCAAAATATTGACGTATATAGTAAAACATTCTACAGTTTAACATCAATTTTAGGGAGTTCAACTGAAGAAGTAGTAAAACAGTGTCAAAATATTAACGTATAGCAAGACATTCTATAATTTAACATCAATTTTAGGGAGTCCAACTGAAGAAGCAGTAAAACAGTATCACAATATTGACGTAGCAAAACATTCCATAATTTATCATCAATTTTTAGAGAGTCCAACTGAAGAAGCAGTAAAACAGTGTGAAAATATTAATGTTGCAAAACATTCTATAGTTCAACATCAATTTTAGGGATTCCAACTGAAGCAGTAAAACAGTGTCAAAATATTAACGTATAGCAAAGTATTCTATAATTTAACATCAATTTTAGGGAGTCCATCTGAAGAAGCAGTAAAACAGTATCACAATATTGACGTAGCAAAACATTCCATAATTTATCATCAATTTTTAGAGAGTCCAACTGAAGAAGCAGTAAAACAGTGTGAAAATATTAATGTTGCAAAACATTCTATAGTTCAACATCAATTTTAGGGATTCCAACTGAAGCAGTAAAACAGTGTCAAAATATTAACGTAGCAAAACATTCTATAATTTAACATCAATTTTAGGGAGTCCAACTGAAGAAGCAGTAAAACAGTATCACAATATTGACGTAGCAAAACATTCCATAATTTATCATCAATTTTTAGAGAGTCCAACTGAAGAAGCAGTAAAACAGTGTGAAAATATTAATGTTGCAAAACATTCTATAGTTCAACATCAATTTTAGGGATTCCAACTGAAGCAGTAAAACAGTGTCAAAATATTAACGTAGCAAAGTATTCTATAATTTAACATCAATTTTTAGGGAGTCCAACTGAAGAGGCAATAAAACAGTGTCAAAATATTGAGGTTTGCAAAACATTTTATTTTTTGACATCAAGTTTAGGGAGTCCAACTGAAGAAGCAGTAAAACAGTGTCAAAATATTAACGTAGCAAAACATTCTATAATTTCGTTGTAAGCCAACCGGAGCCGAAAGCTGAGAAAGTAAAAATGTTTGTCGCCAAGAATTTTATGAGCTTGAACCAAGTAAAACGAAAGGGGCTAAAAGAATTTGGCATGTTCGGCTTTATTCCTTTCGGAAGCACAACATGGCCGAAACTTTTGATCCGCGATATAGCGGAAAAGTCCGCAGCAGAGTCATAAAATGCGAAGATGTAGACCTGGCGAGGTCCATACGACGCCGAAGGTTTCAGAATTATTTTTTGCCCGGCGCGAACTGAAAATTGTAGGCAATGTCGAATTATTTCCGACATAAAACAGTGCGAGACAGACAGTGAGAGAGAGAGATGGTTGGGTTCTATACGAGGATATTTTACGGCGGATAAAACTGTTTGTCACGAACGACATAACTCCGTCGTTTCGTATCGGCGATGTAACGTCGTACGCGAGCCGCATCGATTTTCTAAATCCGTTTTATTATCTTTGGCGAGATGTACATGTACAGATCGATCGTGTTTCGTCGTAACAAAAGGGAATGCGTCTAGGTGCTCCAAATCTTTCACGACACCCCCCGGAGGTAGTACAAGAACCGCATTCTTCGACGCAGTGCTTCTCAACCTTTGTAATTTCACCGGTGCCCCGGTTATGCTTGGCCCCGAATTTCCAGCGAGCCTGACTGATTAAAAACTATTAATTCCGGAACGCGAGAGATATGAGTGCTGGAATCCGGGTTGGCCGAGTGCTGTAGGCGAATTTGGGAATTGAGTGCGTCTTCGGGCACACGGTGGGTCGCTTCGCAACATATAAAGTGACTCACTGTAATACTACCGCTGGCGAAAATTATTCGGTGTAATGACATCATTATCATTACACTGCGGATCTTTATGGAAAATAATAAAAATTGATTTCATCCCTTATTTAAACCCTTCTTGAATTTTTCTAATCTATTACTGTTTTATATTTTACGAAACTAACTTCTTCATGAATCCATAAAGATCCGCAGTCTAATTAATTATCATTATCCGTATTGTCGATGTGAAGTATATTTTCGTTTGTAATTATCATTGTAACCCATAAAATGTAATATAATATTGTTCGATAGTAAATAGGATTAGACATATTGTTATCCATTGAAAAGACAAGAGAGTCGAATTGAATTATATTGTATTGTATCGGTATGAATGTATTATAAATGTATTATATTGTCTTAAGATATTAGCACATCGAAACGGAAGGATAATGGGTAATCAAGCTTTGTAACGACGCTTTGTATTCTAAATTGGATACACGTATAAAAGAGCGTCCATCGATCTGGAGTTCCACAATGTTGAATAACAATTAGCTATTTAGTAATTCCTGTCATTGTGTCAGTTTCCCAACAGCTGGAACATTGGATCGAAAACTGAGTGGTCTTGTTCGCGTCAACTGCATGATCAAGGAGGATTCAGCAGGAGAGCCAGGACACGCTTTAACGTGACCCATTAGGTCCCCCTCTAATTTATGGCTCTGTGCTGAATCAAACTATTTCATACTGCTATTCGTTGCTGTTTCCCAAAAACGCTCTACACACCCCAGTCAAGATAAACAAACACAATGAACAGGCTAATAAATATTGAACAAACGTATCGGTGGAATATAAATGTTCTTATCGTTCCTATCCATTTATTATTTAATTTAATACGATATATTTAAAACGATACAAAATGCACATAAATATTTACATGCGTACAAATATGTTAATGTTAAAACCAGTTTTACACATGTGCACCACGCAATCGTTACATTATGAACGAGAAAGTTCAATGTATCTGAATTGAATTTTATTAATTCTTGAATTTTTCTTGCAATTTTAATCATTCACAAAATCATTTACAAAGAGTTGAGAACGATGTAAAATAAATGAAAAAAAAGAAATATTTATCCAGGCATGCTATGCGTTTTTTTGAATGACACTGGTGGTGTCTGGACAACGTAATTTTGGAAATAGAAGCGCTCATGCGTTGCAAGCTCGGCCGCATTGTCTAAAAAATCAATAACATTGAAAAGTGTGTCTAGAGGGGAACCAATCTGGTTCTTTTGCTGTGCCCCTTATTTTTTGAGTACCCTGCGCCAAGTGGTGTCCTTTGGCTCGAGTCATTCACAACTATGCTCTGCCGGACGGAGGGTTGCAACCCTTAGTTTGAGAATCCGTGGTCCGCTGAATTCCGTGCGACGTGCTCCGCCACGTAAGTCTCCACTACAAGGGACAAAAATAATTCTTCGTCGGACGGACCGTAAATCTCTCCTTACGGTTTCGTAAATGCCAATTTAACGGTCACGTTTTGACCTAAAATTTTTAGGCGCTGCCCACAACCACTGGTTCGCGTCGATACGATTGGGGCGAAATAAACAGTGCAAGTTACGGTCGCTGTAAATTACTGATTCAATCAATAATCCACTACCTTTGTTTACTGTCCGCTAATGTCATTTTTTTAGACGGGCCTTTGCGCGAAATAAAAACAGAAATCGAACAAAAATGCATTTCTTTGTCTGATAACAGCGATATTTGTTTTATTAATGTTTGACACAGCCGTGCTCACTGAGAACGGTGATTTAGGAAAAAAGCCTATAAATTCGTGAGAATTTGGATTATCTCGGACGAGTTTTTATATAAATGTATTTATTTCCCAATAAATGCTTCGAATGTTTATACAGTTGTATCCACAGTGCGAGAAAACAGAAAAATTTTACCAATTCGTTGCACCGCTCGAAAATAAATTCCAGCTGTGAAAGCATTCGCAATACTAAAACATTTACAGTTCTATAAAACTTCATTACAATCGGAATATTTCAACCGCGAAGCTCTTTCATGCGTGTCGATAATGAATGCAAAGCAATTTAATCGTGAAAAACACGGATGAATTTCGAAAACGATTCTTTTCCCGAATATAGCTTGTAGCATGGTGAAAGGAAGTAGATAAGGAACGCGTAATCTATAAAGTGTGTCTCCAAGCAGAGGCGAAGTCTAGATCATGAGTTTAGAGCTGATCCTTTTATGCTATACTCTTCTAGCATCCACGAAAAATATTTGATATCAGCCTTCTTCGGTATCGATAAAATATTGACCCTTTTTCCATCTCGAAAGTCTATCACTATCAACATAAATAGGATCTGTATCCTACATGCATTTACCTACCTGGAGTATACACGTATGTACATACTTGAAATCTATACTCCTCGATATATGCACGTCGATACATGCTGCAGCTACTTCAAAAAAGAAATGTCGGAAGATGTGATATCTCCATGATTAAATATAAATTCACGGGGTTTTACGGAAATCGAGCTGGGTCCAATGGCAATATTACCAGTTCAATTACACTGTCCAACAACAAAAATGTTTCCATATAACTGTTGGGTGGATCTTATCTTAATCTGGCTTGAATTTTTCTCCTACACGCACAGTTTTTGAGAAATTTGAATTTGAAAAAAGACGTATTTTTTTACTTTGAAGAAATATTGTGATGTTATTATGTAAGATATTGTATTGTTCTTTGCAGCAAAAGATTCTCTAGACTTTCCCGAATCTAGTGATGTGCAATAGTAATACGTTGTGATTGTTTAATCATGCTTAAACAATCATTGAAGACGAAGAGACACCACTTTTGCCCACATTTTTTAGGATAATCTCAATTTATATAAAAAAATAATAAGGGTACAGCGGAAAATCGAATTACACCACGCGATAGAGCAGACTTTTATCTTGAGAAACCACCCTTTCAACTTTCGAACGTCGACGTTTTTTTCGATCCAGGAAGCAAAATATCCGTGCCCGACATGAGTTGTCGCCAGTGACGCTCACCACTATTGTGTATTGCTTTTGCACGTCACTGGATTCGGGAAAGTTTAGAGAATGTTTTGCTGCAAAGTACAATACAATATCTTATATAATAACATCACAATATTTGTACAAACTAGAAAAATACGTATTTTTGTTCAAATTCAAATTTCTCAAAAACTGTGCATGTAGGAGAAAAATTCAAACATGAAAACATGAAAAAAGTTGATATTTGTTGGACAGTGTTATCCGTGACTTCGTTTTGTAAATTAATAATCGTCACTGTAATAATTACATTCGCGAACATGTATTTTCCAACAAATGTTGCATGGTTTCCTGATTATTGTTTAAACATTAATAATGAAGTTTATCGCGAACCATCAATGGTGGCCATATTTGTGCGAGAACGTAGTATTAGCGTATGAAAATGTTCTTCGTTCATTCGCAATCCGATTATGCAAGTGCATTGATTGTAATAAACCACGCTTGAAGGATTGTTTGAAATAAAGGTTGTCTTACAAATATTTGGAGAATTATTCGTTTTAAACTTCATTACTGTGTATACAGCAGGGGATGAGAACGTATTTTCATTGATTGCAAACTTTTAGAACAGAAATGTCGGTGCTAATACCTCAAAGGTTCGGCGATGCCTCGTATTAAGAGTAGTCACGAAACATTGATAATGGCGGCGATGATAGTAGTGGCCAATATGCAAACCAGTAATGGCTGCGTGAGCCGCATTAATATTAGCGCGACTACGGCTTCCTATCGGGAACGCTTTGCATACGCAATAATTCGCTCAATTATTTGCCCATTTCGATCACGCCAGTCAAAGGTGCAAGCAACTAAAGTAAACGCGCCAATGATCATTTCAGGAGAGGAAACCGCTACGTATTTTAGGAGAGCAACGGTATCCGTGCGTCTCTAATTCGCGCGCATTTTCGGTTATAAGATAAATGCACCGGTTTCCCCGAAGCTCGGTCGATTAATAACGGATCTTTATTTCGATAATTACAAACGATGTTGCAAATCACTGCTAAGTTACGGGTTCGAATGGATTCGATAACAGCGTTAATTGGACGATCAATTAGGGGAGGGCAACCCGGAATGAAACGAAGAGGATCGAAGGTGGAAAAGTTTTAAATGAATCATGTTCTTCGCTCTCTGCGAGATGGGACTTTACCAGGGGCCGCGGGAGTTGGAAAACTGCAGTGGTTTTAAAGTGATTTCAAACTGCTGAATATTTTCTGTGTTATTACATCAGTGAGATCGCTCCAGAATAGGTAGTATTCATCCGAAAACCGTGCGACGTTCAAACGAACCAGTCGAAAACAGATTTGGGTCAATCCGTGCGCTTAATATATTTATTACCGAATTGAAATACCTTTGGACTCGTCGACGCAACATGACAAGTTTCATAATAAGTAATAAACAGCGTACCAAAGCTGGGAATTAAAATGTTCCGGTATACTTATTGCTTATTCAGCTGTTCTAGAAATCCAACAATGCAAAATATAAAATTGCAGACTTAATCTGTTCAGTAGGCTGAAAACGACCCTAGTAGCACAAAAATATTAGATAAACATTTTTTTCAATTATTGGAAAAATATTTTTTAAGCCACATTTTTCATATGAGAAAAATATTGGATCTGAATATTGTATACATGTACAAGAAATATAAATTGAATGTTTAAAAAATATAAGCTAGATATTCAGAGAATATAAACTAGATATTTAAAAAATATTTGAAAAATATAAATTCAATATTTAAATAACATTCAATAAAATTTTCGAATTTAATTAAAAATTTTAACAAAAATTAGAAACTATGAATTCTATTACTTTCTGTGCACTGCTTGAGGGAATATTCCATTTTATCTTCGAAAGGACCTCATTACAATTAAAAATTTTTTATATTATATTAGATAATTTTATATAATTTCTAATATTAAATAAAGATTCATTTTCTATTTAGAAAAAAATATTTTTCTCGTAATATGAAATAGATATTTCCTGCATATTTCAAAAGAAATATTTGTTACCTAATATAAAATGAATATTGTATGTATATCTAAATATTAAGAAGAGATTGGATCTCTTTTTAATATTATATGAATGTGTATACAATATTTTGTGCTACTAGGGGATGGTATAGTATTTTTCGATTCCACTAATGTTTTTAATAAATGTATGAAATCCACTGTCTACTAATAAACTTTGTCCCATCTCGAACGTGCTTCGTTTCGAGCGACAAATAGAATTTTATTTCAGCTAAAGGTCCGCAATTTAGTTATTGCAGAACCATATAGAAAGGTTTCCAGTGTCGGAATCGTGCGCTCGCAGTAATAATGGAACGTATTAATTACCGAAATGCATAGACGCAGAGCGACTCACATTCGAGTGCACTAGTTGTTAGCGATTCTTGGTGAAGAGTCAATTTCGGCGACCCTAACGGAGAATGTAATTAAGGTTGCCAGCTGTGTGTTTACGCTGTGAGTGTGGGAAGCCTAAATAGCTCTTCGGGTGAGTATTACTGACCCACATTGCGTAAGAAAACGTTCTTCGTTCGAAGCACTTGTAACTTTGAGACGTTCCGAGTTTTGAGGTGATTTGATTCACTATTAATACGTGATTTGCCTCTTTCGTCGATTCCTTAACAATTACATTCGTAAACATTTTGAAAAAACAATAAATTTACGTGTTTAAAAATGTAGCTCAATAGTGTCCGCTTCTTTCCAAACTCAAGGAAAATGTTAACATCCTTTTTAACACTAAATTGCCTAAGGAAGTCATTTTGACTGCTTTTCAATTTCAATTAGAAAAACAATTGTGTATATAATGACACAGCTTCTTAGAATTTTGTGACTTTTTGTACAACATATAAATGCGTTTATTAATCATTGTAGTTGCCTCCCTCCCCTCTTTCATTTCCGGTATATATTGTGTTATACTGTATTGCAAAAGAGTCATTTTGACTACTTGGGAAATTTTAAATAATCAAATGACTTTTATTATTGAATTGAGTAAATTTCTTATATGACCAGATCGGCTCCGAATTCGCATAACAGTTTATATATTTTTTGATTACCGTCACTTGTACGTGATTTGTTATTCGAATATTTATGCCCGGCCTGCCCACGCACCAAGCTTTCCCCTTGAAAGCGCGATAACGTAGTTCAGGGGGGAAGGAGGATCACTTACTGTAATCGATACGCTTTGATAGAGTGGGAGGACCGCGAACTTACTAATAACTTGTTGTATGACTGTAAATAATATAAGAAATATTAAAAATTAATTTTAAACAAATTTCTTTACACATTAGTTATTCTTTCACAATGCAGTCATTTTGACTGCTTTGGGGCAATATAGGTATATACTAAGTTTCAGTCTTTCTAGTGTTAATATTAATGTTATCTACTACGATCCTGCTTGTGCAAATTGATATTTCACGAATTAATGCACGATTCTTCGAACTGGTGCGCCAGCGTCTACATGCGCAGCAATTCTTCAAAATTATTAAACCCCGAAGACCTTTATCTGAGGTCTCTGCAGATCCGGGCTTGCAAAGCAGCCACTGTTTATGGTACCTCCGGTCTCGCTGACTCACTATATCCTCGCTGTCGACTGTAATTCTCAAAGAGAATCAAATACGCTTATCCCTTCTCCGTGCTAACTCGTTCTTCGGGAATGTACGCCGAAAACTCGCGTCCGTCCCGTCTCGACTGCCAGAGAAACGGAACTCGATCTTCCGCAGAAGACAATCTTGATTTATTCACGCGTCATTATCGCGCCGCGTAAATAATTTATCGGCGAAGCGACTGCCAAGCGGGGAGTTCAATTTCCCGACAGCTCGCCCCTTATCTTTTAAGCAGGGCTCGCGTTCAAAGGTTTAAACCGGCTGTCGAAGACGCTCCTTGATCCGCCTCCGTTCCTTACCTCTGCAACCTGTCTTTCTCGTTCGAATCTGCGGCCGTTTGCAAAAATATTCGGACGTAAAATTGGCTGAACATTTTCGATAATACCTGTTCGATAATTGCGAAGCTATTTGATTGACACTCTCGACCTTACAAACGACATTTATTGACTTTTCGATGGAACCGTCCACTCGATGGACCATTTTCGTAACTACACAATTGATACTACTGATTCCCAGCGTTATTCAGCAAGTTTTTCAAATATATTATTCAAGTTGCTTTTTCTGGACACGTCCGTTTAGTTATCTACGATTAAATCACCTATTGAATTGTGAACGTCGTATTTAGGTGCACAGTAGTGCACCAGCTAATTTCTCGCGCTACCTCCTTTTACGAAACAACTTAGCCGTTCTTTAGAGGCTTGCAACTCGGAACTGGAGGCAGTTGGAGAGATGTAATTTCGTACACTTGTTAAATGCTATCATGTCTCAATACTGACAAAACATTAATCTTCCAACATTAATAGGTTCGGATATATAGGACCTCA
This sequence comes from Lasioglossum zephyrum, assembly GCA_028455615.1. NCBI lineage: Eukaryota > Metazoa > Arthropoda > Insecta > Hymenoptera > Halictidae > Lasioglossum > Lasioglossum zephyrum. Next base: position 2,999,209 of record CM052327.1, on the reverse strand, counting down.
AAAATCGCTTTTGACACTGTCTGACAGTCAGTCAGTCAGACTGACAGATCATGAAAACCTTTAGGATACCTCCCATTGACCTACAAGCTTGACATTTTTTACATAGGTCCACCATAACAAACACTCAAAATAATAATTACCAAAGTTTGAAATTTTACACCTTGAAGGGGTTGTATTGAGAAAAAAACATTATGAAATAGGTACGTAGGATAGAACATAGCAGCATAACATACATAAGTATACGTTTCACAACAAAAATCGATGAAATCCCATCAAAAATATCCTGTAAACAGGAGCCAAGTTCTCTATGGCCGCAAAAAGTTGTGAGATCAAACGAAATACGGCCAAATTCGTTAGCTTAGAAATACCTGTTGCAATACTGAAAAAAAGCGTTTGTAAAAATTAGTTTGAAAGACGCTATTTAATTTTTAAGGAGTTGCATGGACGATTAAATTATTCAAACTTGGCCGCTACCTTTTCTGGCCATTGGTTTAAAAAGTAATTTATAAAAAGCCCTCCATGTGACTCCTTAAAAATTAAATAGCGTCTTTTAAACTAATTTTTCAGTATTACAAGAGATATTTCTAAGCTAACGAACTTGCCCGTATTTTGTTTGATCTCACAACTTTCTACGGCCATAGAAAACTTGGCTCCTGTTTACAGGATGTTTTTCTTGGGATACTGCTTTGCATTAAAAGTTATTCCGGTATGCCATCAATTATGTTTCTGACCGTGTTTCCCCCAAAAATGCGAACAACGATCGAATGTTTGTCGGCCGTTGGACTTTTGTGTACCCAGATCGAATATTTCGATCAGTGCACAATGCCTGGCATAGTCGCGCGTGTACGGTAAAGCGGATCGACCGGGGAGGCTCGTGCGGGAACGTGGCCTGCATAACGAACGCTGGGTAATTCCACTTGGGGATATAAGCGGGCCCGCTAAAACGCCGAAGTGTTAAAAATAGTTAAGGCGCGACAGCCACTCGGCGATTTACCGTGGCCGTAGGTGGTAAAAGACAAGGAATTAAATTTCCCTCGTGCGCGCACGTTATCGCGGCTGTTCCGCCGCCTGTTCCCGCGGAAATTGAACGAACGGGATTTCTTTCGCGCCACCGTAGCCGGGGGTAATTCGAGCAGCTTAAGGGGGCTAATCTCGACGCAACACGAAAACCCAAGAATTCTAATCAATTTATGATTATGCAGCACAGTGTAATTTTCAGAAAAAAGAACAATCTTTTCATATCAATGTCTAATCAACTGGTATTAAACAAAAAATATTAATTTTTACAATTAAATTTTTTTTGAATTGTTTCTCGAATACCCATTGACCTCAAGAAATGGAAAAATTAATAAAATTAAATGCAAATTGTGGTTGAAGTAAATTTTCAAAGTTGAACATTTTAGAATCTATTATATATTTTAATGATCTTGTTTAATCCTATTGAAATTGGAACGCAAACTTGTGCGTCCAGATGCACAGCAGAGAGCTACGTCGAATGGAGTATGGATCGCAAAACGCTGCGTCCAGATGCGCAAAGGAGATCGCACCTTTACCGAGAAAATCTTGAAATATGTTAGCATATCGTGTATCCAGTTTTGAGGATAGACTAATGCAAAGTCAAATCCGAGAAAGTAGATTCGAGCAAGTGGAACGAAGAATAAGTGACCATGTACTAATGCCTTACATAATGACGATACCTTCTACATGATATTATGATAATACGCTGAAGGATATGTTCTAGCGGTATAGAATACGTAACGAGAGAATAAATTTGAATGAAAGTACGAAATTGCGCGGTGTTAGTATAGCAGGAAGCGCGGAGATCCGAGGATATTTTTGTCAGTGATACGTACGTTCGCGTCGCAAAGCAAGAGATTATAGTTGACGCAAGTGATCGTCGAGCTTAAAAGAATAGTTAATACGCTGGTAGTCGAGAAGCATTTCTGCCGGTAACAAAGAAGAATGAAAGAAAAATAAATCTTTCTAGAGAGTTTCCCCGTCCCCTGAAAGAGGCAACCGACTGAATTCCAATGCGCCCTACGAAATTTCTAACGCGAAATATAAAAGTGAACCGGAGTCAGCTGAATGGAAGCACAATGCATTTGTTGCGAGAGTAGAATACAAAGAATGCAAACGGACGAGAAAAATTACTTGAGCATAGCTGCTGTATTTGGAAAATGTATCAAGCTAAGAATAATGCATTCGAAAAATTATATATATATATATATATTTTTTCATCATTTTCCTCCGGAAATATTCGCGCATATCAAATTGTCTGTCGCGTCTCCGCAAGGAGCATAAACGAACTGTTCGAGGGTAATCCTCTGATCGTAGAGCATTTAGATCGGAAGACCTTAAGCAGGATAATCTAATTGAAACATGATTCTATTAATCAAATGATGTATTTAAGCGTGAACTCCGGCAATAGACGCAAGTGTTTGAATTAGCTCATTGATTCAATTAATAAAGTGACGCTGAGGATAATCTCAGCAACTGCATTATCGTTTTTGAACGGCGAACTTAAATAGCTTCGCGTTCGCCATTTTTTTCTTAAAAACGACGGAAGCTTGGCTTCATCTTACAGAGATTTTGATAAGGTGAAAATGCTAGTCGATATTCTACAATTTCTGTAGTCGTGTTTGTTATTTTTGCCGTGATGCATAATGCATAAAATCCGCAGTCTAGTTATCATACCGCGCTCGTGTATTTCCTTTGGAAGTCCCTCGGAAGCTAATGGAGAACGTCTCGCCATGCGCGCTGTCGTTTTTACGTCCGTCTCGAAATAGTTGTCAGTATCTCCGGCAAGTGTTATTGTAGCACTGCACCGTGCATGCGAAACTGTTTCACAAGATACTGGATCCCTTGAACAGCGCTAAACACACAATCTGAATTTCGTTACGGTGAGACGCGCGTCTCTGACGATTTTAGCCAGCAATGCTACGCTCCTCTGTTAAGACATCGCTGGCGTTCCTCTGTTGTTGCTGTTGTTCGATATGCTGATGTTCAGCAAACACGCTGCTCTGCCTTAAGATATTTATCTCTCCGGTCTCGTGTCGAAGAAATTTCAGATATAAACGAATTTAAAATTCGCGCAGATTTTCCACGAAAAACAACCGCGACGTTTTGCGCTTCGCGAACGAGCGATAACAATCGGATCGCTTTTAAGCTGAATAAAAACACTCGTCGTTGAAACAATTTCGCAGCACATTATACTTACGAATAATGAATACAGTTATCCTTCTTTTTTGTGCGTTTGAATAATTGAACCAAAGGAAGTTGATTATTTTTTTCGCGAAAAGAAGTTTATTCGATTCCGTCTGATTTTGCAGCGTGCAATGCAATTTCCGTGTTGTGTGACGCGAATTTCCGCGAGTTTTGAACATTAAAATTTAATTATGCTGTTTACGGTTTAATATTTCGAAACGTGATTTATTTATCTCGTCGTGGGAGGAGAACGGACGAAGCAACAATATTTGCGAGGCAAAATCACGGTGATGCTCGAGTTTTTCAACGATTTAACTAGCAGAACCGTGTACTCTGATGCAAATTACATAAATTGCATGGTGATACCATTCCGATACGTCTACAAGCAATATGTCAGGCATTAATGGTAAATGTCACTTTAATGAATGAGCATTTGTGCTCTGTGCATCAGTAATACGTTCGATGTAAATCCTTCCTGGTAATACGATAATGAGCTTACCAATCGAATAATTGGTAGTTAATTGGCGTCAACACCGATGAAGCAACTAAAGTTGATTTAAAGTAAAACGAAAATTCCCCGACAAGGAATTACAGGCATTTACATAATATTACTACGACTAATAGGTACAATTAAAGCATCGATAATATCAGCAACTGATTCTTTTTGTACAATCAGTTATTCAAACTGAAACAATTTTTACTGGACCAGATCTGTTTAAACAATTTAGTTTTAATATTTTGTATTTTTCAGAATTAAAACATTTATCGTGCTTCTGCAGGGAGAATGCGATGTCGTTTTGTTGCGTTAATTACTCTTCCACGAAATTTCTAGACCCATTTCGTTGAGCAGTAAGATATCTACCGTACTAATTAAAACATCAAGGGATCACATCCAGCCAATGATGAATGCCTGTTGGTTTCGGTTAATTTATTATTTGTTACTCTAATAAACGGAATTCAGCGGTTGTAATGTGCGATGCGTGCATTTACGCGAACTGCACCGGGGGTTGCGGTGGAAATTCTGGATATTGCGGTTTTCCTTGAAACAGAGATGCAGTCTGAAGAAGTTTCTAATACGCTCCGCTTACAATATTATACAGTATCTCGAAATTCTTTAGCGAATTACTGTGAATTGGCATTAACATTAGCGTAATTAGCATTCTAAGCAAAAATAGCATTCTAAGTCAACAATCTCTAGATTACAGCTTATACATATAATATTCTGTTTTCAAAATAGAAGACCAAACGAATCGTTCTCTACACAATGTATTCATTAAATTCATAAAATTAATTCGTCTTTAATATTTTACTGCACAATAATTTACATCAATTCGAAAATTGACGTTTTCAATTAAAACACTGCCAATCAAACCGTTCACCCTATAAATATTAAAAATTAGTTATTTTCAAGAAATTATTAACTTCAAATACGAAATAAATTCCATGATTGTGATCATTATGTATATTAAAAACTCACCTAACAGTAAATGAATTAACAAACGTCAGAATCAGATTAACGAATAAACGACGAAATATTGTATTTGTATTTGTTGATGCGAATGAAAACTAAATCAGCGAAGCACTGCGATTTCGTAAAACGAGGGCACACCGTGTCGATTAAGCTGATAAGTGACTCTTCCGGTGCTAATTTTCATGATATTAAATATCGTGTCAGAGAGAAATGTTCGACATTATAAAACAGAAAATCGAAGGGAATCAACGAAACGACCCAGTCCCAGAAGGCAGCTCCGTGTCGGTGGTCGTTTGTATGAAAGACACGAAACCGTTCACCCTTTGAACGTTCAGGGCTCAGCTATAGCAAGAAGGTTTCACGAAATTTTAACATTGGCCGGGTCCTATTTGATCGATCCCACGGGCAACCATTCTGCCGATCGGTCGGCAAACGCCCATCATACACGCAACGACCAAAGGAACTCCACCGTCGACAATCCAATAATGAACTTATTAATCAAATCCGTTCGCCGCGGCGAAAACGGAATCGGATTTAACGCGCAAGTTAATCTGATCTAGCAATTTAGTGTATTTAGCTGGGAACCATTGAACTCTCGGTAACAAGAAAGATCATAAGCCTATCAAGCACCATCTAGCTGGTTATCAAGTGGCGACGTTAGGGTACGATTCTCAAACGGCGAAAGAGAAACGGAGACAGATCTGGCCGGCTTTCGTAATTGATTTTTAAAGTACAAATTACCAGACGGACTCCTTTGTGGAAGGAATTAAGTTTGAAGGGTCGACGAAAGGAACCGCGCGGGATCGAACCATCGTCGAACTAATTAAAACAGTTATAGTCTTTCGGTTCGCTTGCGGTTGATGTTCTTTCATTTCTCCGGGTGCCTCGGTTTGCCAGGAACGGGAACGGGGGGCGGATGGTAACACGAGCCACCCGGATTGGGGCTCGATTCGATCGGATCCGATTCGAGCCGAGTCGAATCGAATCGACTCGGGCTAATCAATTTGTGAAACGTTCCGTCGATTATTCCTCGTTCGACTTAATCGTACACCGGCCTCGAGCCGAGCTTTTGTTGTTCCTGTCGGGCTCTCCTAGTTAACGTTGATGTGGCTCGCTGTCGGACATTCGGCAGGTAGAAGTTCTTAAAACAATGGTAAACTCTATGCAAATCCGGATCGTAACTATTGGCGAACACGCTCCGAAAGAATACGATCGCGAGCGCCGGCCTTTTGTCGGTGATCCGCGCCGCTGTAATGAAGGTTACTACTCCCAGAATGCAACGGATTGGTGGATCTTTGGAAACAATGGCGATCTTGTTCAAGTATTACATGTCTTTCTGCGCCCCGGCAGCTTTTGTCTGAAAAAGACATTGGTTCGCTCCAGCGTACCATCATCTTGCCAGAGAACATTCGCGAGCGCCACTTGTGCACGATAAATGATATCAATACTATAGACATGCTTGAAGTACGTAATGCTTCGATATTACAGAACAAATACGACTCCGTAAATAATAAAAATAAAAGACGATCGGCGTCGCTCTTTTTCCATCAGCTTATACTCTCGGCTTTAAAAAGTATTCAGAGAAGCTCTACGAGCGGGAAGCTGACACACTTGCGAAACTTTCGCAAAAGAAAACAGATTTCCGAGGGTCCGCGACTGTCTCCGACGTTTCGCGAAACAACTTTATCAAAAAGTGACACAGCATTCTAAACAAATACAGATTCTTCGCGAGGTGCTCCATCCGTCGCAGGTTCTACCTCGAGTCGATACTTTTTCCTCGTTTAATCACCGCGACCGTCAGGACGCGACGGTTCCGTCACAGATGTATGGTATCTTTTTCCCTCGTTTTCGTTACAGCTGCCGCTATTTTTCAGCGTGTTTACCGCGTTACACGTGTTCGGGGTCCGGCATTAATATTTATGCGAAGGGCCGCACACGCGAGCTTTAATTAGAAAATTAAAATTCTCGAATAAAACAGGCGCGAGCATACGCGGAACATAAGTCATGAATTCTACAGTTCTACAGTAGACACTTGGATTTCTAATTTTTTCGTTGTGCCTGTTTCCGCGCGCCGCTGCAGGAGCGAAGGGGAGAGAAAAAAAACATGGCGAACGTTCGCACAGGGGCGCGCCGGCCATTGCCACGGGTTCTCTCGCGGCTGATTTGAATATCCAATATTTAAATGTACGGTTGACCCGTTCAAATTGGAATTATTCACATACGATTCCATCCTGTCTAACGTTGGCCCGATACGATACGCCATATCCCCCGGGAGAGCGGACGCGTTAAGTCTATTTGTCCATGTTCGGTTTAATCGCAAACTCGTTGCCTATCAAACGCGCAATCCGGAATATGTAACAATTTTCCGGCCGTTAACGCCGTCATTAACCGGCGAATTTATTTGCATATCCTCTCGCGGGGGGTGCTGTGAACATCCGCGAAAGACAACGTTCGGGAATATCCCGCCGTTCGTCGATCCGAGCCCGCGAGAAGTTTGTTTGATTAGTTTTCCACGGTCGTCTTCTGAATTTTCATGAGTCCCGATCTCCCATCGGCTTCGCTTATTTTTTCTTTTTTTTTTATCAGTCGATTTGTAGAAACATTTCTCGCGAGGACATTATTCAAATCAGTTAATTATTGGCGAGGTGACGCTTATATATTATGCAATCACTTTTATTATAATAATAGACGACCGACCCCCCCCCCCCCCCCGCTTATTTCTACCGATCCGTTTTGTTCGTTATGATGATTTAAACTTTGTTGTTTACGATATTATGAATTTTAACAAGAAGTCTAGACGATATCGGCGCAAAGGTTCGATCATTTTTCTACACAACAAATATTCTTGTAGGAATACTAAACGCTGAATTCGGATTTGAATTAATTATTTATTGTTTACGTGAGAAATATTTTGTAGAAGCACGCACAGTTTCGCATAAAACGGCTATGAATTAAAATGCAATAAATCGTGGATGCAAATATATTTACGGGGAGCGTGGGTTACACAGGAGCGAGACTTCTGAAAGGAAGCTCTTCGAGAAGATTCATCAAATTTTCATGTTACTTTCGAGCCGTTTGGATCTCCGGACTGAGGACACTAAATCTGCGCGCGATTCCCGCTCCTCCAAATTGGCCTACAAAAAAGAAAGTGAATTCGCGCGTGGATTTGTAATTCGCGAATCCCGGATAAGTATGACTAAAGTTCAAATAAGAGAGCATATCGTGGAAACCAAGTTTTGCAACTTTTTTTTAATACACTTTTCTAACACGTCCGGATCCTGGAGGATTCAATTGTTAAACTTGTCGTCGAAGTTTTTTAACGAACTACCCGGTTCGCCGAGATGGTCGTCGCGTCGGGATTAAACGTGTCTCAGAAATGAAATTATTTAGAACTCGTCCAGACTGAATTAAGTGAAATGTATGTTAAAAAGATGGACAGTACGGGAGTGACGCGACAGGATTTCATTGGAATTTCGATGTGATTTGTGAAATAAATACGCGCAAACTAGCTGAAGAGCTTAGTCCAGTGAAACGTGAATTATTATGTGTAACGTCATCGGGCCGTTGAAAATGGATCAATACGTCGCAAACTCCTCTCGGATCTTGGGTCAGCACGCACAGTTGTTCAAACCAGGAATCTTACTGTGTCGCAACTTATGAATTTACGAACAGCTGCCTCGACGAAATGAATAATGGCGTCATTATTACCCGCGGTCCTCGTTATCGATGCTTTTTTTACACTTTCCCCGTTGCTGTACTTCACCAAAGCGTTAATAACCTGACGAGTAAGATATTACCGCGTTGCGGCCGAGCAAGCCACTGCACTCTTACTTAATACTCGCGGTAATATCGTTTTCAATCAAAATACCATTTATTCGGTGCATGCTAGAACCAGCATTCAAACGATCCATGTCCACATTATTAGTCTATTAATAGGCTATCTAGCCTAGAACGGGTCCCATGGAAATCACCGACACAGATGTCCCCGACACAGTTTTCACCGACAACAATTTCACCGACTCCAGATTTGACCGACAACGAATTTAACCGACAACGCCTTTAACCGACAGCGGATTTGATCGCCAACGCATTTGATCGACAATGATTTCAGATTCGTTGTCGGTTAAATCCGCTGTCGGTTAAAGGCGTTGTC
>CM052327.1:2973505-2990281 GCA_028455615.1 Lasioglossum zephyrum | reverse complement strand
TTACATATGATTTTTTCACATTTTTTTTAATGCATGTACATTCCATATTGGAAGTCGATATTCGACGGACACAATTCGTAAAAATGACCGAGTTAGAATCAGCCATAGTGGCGTTTAAAATTTCCAGTGCTGAATACTTCTTTTAACCTTTGCTCCCGAAACTGCAATTTGGTAATGATAATTCGGTAGAAACATAATGTTTCAACAGAGAAATAATGGAAGTTTGCAGAACGATTCTTAGTCGTCGACCTGCGACGCATCGTCAAGGAAACGGATCGCGGCAGGAGAAATCACGGAAAACAGCAATCTCGCGTTGAAATTCAACCCGTGACGAGGTTCTCCCGTTCGTCGACGAAGGCAGAGCTCTTCGACGTGCGAGCAACGTTCGATATATTCGGAAATTTTCCATTGTAAATTCAAAGCGAGTGGAATCACGTTGTCCCCGTCGACGCCAGGTAAATAGTTTTCGAAATGCGACGAATATACGGACAGGCTTGGCGATTCGAATGCGAACTGTTCGGAGCGTCTTCTCGCGTAACCGGCAAGGATACGAGGCTCCCAGTGAATTAAAAATAAGCCTAGAAAGTTTAAGCCGCCTCGAAGTTTCGTAATCCTCTGTTATCCTTTCTCTCTGGGGATTACTGCGCCGGCAATTCAACGATACTTCGTCGAAAATGCCGCATAACGCGGCGATCGGAACTACCCCGATCGAATAGAATCTTTCGACTATTAACCGCAATTTCCGGAATTCGTGTTGCCACGTCCATCGGCCGTCGTTCCGCGATGGTAATATCGGATCCGTTCGAAATTCTACCGCCTTTTACAGTGAATTCCCTAAATTGACGTCGGTCACGACTGTCTAGGTTATAATTCGGCCATCAAATGGCGTCCAGTTGGTTCGATTGGATACTAAATACATACATTAGAAATCTTACGTTAGGATCGAATGCAGGTCGAACTTTCCAGAATGATAGGATTACGATCGTGGTAGATGGTCGCGCAAGGAAAACATAAAAGCAGGGACAACTCTTGATTATTCAGTTCTGTTATTACCGATGCCGGGTTTACAGTCCCGCGTTTTATTCGACTTTTACTCATATTTTACGAGAACATTCTGACGGAATGCATCCAGCCACATCATCGATAGAATATCGACCACGAACTGACATGCGAATAAAATGTTATTTATGTATATCCAGCTGCGTGCAAAAAATTGTTTTCTGGAAGGATACTGCGTCAAGATTACGTTCGACTGGAATAGGGTGCTCGTAGTTTCGTAACCAAAAACATGTCGCTCGAAAATGCTCGATAATAAATATCTTCGAAAACTACGTCTCTACGTTGGTATTTTTATCAATAGATACGGAAAATACCACGTTTTTAAAAACGGACTAAAAAGATAGTCCTGAAAATTTGTGATTGTGAATTTTTAATAGCTATGAAAATACTTGTAAGATTTAAAACGAAAAACGTGACGCACAAAATGCATCAATTATCTATTGCATGCGCCCCATGTTTTTCGTTTTAAATCTTACAAGTATTTTCATAGCTATTAAAAATTCACTAAAACTAATTCACTAAAACTCACGAAAAATTATTTTATACTTTTTAGTCCGTTTTTAAAAATTTATTTTTATTTAAATAATTATTCTCTGCTTTTTAGTCTTGTGTTGACACTTATATCACTTTTTATTAATATTTTGTATACTCACTAAGCTCACTGTAAATTTCACTTGGCAAAGAAAGTGATGATGTACTACCGATTGTCGCGCAGCGACGTATTATCATATACTGAGCTCCGTCGCGCGTCGGAGCCAAATGGGTCCATGGAGTGGGGACGAGTCAGAGTGCGCACGCATAGTAAAGAGCATTGTTGCGCAGAGTGGGGATCGCTGAACGCAATAGCATTTCGCGGGAGGATGTAACGGTAAAAATATTTAATTATTATTTCTCTTAAACGGAGATAGAATTTTAGAAATTTTTTTTTAATATTGCATTGTTATTCAGTTCTGAGCTTCCAATTTCAAATCTCTAGCTGATCGGGAAGTTAGTTTAAAATCAATTGCAAGATTTGACCGAACAAACGAACAAATGGACAAAATACAAGAAACCGAGCTGATAAAAACGTGGTAAAATAAGGGTCTCTCTACTTTCCCTTTGGGAGGGGTCAAATTTTGCAACAATATGTTTTCTAAAGGGATACTGCGTCGTGATTACGTTACGTATTTTCGTAAGCAAAAATTATTTTTATAAATAAATACGGAAAAATAAAGGCCCCCCTACATTCCCTTCGGAAAGGGTCAAAATTGACGTTATCTAGCGAAATTAGGTACACGATTACTACGAAAGGGAAAACTAATCGAAGAAAATAGCGACACGAAATAAAATCGCGATCACAATACCGCCTGAAGCCATAAACGTCGAGATACTTATGCCTGGTAACGCGCCGGTCTACAAGTAGCATGACATCGAACGCGTTAAAAAAGCGCGGCGTTACGGCTGGTCAGGGGACATCCCCATTTAATTTACTCGTTCCCAACAATCCCCGATACACCGATAAACGCGTATCGTCGTTAACATCGTAATCCTGGCCACCCCCGCGCTTTTCCAACCCTTTCCGGCTAGTGTTTTTTTTTTCGCATGCGCTCCGGCGAACCAGAGGCAGACCGATAAGGCGGGTTCTGATGGATGATTCGATGCGCGGACGTGACTTTTTACGAGACACACAAGGGCCACGCCGGTAATGGGACCTCTTTTATGCGCTCGGCCTGCAGAACTTGCAAGGCGGAGGCACACCGCTAGTTTAATGACGCGATTCACGCGATGGGATGGCCACACGGCCGTGTAACACCACCATATTGTTCCGTACGCGCGCCTACAAATGACCCCGAATGGTCACATGCACACTCCGGCTCTCATTAAAGTCACGTGACCGCTTGTCACATCTTATTAAGTGGCAGGAAATTTGATTTCGGTCCCCGATACCACCGCGGTTCTAGTTAGATGTGATGTATTACTTCATCAGTCACATTATAGACCCCACTGACTGTCGCCGCGGCCCCGGGGATACCAACGGAGGAAGTGGCATCATCGACAAATCATCGATAATTGCAGCACACCGGTAAACACCAGAAAATTCACCCACCAACGATGTTGCTTTTTTTTCGCGATGCTCGGAGACTGAAAAGACAAACATTTATATTTTTATGACTCTCGCAGTGACATTTTTCTTATTAAAACGAGACTTCTTGTGTTAATAAATAGAGGGAGACACCGGACACAACCGAGCATACCTGTATCACCTATATCACAGAAACCTAATCCATTTGAACGGAGAACAAGTTCTGCAATTTATTGGACACTGGTACCGCATAATCTCTCTGTAAAAAGATATACTACCGCTCACTCAATGATAATAAAAATGTTTAACGATCGTCAATATAAATTATGCGGGTCAACAGCGATAAATATCAGAGGAAAAAAACTTTAATATACGATGAATCGAATTTATGGGACGTTTATTGACAGTTCGGTTACACCGACGGTTGGTCAAGCTGAAGGAGATTTACAGAAATTTGAAAAACACGGGTTCCCTTATAATCCACACGCGAGCACGGGTAGTAATACGCGTCATCGTGTTTTTTTCTTCTTATTCTTTTTTTTAACATCGAGATATTCTTGAGCGTTTCAAATGCCTATAAATCATAGCTCGGGAGAAAATCCCGGGGAAAGTAAGTTCGCCCGATTGCCGAAGTATTCGAGATAAAACGAAACTTAAGCCTCCGGACAGCCCCCGAAAAGTTGTATGACAGGGGTGTCCGTATCTAACAACCCACTTATCAACTGCTCGCAACTTCTGGTCGCTTTATCTGCCATTATATTCGGTACGACAACGCGAAACACGGTGTGGGCTGACTCTGTAGGGAAAAGAACATGCCACTCTTCCATAATTTTCTAATTAACTCACGGATGAAACATGTTTTAAATTTTCATTACAGGCACGGGTAAAAAATTTCAAAATCGTGACCTTTCTGAAAAAATGTATAGTTTCACACGTTAGCTGGTACACTAACCCTTCGAAAGTTTAAAAAAAAAACAAACTCAAGCTGTTGGGTCCAATTTCAAAAAAGTTATTTGTCTCCAAAAGGTGCACGAATATTTTTTCCACCCACTGAATCGTGACCTATCTGAAAACAATGTATATTTTCATACGTTAGCTGGTACACTAACCCTTCGAAAGTTAAAAAAAAACAAACTCAAGCTGTTGGGTCCAATTTCAAAAAAGTTATTTGTCTCCAAAAGGTGCACGAATATTTTTTACGCCTACTGAATTTATTCTAGAACACTTACAGATAATGCAAAAGACGGGGAAGATCGATTTTTTGGAAATGGAGAAACAGAAGCTGGACTGTGGCACATTACACCGCTCGAATTTGCCTGAACTTTCCCTTCGGTCGAGTGGAGAAGGGAAAAAAGGCAGGAAGGAATTACAGTTCCGATTCGAAGCGAAAAGCTAGGACAAGTTCGCCGGGCGCAAGTAGATTTCCTTCAGGGAACGGAAATAATGAAAGCTACCGGCGCGGCGCACAATGGAAAGCTTGACGTGCCACCGGAAAACCTCTTCGAAGCTGTAATTTTTATTTAATGCGGTCTCCTATGGTTCCCTCCTCCTTTCCATATTCTACGACGGCAAGAAAGTTGCTCGTTATCGCGCGAGAACGCGATGAATCATTACAAGAATTGTTTCACTATCCCGTGTCGCTACGTTCGGCTGCCAACCCCTTGAAACTTTCATTCCCTGACAACGAGATTCCGGACGTTCTGGATCTTTTATTACATTAACTCGGGAATGACGCTCCCAGAATGGCCCCGGGACTGCACTGACTGCTGCTGCTTCAATAATTTTCAACAATTGCCGCGGTGCAAAAATAATTTCGGCTTTCGGTACTTTCGTCTTCGGTGCTTCTTTGCAGGTGAATTTATTTTGTTCGTGTGTTGCGCCACTGTAACGGCAATCCTTGCTGTATTGATTTGTGCACGCGGTCTTTTATTTCGGTGTTTTACGGTGTCCATTTGAGTTATTGAAGTCCGAGTAACTTTGTTGTAGCGCAAATCCTATAATAAATTTTCCAACAGTGTGATTACAATAATGACTTCATCAAAATGTGTAGAATTTGTCTGTGCTCAATTTGAATATCCCATTATCTTCGCGGTATCTATCCGGAATGACATTTCCTCTTTTAGAATTGACAAGACCTAGTTTCATACTATTAACCAACAATGCGGGCATGTTCCTATTTGCGACAACATCCATGCCAGTTGTGTGCAGGAGTTTCTGTTACATTTATGTCCAACCGAGGAGAGGAACTCTGGTTTATTCGACCCTTTGAATCGATTAGTCTAGCTCCCTTGAAACAATTTCTTGAGACTAGAAATGTAATGGTCAAATAATTTTTGGATCCGCAGATAAATAAGAGGGGAGGAAAGTAACGTAGCTTTAAAAGGTTCGTTTCCAGGATTTCAAGGGTGCAAAATGAGGTTTTCAATACTCAAAAGTGCTAGATAAAAGATCGATCTAGGCCGCAGTCCTATATTTACGTTTACGTAGCTGTCGCAGCTTTATGCTTCCGAATAATTTATGCTTTCCAAATTACGTCTCGTAAATTCAAAAATAGAAATTTTTCGGGCGTTATTTATTTGTTCATCTGATTCCGACGTTCGTTAATTCATTTACTGTTACGTGATTTTTTAATATACATAATGATCACAATAATGGAATTTATTTCCTATTTGAAGTCAATAATTTTTTTAAAAATACAATTTCTGCATCATAATTCGTAAATTTAAAAATAGAAAATTTGCGGACATCGTTTATTTTTTGTTCATCTGATTCCGACGTTCGTTAATTCATTTACTGTTACGTGCTTTTTAATATACATAATGATCACATTAATGGAATTTATTTCCTATTTGAAATTAATAATTTTTTAAAAAGTACAATTGCCGCATCATAATTCTAATTTTTAATATTTATAGGGTGAACCATTGCATTATCGAGAAATGAGAAGGCGTATCCCGCACCCTCACAATCCTGTATATAAACGAGTCTACACCCTTCATATCTTCTTCCTCCATCCAATTAAGATACTCCGGGTGGTTAATACTCGAGTCGCGCTGTTATTATTTCCCGTTTTGTATTACACGGTCGACGACAGACGTGCACCACATAGCCGGAGGACAAAATATAAAGCCGCGTAAACGAAAAATACACGGTGAATTACACGTTCGCCGAGGTCCCTCGAAGCCCGCTGGTAACCGGGCAGCGAAACTTATGGGAGTAAGTTTATGCCAAACACGTGTCGCGTTTTAAGTTCTCGAAATAAAACTTGTACACACGGCTTTGCTGTCCGTACAAAGTATAGAAAATCCGAGGGAAACCGGGAGGAAAAGTAAAAAAACGAAGGTGACGATAGTTGCAGTTCCTCTTAAGGACGTTACCAAGACGATAGCATTGACGACGGGGCAAAAAGCGGGATCGGGCGAAACAAAGAACTGATTCCACGTCCACAAAGGGAGGAGCTAAAGCAGATGTTTCTCACAGAATGATTTACTGCGAGACAACCGGAATACCATCGACCTCAATGTTTTCGAATGCTGGAACTGCAATTCAGCGAGAACCTGTTTCTTTTCTCGCAACTTGTAATCAGACTGAAATTCGCCTTGTTTTAAACCGTCACGATAGTTTTCATTGGAATTTTATACATTCAATTATACGTTTTACACATTTATGAATGGAACGAAACAATTCGCGGGATATAATCAGCTTCAGCGTGGCCGCGTGTTTCAATTTTCCAAGGGGGCAGGTACGAACAATTTTTCACAAACGAACTCGGTTTGCGTTACAATTTCCTTTACGCGCTCCACTCGAACGCACGTAGAAAGAATTCAGCGAACCCGGATCGGTGAAACGCTCTCGATGCTTCGTTAACATCAGTGCAACTAACCCTGATCTAACATGATTTTCTACTGTTTATTTAATCCTTTTTTTTTCCTCTCCGCTTTTTTACCCGTTGACATTCGCTGCAGTCATCGGCGAAATCAGATTTTTTCAGGTCGTGCGAGCATGGCGTCCCGACAAACACGGCATAGATCGATTTTCTTAGTTCATCAGATTGCTTTCGCACGTTTTTTCCCGTTCGCTCCGAAAGCAACGGAAATTCTGCAATCGATTCACTTTGTTAATTATATTTTTGTCTACTCTTCAAACTTTGCAAATATTTCTGACTATATTATTTCGCAAATAAAAAGAGCGGAAGGGGGATGGGATAATTGTTTCGTATCTGATTAGTAGTATTTCCTTGCAGTCGCGTTTTTAATTCTATTTTTATCTACTCTTCAAACTTCGCAAATATATTTCTGACTATATATATATTTATTTTTGTTCCCCTCAGGGTTACAATTCTGTACAACATACCCCATTTTCCTTCCCCTTTCGCACCCTTTTACATCTATATTTCTGACGATATTATTTCGCAAATAAAAAGTGCAGAAGGGGGATGGGATAATTGTTCCGAATCTGATTAGTAGTATTTCCTTGCAGTCGCATTTGATTGATAGTGCAACTCGCGCCGCATCCTGTCATGGATTCAGCAATCGAGTGAAATTTGCAATTGCGTATCGGAATGTTATAAACGAGAAAACTGATCGTTTAAAGATGCAGAAAGATCCGCTCGAGATTATCATCTTAAGTAAGTTTCCCATTTCACTCCTGCCAAAATAATGCATAAGACAAAAGCAGTTTGGTTCGGAGGTGACGGTTGCACCCGTACCGACTGAATTTTTCATGCCTGCGTCTCTTTCCTGAGTTTCAGTTCCCGAACGTTTTCCACGGTCGCGTCTCTCGCCTTCTCTCCGTTGCTTCCTTTTTAAAACATAAATTTTATAACTCGAAGCGATGCGAACAATATTTCCTGAATTTTAAATACGCTCCTTCCTCGTTTATCGCGCTCGGCGTTCTGTTTAATGTTTCCCAGCGAGCCAGTTCGAGGAAAAGAGTACTGTTTCAGCAGTCCATAAATTAAGATTCGTAACTGTATTCCGCAATCAACGTTAATCCCATGGATACCGTGGGCTCCGGTGTCCACCGAGATAGCATATTTCTTGTTAGAAACTAAATCGCCGTTGAAATCCAGAGATTAGAACGCAGGTGAGGAAACATTTGTACCACGGCGAATTACAATGATCCGATTAAGAGTCTTTTCAGAGGGACGTTAGAAGGGAAGGGAGTGAGGTGGGGCTTAATTTTCTTTTCCGGTTTCGTTCGCCCAGCTTCTCTCGTCTTTTCATCCGACTGCCGGGCCATCTATCTAGACGGCCGACAATTCCTTCATCCGCCGATTCGCTAGCTCATTTTTCCATATTTTAGCGTAACAATTCTTCTCACCTCTCCACCCCCTCGTCGGATCGATCACAGTCTATATGAATGTACCTATTCCCACCGCTCCGGACACTTCCAGTTGCTCACAATAATCCGACGGATCCTAATAGAAATGCGCGAGGAGTGCTTCTAGCTGGATGAAATACGAATTGCACCTGTCACAGGTGACACGATCGTTCCTGATTGTTATCCTTGCGCGTTATTCTCGTTTCACGGTCGTGAACTTTATTCTCGACGTTTTTCTGGAATGGCACGATCGTTGTCGGACGGAATTCACGACACAGTGCAATGAAAATTAATTATTTCTTCTGGAGATAATGTTATGTAGAATTTATTCTTGGAAGAATGTTCTTATAAGAATCATTTGGTGGCTTCGAAAATTAATTATTTCTTCTGGATGTAATGCTTATGTAAAAGTTATTCTTGGAAGAATGTTCTTATAAGAATTATTTGGTGACTTCGTAAGGGTCGTTTAAAGTTTCCCTGAATGATCCACAAGATCATTACACGAAAACTAACGAATAAAGAATATCTGCGCACAATGTGGAAAAATGTGGAATTTTAATTAAGAAAAACACGAGATCCACGTTTTTGTACGGCATCGAAGAGAAAAGCGAGGCTTTTGAATTATTGCTGAGACTCTGTTGAGAGGATCATACTCGAACTCGTAACATGGTCTACACCGAAGTATAGACATTCATTCGTGACGCGACGCTAACAAGACGGCGTTTCTTTGACGCCGATGCGAGAAATATTCGGAACGTGTATACGCGGATGGAAGTCGTAACGAGCAGGACGAAACTTTCATAATTTCTTTAATGATTTCTTAAGAAAGTTTCTGTCAAATGGCGTAGGTATGGTCGGGTGGTGGATGAGACAGGAAACGAGAAAGATCGAGAAGAGGAAAAGGAATTGGTAGAATTATGCGAACCGACGTGGAAAGTCAAAAATATTTTGCGCTTGGCGTCGAGAAAAGGGGAAGGCGGTCGTTTCATTAAAGTCGTCGTTTGTTAAACTGTTAATCACCCTTAAATTGTTTACGCGGTCGACAGCGGCTGCGGCGACGGTTTAGACGGCCAATTAGGTCCTCCAGGTTCACTCCACAGGAGAAAACTTAAGTGAATTACGTACGAGAATTGCGAGATAATTAGTAGCGGTTCAAGAAGTTTTATCTAATTAAAGGCTTATCGAAGTTCGTTCCCAGCGATGCGGCAGTTTTCCAACGTACTCAAAGTCGATTCAAATGTTAACATAAATGGCAATTATGGCATGGAACTCACCGCAAACTTCACCTCTCACACGTTCTATTGGAAACGATGATAAAAAGATGCCGGGGTAATACTTAACCCATTTCTCGCATTACGCGTTAAAGGGAAATTTCTTTTTCTAGTTTTTTTTCTCGCCTACAAATAACAGAAAAGAATTTGTTAAAAATGGCAACTGAATATATGTGACTACGCGTACAGAAGAAATTGAGCATGTTGCAGTATCTTTTAAAAAATTCTGAGTTAATTTTCATCGCGACTAGCGTATGAGGATTAAAGGTACGTGGCTAATTAATTATCGAGCCTTCCATACTTCAATTATCGACCAGAATATGTAAAGGAACACTGTAATAATTGCGCGTGTAATTCTACCTCATTAATGAGACAATTAATTGAAACATCGTGCAAGTTCGTTCAAATAATATACAAACTGAATGATGTCGATATTACATTATTATTTTTCCAAATCTTAATAACGCATTAATGCATATAACTGCAGATAATGTATATTTATAATAAGGCACGCGTATGAACTGAATTTATTATCGCACAATTCTCTGCCCACCACTGCAGCACAGTCTTTCACTCAAACATGATAATGCATCATTTGTAAATTTGTGTACCCACAATCCTGCATACTCGAGACAAACTTTCGCAATTACTGACAAAGTTGAGAACCTCTTCACCTGCAACGGAATTAATGAAATACCTGCTAATATTTCATTCGAAAGGTAAATCTACAACAAAGAGGATCGTTAGCAACCAATGTTTAAGCTTTGTTTGCATACGCTCCTGCTGATAATACATTAAATCAACTTCGTTAGATTAACTTCAAAAAGCAGAGGAACATTGAAGTCGTTTCTGCTGGGCAAGGAAAAATATTAAATCTCTGTCGAAATTTGTTCAAGTTCTTCTCTTGCTAAATTTTACACTGTTTACACCATTTCCTGTAAAAGCGTGAAATCCCATATTCAATTAATGACATACCAAATGTTTGAACAACTGATGAAATGGAAGATTTAGTGGAAAATTAACATTGTGCCGGTTTATTTTAATTCTAGAATATGTTGATGAAAAAGATTCAACATATAGTATCAAAATCTTTAAAAAAGGCAGAGTTGGGAAGCACTTGAAGTTATTTATGAAAATGCAAATATTCGTGAGCTCATACAACTTAATTTTAATTACCAGACTGTGGATCTTTATGCAAAATAAAAAATGTTTGTATCCATTGCAAGACACGGGAAATAAAAATTTCTTTCTTTTTCTAATGCTCTTATTCAGGTGAAACTACTCTGGTGGCCTCAGTCTTTTTAATATGTCCATTGTTTAAAATTGTACGTACGCATTTTTGTCATAAATGTATAAAATCCGCAGTTTAATAATGACACTAATAATAAGTATAATAGAAGTATAATATAGTATAATAAGTATATAATATAATAAATATAATAAAAATATATAAAATAAATAAATATATTACACTTATATTATACTTATTATACTATATTATACTTATAATAATCACTAATAATTATCACATACTAATAATTACAACAGCCTCGTGTGACATTTCAAATATAAATAGATGCGACGTCCATTAATAAATGGGAATAGAAATAGACGGGACCTTTATTTATGAATAAAAATAGAAAAAGCGGAGGAAGGTCGAGTGTGGAGAGAATGTTAGGTGACATAATCAATCCGCCTAGGTATTTCAGGGAATCGCGACCGATGGACGAGGCGGGTCGAGCAAAACCGAGAGACGTATGAAATCAATGAGCGGTCGGGATCGCAAAATATTTTGTGGCCCCGGGCGAAACCGTGTCGGCTGTGAATTATGTAATTACGCGGCGAAAGATAAACGCTGTTTACGCGCCGCGTTTCGCGATCGTCCATTGACAATGGCGGAGGAAATTCCGCCAGCAGCAGGGTGAGAGACGGGGGTGTAACAGGGGGTGTCTATACACCGGTATATAATATGGGAACGCTGTATCGCTTCCTGCCCCGATCGACCGTTTATAGGCTCTGGTTAGAAGGGGTGTGAACTGCAGCTAATTTTCGAAAGTGCAGAGAAACTTTTCTGATAACCAAATGCGAATTTCCGAACTGAATAATATTTTAACAATACATGTACATCCTCCCCTTCACCCCTTGCACCACAATTTATTTTACAGTTTCAGTAATTAAGAGAAAAAGATTTTATCATCATTTAAACTCCCAGCGATGACCCAACACGCATACATATTAGCATTTGGAAGCGGGGTTACGAGTGTTCCGGACACCATGCAATTAAAATCGCGCGTGTTCATGGCTTTATAGGGTCATAGAAAAAAAATGCAGGATATTTGCAAATCCGCGACCTCGTTGAAGTTAAACATTTAATTTTCCGAGATGGTGACAGTTTTCAACAGGGAAAATTGGGTGCGTTATTGCGAGCTCCGATCGTTCCAGCTTCCTGAAATACAATCGCGAACATTGCGAATTCAGTTATGAGTTACACGCTATTTACAATCAAGCAGAATTGCACAGAGGCGAAACCGAACGCGTACACCTACACCCACACATGCGCACAACGAGCACGCTTCGACAATAATAAAATTTCAAACAATCAACGGACAATCCAAGCTTTGTCTTGTAATGGACAAATTTAATTATAACGTCGTGGTGCATTGAAACAGTAATTATTTACGTACTGTCGGTTTCCGGGTTCAATGAATTCCATTTGCGAAGAACGTTAAATTAGTTCTGGATTTATGCGCAATTTACTTTGTTGACTCTTGCGGTTATATAATTTCACTTTATTCGAAATCTGAATGATCCATAAGATCACGTACGCGTCGCGAATATATTACATGTAAATTGCTATTAAACGGATATCGTACGCCTGAATTATGCCCTCGATCGGACTTCATACCTAATTCCCTAACGATATGCGGACAGTACGAAGTTATTTGCTCAACTATTCCACAGTGAGTGATCAAATTATTCCAACTATTAACACAAATTCGCGGGGGTTTCTGTTGGAACGATCGAATTGAAAATTTCATTACAAATATTTATATTTCAGATTGGAAATACATATTTGGCAACACTATCTGACACACTGAATCTAAACATATTTGTCACAGCGTGGATTGCATCGTCCATCGAACATTCACGAATGTAAATACAAAAGTGAATAATTATTTAATAGACTGTAACAAAGATTCTTTGTTGAAAATTACCTCACGTCGAATTTAAACAGAGGCAACACCAGTAACTGTTATAATTTCATGCTGAATAAACTTAGAATAAATAATAACAATAATAACAATTAATTTTCGAATTTGAGAAATTAATGTCCGTTTTTTCAGCCGCGTAGATCAGAAGGCGCGGATCGAATCGTTTTCGTGTACACTCTTAAAAATATTCATAAATAAATATTCAAAATAATAACAATTAATTTTCGAATTTGAGAAATTAATGTCCGTTTTTTCAGCCGCGTAGATCAGAAGGCGCGGATCGGATCGTTTTCGTGTACACTCTTAAAAATATGCCCGCGGTGTTTATATCAGTTTGCGATCAATAGGGAACGCATGGAAAAAAGCACTGGCGCTCGGTCGGGCCGTTAGAAAATTTTTATAAAGTCGTAGTGTGCATTGTGGTTGAAACCGGGCACGCGATGGAATCGTTCTTCAAAAGAAAATTACGCGACAGTTAACGCGTCAACTATCGGAGGCCTGTGGTGGCAGTCGTTGATTACGTGAACCGATCAAGATGAAGCTTTATCGAATAATAGGACCGAATAAAAGAACCGGCCCACGTTGCCTCGTAATTTCTCTCAGAAATATGGTTTTATAATACACCAGCCAGGCCGAGCGTGGCACAACTCGAACCGAATGAAATATGCATTTAATAGTGTAAGAATGTTGTTAACATCGTGATTTATCAGCATGCAATAGTTTGCGCCTGAACCATTCATTTCATCCTAAATACCGCACCCTTCTTTCCATTTTCTTTATGTCTTTATAGGTTCTGAGTACGTGCTAAAAAAATTATCGGCGTTCGCGTGTGGCACATAATGGTGTGGAATATTATAGTACATTTCCAAGCACATTTTTATGGAAAATAAGAATTTTTAACAATCCAACGAAGCGAAATGTAATCCGAGAACATATGGCCGTGAGATCGAACGGCGAATCGCACTCTCGAAATTTCTCAGTCAAAGGTTGAAGAACGAGGTGAAGAAAAGGGTCGCGCATTGAGTCACTGAGACGGTCCTCCGGGGGATTGTATAATTCTTTGAAATCAGGCGACGTTACACGAGGCGATTTCCTGTTCTTGTAAACGGCTATCAGTTCGGGCGAGTAATTTTCTTAAGCGGCCGTAAAATCAGGATCGAATTTTCACGAGTCACGTTTTGCCGGGCGAATACGGGCAGTCGTAACTGTTGAAGAGTTCGACTCCGTAACTCGTTCCCCGAGCTCTCTCGGTGGCGCCCGAAAAAAGATTCCATAAAAAACGTCGATCCAGAGCGAAACGGAAATTTCATTGTTATTTATATTCGTCACGCTCGTTTTAGAACTCGTTTGAATCGGAATACGGCGAACGCGACGGAGCGAACGGGTTCTCGCGGGGGTGGTTTTCTCGCAGTTCCCGAGATTTTTCGAACGTCGCACGTTCCGCGAATTTCTCCCGACCCTTTTTCGGTGCCGGGACCCCGGCCCGGGAGACTCTTCGATTTGTTTAAAGTTTCCGTCGTAAACCCCGGCGACCCTTGCAATCATCGTGTTCTCATCAACCCTCTGGCAGATCTCCGGGCATGTTTTACTGCAAATTGTACGCGCCACGCGCCGAAACCGGAAGCTCGTTTCTGAAACTGATAAAAACCGACCCCGTCGAGATATCGTTCCACCACACGAACGAAACATGCTAGTAATTGATGGGGGAACCACGCATCTCGCGATTTGCGTACGTGAACCCGGTCAAGTGAAACGTTACACCGGATGTGTATTACTTGGTTCTCTTTTTACAGAGTTGTAATAGATATCGACTTCGTTTCTTTTTTCGATTAAATGGGACAGCTCGTTTAGCTACGGATTTCTCTGGGTTGTCTGGGGACAAACGGGAACTCCTTCAGGCTTCTTTTTTTTTGCAAATCGAGTGCGGTATCGATTTTATTTTATTGGCATAGCTCTCTCTCGTTGATTTGAATAGCGTTTCCTTGCAACGGTCTTTTTTTATTCCGTACTGTTAACGAGTTACGGTGGAGAATGTTTTTTCTTAATAGGAACTGTTCCGTGGCCTATATAATTTGAAAAAATCGAATCGATATCTGATGCAGCTCTGCGGAAAGCACGCTTCACGACTGTCTATTTGCCTCGGACTGTAATAGAAAAAGTCAGATTTTCTTTACTCACTGATATTTATTTTGGACGTCGTATTACGGGCGATTAATTATTTAAAATTTTAAAGAATTTAATGAATTGCAGTGCTATTTAAGAATTTAGGACAGTCGTCATACGGTCGGTGTATTTTTGGTATTTCAGACGAAATTGGATTTCATAACGGTGACATTTATATGTAGCATGTCCGACTTTCATATATTTATTACATACTTATTGGAAGCATATGTAATCTATAAAGAGTATCCATGTATTAGCAACTAGGTACACGGTATTAGAATAAAGTGATAGAAGATTTACTCGCTCGGTCTGCAATTGGAGAAATTAAACACTGAGCGACGTTCCGCGAGGTGGATTCTACGTTATTCTGTAATTTTAGCTAATTCATATTCAAATCTAGACTGTAGATTTTATGCATGTGTGGCATGTTGAAGCTTCGAAAATTGAATGAAACCAAAGTTTTAGCGAAAATTAATAATAGTGGTACACGGTTTCTAGCTTGCTGAACCGTGCAATTAACGAATTACAAATCTTTCTAGATTTCTCGTTTCTGTAAAAGCCGATTACAGCTGTTGTTCCGAATCCCCAAATTGTTCATGTATAAATTCATTATTCAACAAATCAAATTAACTGCTTTAACACACTTTCATTTGTTTCTCAACTAAAAAAAACCTCCCAACACAGTCCAACTAATCCCGCCCACGGTAACGTAGTAAAAAAACAACCAACAAATTCACATAAAACAATCGCACGTGACTAGCAATACTACATTACTGTCACTATTGACACGAGATCCGCGACTAGAAATAATCCGTTATAGCCGGGCCAGGCCAGCAAAATATTATTCAAGTGTGCGGTACGAATTTCCCAAACAAAAACCGAGCTTATCGCGAAAAAAACTGTTGCGTTGCATTTTTTTATTTACCTTTCACTCGTTGAATAACGCCGCGGCCCCATTGAATCTGCGCGGCGAACACACAGGAAAAAAATACACACGCGGACGGTTTGAAGGAGAGAAAAAAAATCAATTCGCAATAATCTTACGGCAACGCGAGGGGTGGAGTTCTCTCCGTGCAGAAAGGGCGTTTTCCAGCCCCCTGAAGGATCAAGCGCCAAGATGAATGAAAGTCTCGACCCGGAAGAACCCGGTGTCCGAGACAATCCCGTTGCTCGACGCTCCCCGATTTCGCAGAATTAACAGAAACCCGTTACTCGACGCGAGCCACTCGGCTGATCGTCTAGCCCCCAGACTCGAGTACCCTCAAAACCTGTTCAATAAGTATCACGTCGCAATATCGTTCTACAACGCGCAATTTCGAAGCCGAGACAAACCAGAGTTCGCGATTAATTCGCACCGACCGCCGCCGTGCTGGTCAATTTGATTATTCGGTTAGCAAAATTTCGACGCCAGCAGATCCCGATAGAAACTAACAATTTGCTGTTTCAATATATCGCGTAGTATCGCTTCAAGTTCCCACGAAAATGATGTTGAATATCAGGGGTCCCATGGAAATCACTGACACAGATTTCCTCGACACAGTTTTCACCGACAACATTTCTCCGACTCCAGATTTTACCGACAACGAATTTAACTGACACCGCATTTAACCGACAATGATTTTGACAGACACGAATTTGACCGAAAACGACTTTAAATTTGTTGGCGGTCAAGTTTGTTGTCGATCAA
>CM052327.1:2898901-2966652 GCA_028455615.1 Lasioglossum zephyrum | reverse complement strand
TGAACAACTTTTTCCTTTTCCAATATCGGGGGGTCGCTTTTAGTTTTCGAGATATTTGCAAAAGACTATCGCTAATACTGTATTGAATTTTTCGTATTCCTGCATGCTCTTTAAAAATTCAATACAGTATTCGCGATAGTTTTTTGCAAATATCTCAAAAACTAAAAGCGACCCCCCTATATTGGAAAAGGAAAAGGTAGTTCAGAATGTGTTACTGCATAACATAGTAAAATTTCATCAATATCGGAGTACGCAGACCTTTTCTATATAATTGCCCTACTTTTTTTCCACCAAGTAAATTCAATCATGTATCTAAAAAGGGAAAAGCGATCACTTAATAAGTCAAAGTTTACAACCGGGTTAGAAATCGACTGAGAGTTACAGCTATAAATTCATTTCAATTAAATTGCTAGCAAAGTTTTTTCGGTTTTTCAAGGAATGTTTACTTCGCCGCTAGCCGGAGAACCGGTGAGAGTATCCCGTCGATGCAATATTTGCCGGGCGAACTTTTTACCGCAGACAACGGGATGTTTCCGGCCCACTTTTTTCTACACTTACCACATTACACCGGAGCTCTTTGCCGCCATTAAACTTGCCCCTCGAGTTCCGGTCGGATTGATTCCGTGGACGCATCGTCGTCGCCCGCGGAAAATAAAAACCGAGCCAAGTTCTTCGCCGGACATCCGTTTCTAAGATAAAGTCGAGAGGCGAACTTGAGTAATAAGGCAAACAAAATTCCGGGGCAAGATCGTTTCGACTCCGCCCTGTCTGCCAGACTCCCCACCACCCCGACGACGTCGCCATTTTCTCTCGAATTCGATATCCGTTATTTCTTGCAATATTCGCTTTGATAAAACGAGTAGCGAAGGAGGTCAAGCGTTCGACCGAAACGGTTGCTCGTCCCCCAGTTCGAAATATTGAACTTCACGAGCTGTTAATTCGTATCGGGTATCCAAGACCCGGAATCGAAACATCCAATTATGTTAATGGAGGGCTGCGTGCAAACGGAAGTTTCAACAAGATTGACATCGTTTAACGATTAGAGGGGCGCGCGGCGCGGGACGGGAACGCGGACAGCCGAGTTCAAGAAAATGCTCGCGATTACGGGAATAAGTGCAATCTAATAGACTCTTCAAACGTTACCGAACCCAGTCCCCGTTCCACCTTCGTTAAAAGAACAACCCCAGACAGACGGGAAGCAATCGCGATAGAGGCTGCACGCTCGAGACTCTGTGTCGCTGCAGCCGCGTTTCCAATTGCTATCGAACTTTCTTAATTCGCTGCGATACCGCCATCCTACCCTTCTAATAATAACTCAAGCTAAAGTGGCATCGTTGGAGACCCACTTTTTAAAGGAATCATAACTCTCGATGTAGAACACGATTATTAAAAATTACATGTTTTAAAAATACAATATGTATGTAGGACAAGCTGACCCGACAGATGTTCTCCTGACCAAATTTCAATTAATTTCTTTATGATCGTTTTGTGAATTTGTGAAAAGCTATTGGAAATGTGTAAACAAACTGAAGATCAGAAAAAACCTATTTCTAAGTGGTTATTATATCTATTAACGATTGTAGCCATAGATATTCAATTTAAGGAGTACATTCAAAAGTATGCCAATGGGAAATTTTACATGCGAAATGCTGGAAATGTGTGATGTGCCTGGAATGTGACTTGGAACTTTGTCAACCTGCTACTTTTACCGTTTCAAGAATTATGATTTTGGCAGTTTGTCCGAATTTTCCGACTTTCCTATGTAATTGTCTAGAATTCTTCTTCCTAAAAACTTTCCCAGGGCCATGACGAACAAGACAAAAAAAGAATTACGCATATCCATTGTTCGAATCGTGAGTTATGGTCTTGAGTTCATGAAAAAATCCCATAGAAAAAAGCACTTTCATTTTTCCAGAATTTTCCATTTTTCCGAGCAACTTTTCCAATTTTTCTTTCCCTAAAAACGTTATTCGGACTATTACGAACATTTAAGAAAAATATTAACCAAATCGGTCCAGCCGTTCTCAAGTCATACACTTACCAACGAACAGCATTTAATATTTATTTATATAGATTTGGAAAATCGAGTCAGTCAATGTGGCTGATACAATCGTGTGGATAGAGTATTGCATTTATATATTATTTATATATCATGATTAAACAAGTACCGAATAAACAGTGTGTTTCATAATTATTAAGTTAATCTCCCACAGTCACGCCTGTGGATGGCTCCTAAACCGTTCGGATCATCTACAAGTGTGACACAATCAGAAAGGTAAACATGCTGACTCGAACTACAAACAATAACGCGTTTAATTAATTAAATTTCCTTAGTACATTGTATTTTCACATTTCTGCGTCATTAAAAAAATTACTTCGATTCTTAAACCGCGTCGAGCATTACGTTAACAAATTACGCAACTAACGAACTCCAAGCCTCCCTGTTAGTTCCACGGAAACACGAAATGTAGTTTATTAGTAAGTTCCAAAATGCTCGTGTGCGAGAGAACAAATGTTGGCAAAGGAAACTAAATTTTTAGCTCTCCCTTTACAAGTTTTCGGGTTACCATGTTAATCACCGGATTTTTAAACGACGCGTACAGTTTTTCGGAGTTGCATTTTCTGCGCGTTACCCTTTTAGTCTGATTTCTATTCGAAACAAAAAGAAAACGAATAAAACAAAAGAGGGCTTAGCTTTCCCTCGCAACTCGCTTTGTTCTATCGTGAAATGGTTAAGGTCGGGTATATTTTGTTTATCCCGGAGGACACGTGATAAGTAGAATGAATTAATTGAGTTCGCTTTGTCTGGATCCTTCCACGGTCGATCTTTTTTCGGAATTCGCTGTTGTACTTGTCCGTATGCAGACTTCCGAACCGGACAAACGTAATTTCAGTAGTAAAACAGAGCATTTATCTGTCCGTGTAGCTGCAGCATTGCAACACCGTGTACAAGCCGTTTTTACTATGTTCACGTTCGTGTTTTCAGCTGGATGAAGCTGAAATATTTGAGTATTTTGCTATGTATTCTCTGGTGTAATTTGTGCATCGCGCTTGTTGGATTATTGCCGTTTATTGTTATTTTAATGTAGTTGCCCGGACAAGTCACCGATTGCGTCCTGTTCTGTCGACGCATCCACCTTTTGAATACATATCCCATTTTCTTTCGTGTAGTGAAAATTACAGTCTACCACTTCATCCTTTTAATCTAGATTTTTTAATCAAGATTGAATATGCTTATTGTCATCCAAATTCATCTCGATTAAATTAGTTCCTTTTTTTTTTAATACATCAATTAGCTTGCATAAAAATATCTGCATATAACGTAAATTCAAAATTATGTTACGTTTTATATATACAACGTAAATTTATTGAATGATAAAAAAATACTATTCTTTTCCGTACCTCAGTATTTAAAAAAGAAAAAAATTAATTCTTCCTCTCGATTTCGAAATCATAATATGTATTTTAACCCCTTGCCTTACAATATCGTGTATGATACGTGACGAAGATTCAGAACACATTCTGATAAAAATGTGTGTTAATAATTTTCTTTAAACCGACATGAAATTCTGTTTCGGTTTTGTTAATGCGCAGCTATTGGAGAAACATGTAGGCATACAATTTATATTAATATTCACCTTTTTTTAGGAAGTTACGATCTACAGAAAAAGTTCTAATCACTAAAATCGTAAAATAAATCGTAAGGCGAGGGGTTAACATACCAACGCCTTACGATGTAAACACCCCAACAGTGACGATACTTCCCCGATCTGGAGCTGTATAAAGAACTAGCTTTTCCCCGCGGCTTCGCTCGCACAAGAAACTGTTTAATGCCCTCGAAAATTGATAGTGTATCTCCATAAAACCTTTTAACCCCTTTTCACCCCCTTAGGGGTTGAATTTTTTTAAATGCCGAAATAGGTGTTTGATTAATTATATCAAAGAGCATTAAGACCAAGTTTCAAACAAATCTGCCCACAAATAAAATATTCCTCATACAAAAGTTTCAACCCCTTTTCACCCCCTTAGGGGTTGAATTTCGAAATATCCTTTCTAACTCGAATTTTATTTATTTATTATATAATATATAGTTACCAGCCACTTACTGTCAAACAACGTCGACTATTTAATAACAGTTTAAGACTTTCCACTTTTTACCAATTGTTACAATGGCGTTCCTTTTAACTTGATTTTTAAATGCGATCGTCCTATTAATCTTCTATCTATCTTCTATCTTTATTTTACTTTTTTACTGTTACTAATTATCTATTGCTTTTACTATTTTTTTTTACTTACTTATTTTACTTACTTACTTACAATTTACTCTATTACTATTACAACTATTACCAAAACTCTATTACTATTACTAAATAATATATATATGATAAATTTTAATCGATAAATATTTAAAAATCGAGTTAAAAGGAACGCCGTTGTAACAATTGGTAAAAAGTGGAAAGTCTTTAAACAGTTATTAAATAGTGGACGTTGTTCGACGATAAATGGCTGGCAACTCGGTGAGCGAAGGAGCAACATGGCACTCAGCGGACCGGAAATCACTTCAGCAGTATGTAAATTCTCATTTCACGGGTCCAGGGGCTGTGTGTGGCTCGCTGTAGCCGGTGAGTCGCGCGCCTTTTAATATTAGTTGAAATCCGCCGGCCCGTGTAAACTAACTATTCATCGTCGTACATAGTTGCATTTAATATATCGTGGCCGCGACGCCGCCGCCGCGCGAATAGGAAAAGTGATCACGAGAGGACCGAAACAAATTTCGATGGCGACACCGCGAACGGCAAACGACTAGGCGAAACAACTATAACGGTTGCCATGGTGACGTCGGATAAAAGTCGAAACCGTGCCACAGCTACCGCAGACCCGATCGTATGAAAACTAGGTATACGTTGAATTTCTCCGATGAATTAAGACAGAACGATGGTGAATACGCAAACGGAAAACGTGATCCCGTTCGATCATGTAATATCGCGTTCATATTTAAATAATATCGGGTTCATATTACTCGCAGAAATTTCGTACATCGCCGGAAGCCACGTTTCCGACTAATTAAAAATTTTATACCGATTCGCCAATCAATCCTCGACCGTTAATCTGATTTGCTCGTCTAATTAGTTCCGCAAACATCTATTTCGTTCTGCATTTTAATCATTCACTGCGTAATTCTTTGAATATCTTGGAAAGTAGGAAAATAATATAGGAAAATAATGTATTATAATTTTTTTGTGATTCATAACATTTTGGACTCCTTTTTAACTATTTCTGTTACATCGAGCATTCCACCGATTCGTTGTTCTATCGTTCAGAGCTAAATATCCGTCTAACCACGCCGCGAAAGTCCCGAAATTCACTTTTAGTGGAATTTACACTTCGGTATGTAGCAGTAACTGCACTTTAAATGGTATTTTCTAACTTTTCCGTTTAGGTGATCCTAAACGACCATGCAATTTTACAGACAGTGTCAACGAACGTTGAAACAATGAAAAGTATCGTAAATAGAAACTAGACAATGGACAGAATGCCTTGTGAGTGTTCTGCTTTGAACGTTCAACTTTTTTGTACGTCCGTGGAGAAAGAAGAATATTCTTCGATTCACGTGGAATAATATTGTGCGAGAATGTAATTAACAATTGTGCAATATTTTTCTGTAAACATACAGTGAAAACACGATATTGTAAGTAATTCACAGCTGAACCAAACAATACCCTTTCTGCATCAGGATGATTGGATGCTTGTAGAATATTCTAGTTTTGCATTCCCTTTCCGTTCCCTTTGTACGAGATGCTCCACCATTACTAGCTATTCTTCGTTTTCATCGCCAGCTTATTTTATGTCTTTGTGACCCCCTATTCCGTTCTCTTTGTAATTCTCTTATTGAGGTCGTTAAGTTCTGTCTTGTTGGATTTCTCGAATTCAGAGTTAATTGGCAATTATCACTGATTAGCGAAGACGATAACGAGTAAAAATCTGTCATTACTGTTCTATGGATATTTTTATAGAAAAAAAGGAGTAATAAAATCGTCATTCGTGGGCAGAAATTTATTTCAAGAAGATAATCTTCCTTAGAAAGAATCGTATTTCTCTCCTCAATAGATTTAGATAAACTGTATTATTATAAAAAAGATTATATAGTGTTAATGGTTTAATTTACTATTTTCCTTAAGCGACCAAAATTCCCTCGTTCGCCTCTATGCAATATTCACTTTGACATGTACGGTTTGTTATTAACTGAGGGACTCGAATCAATATTGCATGATGACTCAACAGTGTCCAATGATGATACGGGAAAGGGTCCCAGCGCATACGAGCCTGGGTCTGGTTTCTCGAACTACACAGAAAATAGAGAACGCCGCACCAGACAGGGAATAGAAGCGAGCGTGACGGAGACGCTAGAGTTTGCCTGAACTTGGATCTCTGTTAATTTATATTAATGCGAGCACACGGCAGTGTCTTGCATTAGCGTTCCTAAGATCCGTGAAAAGCGGTGGGAAGGGGAGGGAACGGTCGTCTACAAGTCAGTTTACCATCCAGGCATCGCGTGGCATCAATTATTCATTCCTACTTTGCGCGCATCAAAATCGAGCCAGGAACTCCGATTTGATCGCGATACGATCTTTGGAGGCACCGGTTTAATACGGTGTCGGCGACGTGCCCCGGAGCCAAATCGATTTTCAGGATATACTTGTCGTGTATAATGAAACGAGTAACGCACGAAATGAGTCGAGGATGGAGTTTCCACGGAACCAGCTACCGCATCTACGGCCTCCCGACCCGGTAACCGGCGCCAATTTTATTTCAGGGTAATTCATACTAACAGCGTTTCGAGGAGAAATCATGATCCACGATCGGTTTCACCTGAACGAATCACCAGAAAAGCCTGCGACAACTCCTACGAGCACGAAATGATTTTTTTATCACAGACTATTTTGCAAATAACTAACAGATTCAACAGCGTTCGCTAACTAGTTATGAAATAGTTTGTTGGTGAAAGTTGCCGAGAGTGCTTTAAAGACAAATCTATTCGTTTGTATTTTGGAGGCGAAACTAGCCGCGTGTTATGTGCTTTCTAATCAGTCAGATATAGTTTCATTCGAATTCGTGTATAGTATAGCGGATCCGGTTGCATTTGGACCGAACTGTTGCAAACGAAGCAACTCCTCGTATGCGGCGAATACATTTTAATTAAACGCTGGTCCCGTGGATGTTTCACCATTATCTATAGTTGTTGCTGTTTGCTAGGGAACGGTCATACAATATTCAGCTGGCATGTTGCAGCAAGAATAGAAAACTTCTTTCCAGCCGCGATTCTTGCAGAATGTTTCTTTCGATATAATTAGACAATCCATGTAATTGTATATAATTAATTCGACTCAAAATATTTAGAAAAAGTGTATCACGTTCGGTTCAATATTGTTATTATTCAATATTTCAATATTGTTTCAAATCTTCACAGTTTACGCAGTCCACTTGTCACCGGCATGGAACCAACATGTTGTTCCGTAATTTTTAAGAATATAAATTAATACCTTTTCTTAAAAGCATGTAAGTCTTCAAACATTTTTTAAGTCCAAATTCTTTTTTATTTATGTGAAAACACGTTTGCCTAACCGTTCTATAATTTATACAAAATAATATATTTGATTAATTCTTACAGACGCAATAATGAAATTTTCTATTCTTGAAAATGGTCTAGATTGAGACCGAAACGTTGAATTAAATTTCATGTGATATTTTTGCAAATTTGCTTATGTTCCAATTGATCGAACCAGTGCGCCGTTATAACATTAATTGTAGTTTAAAACAGTTGTCGATCGAGATTCAGAGAACTGTTTCAATATTGTTACAATCGAAAAATTAATACCGAAGGAACAGTTCGAGTAATTCGTACGTTTCAGTGCTTCCGCAATAAACAGTTGATGAAATATCCGCCATTTTTATGGACGTTGTTAGATGCCTTGAAAGCGTAATGTCTCTTAAGAACCAGCAGAATATAAGACGCAATAAAATTTAAGAATCTTTGCCGCCAGCGGACTAAAATATCCGACTGAGGATCTACTTTTTTACGATTCCAATTTAAGTAAAAAATTGTCAGAATTCCTGACCTTTGCGACGGCACTTCCAACAACTTTTTCGCCCTGTACCTCTCACCAAAATGGGAACTTCGTTATTCGCGCTGTAAAACACTCGCATGAAAACCCGTTCCTGCCAATTTAATGAACATATAATAAGACGACGACGTAAAAAGTATTTTCTACTAAAATTTGTAAAAGCTTCGATAAGAGACGTAGTGACCGAAAGCGAGGCAAACGGAGATTAACGAAATTCGTGCAAATAAAATAAAAATTAGTGCACGCATTTGCATTTCGTTTTTGTGTGCTTTCTATCGACGTCAATATTTTTTTAATATCGTTTCGCCAGCTTCTCAAGTCCGCCTTTAAAAGTTCTATCGCTCGCGATTTAAACCGTCTGATAACACGTTCAAGGGTTGCAGCGACTTCGCTGCGAAATTTTCAACCCTCCATCCTACGGACCTAATCTCGCACCCAATGATTACAATCTTTTCCTGCATTTTAATCAATGGCTTGCGTTGCAGTTCCATCTCGACGAGCATACTCGTCCCGCAAAAACTCGAAAAACTGGCTGGCCGACTAGGTTGCAAAATAAAAAAATCCATCGATGATTAAATTCTGAAACGACCGTGGCGGCGCCATTAACGGGCAGAAAATTCGGAAATCCTCTAGTCCGCAGCGATGCACCAATTAAAACGGTGCGACAACCGGGTGCTTTTTTGGTCAAATAAAACGAACCGTTATTGATGCCGCTCATGACCGCATAATGGCTTAGAACGTTGCCATAAACGAAGCTCATTTGCCCGTTCCCCCGTGGAAATTCTCAAAACCTGGCAGCCTCGGGCCGAGAGCTGGTACACCGACGGGGCCATCGAAAAAATTTCCTTGGTTTCATTTCGCCGGGTGGAACGACGTGAAATAAAAGAACGTGGCGGCACGGCGCGCGGTGGTGGTCGAACACAGTTACGAATCCGCGGCGCTTAACATAAACCACGGTTAATTAAGTTTCTCCTTCGGATCCCGTTGTCCCTCCGGGTTCGCGCCTCCTCTTCTCTCCTAGTTTCGATAAACAGAGCGAACCATACTAGAGATAGAACAGAAAGAGAAGAAGATCTGTGTGTTCGGACACGGAGAGCGGAATAAAAAGCAGGCCGCATTGTTCCCCTAATCTTTTTCACGTTCTTTCAGCAAAACGCTGGTTGCAGCTGGGCCTGCTTATTCAGAAGTCAGCCCCGCCTCCAATTAATCTTGCTGGTTTCGCCGGTGGCTCCTTATCCTCTCTCTGTCCCTCGTTGGGTCTCTCGTTTTCGTCTAGGAGGGCCGGGTCGGACCGGCAGCGGCGCGGCGCACCGGCTGCGGGCTATAAATACTTGTTTCGCTATTCCTGAACCGTATAGACTACTCGGTAAGCTTGCAAATGGCCGACCCGCCCGGCCCGGCTGCGAGCAAGCGACATTGAAATATACACTTTCCAAGTAACAGAAGCAACACCTCGGATAGCCCGGCTCCTTTTCTGCTGACGTATTTCCGCCCGGAATCACACGAAACCGACGCGCACGCAGCACGCGATTAAGAAGAGAACTGGACGGGACGCGAGAATCGAGTCGTACAACAACGCCGCGTCGTGACCAACCGCTTTGTAAACGCTACCCGAGACCAGCTGTGTTTTATTGTTTTCGTTTGGTCACAGACGGCTCCGTGACCCCGTTTCTTTGGTCGTGCCGGAAACGCGAGGAAACGCGACTTGAGCCCCGCGGATCG
The DNA here is from genome assembly GCA_028455615.1 of Lasioglossum zephyrum. Classification (NCBI taxonomy): domain Eukaryota; kingdom Metazoa; phylum Arthropoda; class Insecta; order Hymenoptera; family Halictidae; genus Lasioglossum; species Lasioglossum zephyrum. Next base: position 2,956,807 of record CM052327.1, on the reverse strand, counting down.
TCGCGATAGACAAATTTCTCGACACGGTTTTCTCAGACAACGTTTAACCGACACCAGATTTCACCGACGACTACTTTGGCTGACAACGCCTTTAACCGACAACGAATCTGAAATCGTTGTCGGTCAAGTTCGTGTCCGTCAAACTCGTTGTCGGTTAAAGGCGTTGTCGGTCAAATTCGTTGTCTGTCAAAATCATTGTCGGTCAAAATCATTAGTGGTCAAAATCGTTAGCGGTCAAAATCGTTGACGGTCAAATCTGAAGTTGGCGAAATGTCGGTGAAATGTGGGTGATTTCCATGGAACCCTATTCAAAACAGTTTTAATATTATTAAATTCGTTTGTATATATATTCTATAAATTAGAAAAAGCTCAACTGTTGTATGAGAAGAATTACGTAGAATAAAAATGATCTAGGTTGAACGAAATGTCTAGATTTTGGAATTAAAATTGCGTCAAATCTGGAGTCGGCGAGTCGCTGAAAACCGTGTCGGGGATTTGTGTCGGTGATTTCCACGGAACCCACAGTTGTCACATACTAATTGCGGGAAACGTGAAAATCACAGAAGGATCTTTACAGTTCAGCAACTATTTTCGACAGTTGAGAAGCATCTACAACACATTATCTGAACTAGGTTAATACTTCTTTCAAGCCGGCCGATAAACTTCTGGGGTAGAATAGAACGGGCGGAACGGACATGGGGAATGCACGGAATAAAAACGGATCGATGTCGACTGTTTCGTGTTGGCAATATAACAAACTCACTGCCAACCCGTCTTCGGTCTAACGAAGATTAACAATACGGAGTCGCCACGAAAAAGTTCCCGCAGCTCCCTCGCTGCGACGTATGGAATTTCTTGTCGCAACGCAGCGAAAATGGTACAATTACCGCGAACACGTATCAGCGACAGAAGGTTACGTCGCTTTCTTCGCGGCGAAGGAGACATCTTGAAAAATTCAGTAAACTGGAAACTTTTGCCGAGGAGACAGTGGGAAAGTGCGGAACACAGTTACCAAGGAGGGGAGGGGTCAGAAGAAAGTACAAAGCGAAGGTTCGCTGCGGAGGAACACTAAAAAAAAATTCGGATTTTAAAGGATGTCGCCGGGAAAAGCAGATAGACAGGAGAGCAGTAGCTGGGCGACGACGCGTCGATTTGTTTGTTCGCCACGGATTCGTTTAACTTTGTATTAAAATTCTCGCGGAAACTCCCGCGAGTTCGGAGATCTTCGGGAAGTTCTGCCGAAGATTTCCAAGTTGCTAGACACACGGGAAACTGTAGGAATATATGTCCGAAAGATTTCGCGGATTTCACGCGGATGCTTCTCCCTCTCTCTGCCGAGTAACATACATCAATTCTCGAAAATGATATTTATCGCTTCATATGTTCCCTCCGTTTCTTTCGGTGGAATAAATTAATCCGGCTGCGTGAAGGCTCTGATGAACAAGGGATCTATTTAATGAACTGCGAGCCTTTTTCATTGTAGTACTCTCTTTGGAGAAGCATCGCGACAACATAGAGAATTTAATTAGCTTTTTCATGAAATAAAATCTGCAGAGAATTTTTATAGAAATATTCGAAGTGTTCCGAATATCTCTTTATTAATTCTGCTTACGATCGATAATGTCCAGACGAATCGTTCTTGTAAATTAATTACAACATGAATAATACATAAAAATGTGAACTTTCTACTTATATGTAGGTCAAATGAATTAACATCCAATGGAAATGTCTGTTAGGATTTGATGATTACACGAACCGCTCTTGTAAATTCTGTAGACATTTCGGAAATATTCGTGTGTATCTACGTACTACTTCGGCGAATAATGAGGAATATGGATATCCATCGGATATTCATGGAATACCTTGTTCTGATTTGGCTTCAAGACATTGAACATGGGCGGTGCGTTTAAGTGTAATACATTTGTTCCCGGGAAAGAATCGATAAGAAGCACAGAGCCGGGAAGGAGCATAAACCGAAGATAAAAGGAAACATAAAACGTTTGCACTTCAATTACCCGTCAATCTCGGTAAAAGCTGGTTCCAGGCTAACTTTACTTCTCGTTTGAATCCCCGATTCTGCATATCGAAATAGTCGGTAGATTAATTGAGTACCGAAAGGTCTCTCGAACGATAACTATTTACACCTGAATTATGCATGTCGAAAATTCTTTCACCAACTATTTCTGCTTCTTTCTATCACCTTCTTACCAAGAAAGTTCTTGACGTTTTAATCAGTGGACAAGTAATCAGCTTTGACCTTTTTTTACCATTTCTTGAAGCATTATCAACTAATATAAAGGAAACGTTCCTGGAGACTTAACTATGGTTAATGTAACATCTCAAGAGAAAGAAATTCCTTGCATGAGTTGTACTTTATTAGAGTAGTTCCCAGCATTTCCGACTAGATTCCTAGCGGAGTACAAAACTTCCTGACCCGTTTTTATCGTGCGACTCGCGAGCATCTCAAAAAATTTATAGCTGAAATTAACACAATCAGATCTCTCTCTGAAAGCGGCCGTCCATTCAGATTGCGCAACTGTAGTTTGTCTGTTCTTTAGCGCGTTAATGTCGCCATTCGTTCAACAGAAATTTATTAAACTCGTCGAGTATGTTCCGTGGGGCGGGGAGGGGAAATAAACACATGCAATCCCTTCACGCGATGAAATTTATTACGCGCAGCCTTTTGTAGACTTCGTTAAGCGGCCGAGGCTTTACTCGTCATCATAAACGGTTGGAAACATGCTATAATATCTCACTCGAATACACAATAACCACACTGCGAAATCAAACCTCGTGTTCCTGTTCTCTTCTCGAGTATTTCGCTTACATATACTGTAACCTGTGTAATATTGTGTTTGTTGATTATCGATCCTAGAGTAGTTTATAACAAGAAGTCTAGATGATATCGGCGCGAAGGTTCGATCAGTATTAACCTGCATCCACACTACGTGGTACCCAGGTACCTATTTCAAATTCATTCACATAATATTCAATATTTTTCAATTGATATGTCCTTCATCTTTTGTGACATCTCAAATCTACTTTAGATGAATTAATATCCTTGGAATTATAAACAAAAATTTGATACATTTTTCACAAAAAAAACTCCCAAACTTTTTTTTTCGCATTCGCTATGATGAGGGTACCCGGGTACCACGAGGCTCAAGTAGGCAAATTAGATCCTATACAATTGTGATTTATAGTACAACTATTTCTCTAGGGTTAAATTAAAGCAATCGTGCTAGTTTGTTTAAACTTTCAACGTTTCGATCCCAATATGGATCCTTTTCAAGAAAATATAATAATTTCTTTTCAAGAAAGAGGAAACAACTGCGTCTGTAAATTTTTTAAAGAGTTTTCAATATGAAAGTACTGAAAAACAGATTTAAATACAAAATTCAAAATAACGGTAATGAATTACCAGCCTGCTTTATGAAAAAATTAGAGACAGGAATATATGTATAAGCACATGTGTAATATTGTTTCGAATACATAGAATATTCTTCACTCGGATTTATTCACACGATATACATACAATAATCGAATATTACGCGGAACAAGTTTGGCCATTTCACTGGAATTCTTTACGTGCCGATGTATGTATCGGGTAATAGAAAAAAAAGGGAGCCGTGTCTCTGTTTCAGGAACGTACACATAAACCGCGGAGCTTTATTGCCCGATAAAGTTGTGCTCTATTTGAATCACGCGTTTCACTGCTTCCCATTTGAATTGTAGTTTTCCGCTGTTCAATCTTCCGAATCTCGAGCATACCTTCCACCTGGATTTTTAGTACCTTAACTGTTCCCGATTGATCGCAAAGCCGACCCATAAAACTAATCCTAAAGTCGCGGAGTCGAATGTACCGCGGGAAAAAAATATTTCCTGAGCGTGTTAAAAATTTCACTGCGAGAAGCGAACAACAGAACATCCCGCCGCGTGAAGAATTAGTTCTGCATTGAAATGTAGGAATACTCTGACGTTCATAGCACGTTAACACGTTGATTGCTATAATGGTGCTCGTAAAAGTCAGACGATATCACAGCAACTTATTTAATAATATGAGAATGGAAGAGGCTAGATTTATTGCAGCAATTACCTATCTTGTGCACCTTGTTGAGTTTATTTACTTTATAGATCGTAATAAAAGTTGATTTTTCAGCTTGGTCAAATACTGTGTTACTCGTGTATGAATTCTTCGTATAAATTAGAATTATTCGTTGTTTCTGGTATTATTGTGACGAATGTTCCCAGTGCTGTAGTTTCATCCAGCTTTTCGTAGACACGCGCTAACAAATTTTCATTAATTACAGCATCAGCGACTGTGAAAAATTGTTTCGCAGCTGTTGAATACACAGAAAGCTCGGAGACCTTGTCTTTGTCATGCCCCATAAAAAAGCCAGATGGTGATAAATCGGGACTTCTTGATGACGAACGTGCGACTAACAAATTGCCATCAACTGTCAGTCCAATCCAGCACTTTGGACGATTTTCATCAAAGCGATCTCTCGTAACAAAACGTTCAAATTCTCTGGGAAAATATCGTCCAGTAGAACGCGTACCAATTGTTTATGCGATTGATAAAAAGTCGAAGCAGTTCTACAATTTTTAAAAATTTTCCTTTCGCACAAAAAAACGTGGCTCTGAAGCGCTATTAAAAATTCCAATACCATTATTCAAAAGATTTCCCATGGAAATCACCGACGCAAATTTTCTCGATACGGTTTTCACCGACAGCATTTTACCGACACCAGATTTGACCGACGACTACTTTGGCCGACAACGATTTTGACCAACAACTAATTTAAAGTCATTGTCGATCGAATTCGTTGTCGATCGAATTAGTTGTCGATCGAATTTGTTGTCGATCGAATTCGTTGTCGATCGAATTCGTTGTCGGTCAAAATCATTGTCGGTCAAAATTATTGACGGTCAAATCTGAAGTCGGTGAAATGTTGTCGGTGAAAACCGTGCTGAGGAATTTGTGTCGGTGATTTCCATGGAAGTTTTAATATTATTAAATTCGTTTGTATATTCTATAAATTAGAAAAAGCTCAACCGTTGTATGAGAAGAATTACATAGAATAAAAGTAATCTAGGTTGAACGAAACGTCTAGATTTTGGAATTAAAATTGCGTCGAGTTCAAATGGTTAAGATCGGTTTCCATGATTCAGGTCTCGTCGCATAAAACGAAATAATTCGTTATCCTGTCTCCGGGGTAGTGTATCTTGATGTTCGAGGGCCGGGTACATCAGCATGGTCGAACGAGCGTGTACCGTCGACACCATTGGAATCGCGAATATCCAGATTCGCCGGATAAGGGCACGACTTTCCAGTGCTTGTTGCACTGAAATTCTAAAGAGCACGAAAGTAATGTTAGAGTTAAAAGGGCGGTCGGTGCCGCCGGTCGATATGCACGGTCGACCACCTGCGACAAGAAATAACAAGCTATAACCTGCGCAACGTCGCATAAGTTACGGCCACCGGCGCAATTACTTCATGTACTTCGATGCTATATCGACGCCAGGAAAGTGCGGGCAAAATGCCCTTCGTGAGAGGTGTTAAAGTCTCTTGATTTCTTGATTAACTGCAACCCTCGCGCGCTGCACTTCAACCTCCCGCGTGCGATGGACAGGTTGCGCTGCTTTTTCCGCGCTCTCGGAAATAAAATATTGCTGCCCGGAAACCGGTGAACCGTCGTCAAACATTTTTATGAATAAATCTACAATCGAAATAGTTACGTAGAAACGTAGCTTCCGGTTTTTGTCGGACAACGTTCGGATACAACGACGTCCGAATAATTCTTGAATTTTATAAAAATATATTCTGCCCTGTCAAATCTCCAAAGCACAAAATAATGACAATAACAACACCATTAGAAAAAGTTCTTCGCAACTGTCGTACTTTCGAGTAAGCTAATTTGTTATTTTTAAGGATACAGCTTCGAGTTGTTTTCGTGTTTCCGAACACATACCTTCGCCCCAGCTTTGTATTTATTTTCCAGAGTTTACCTTCCGAGTCTTTATTCCCCTTATTCCTGTCGTTTTCTTTGTGCCTGTTTCCGTTGCATCCTCATCTCCTTGTTTCGCTTTCCTTCGTCAGATTGCACTCCCATTAATATCCTTTTACCTATTGATAGATTATCTTGTTTTTCCGGCATTCCTGTGAACAAACATTCACCCATTTTCCTGTTTCTACCTTCGAGTTAACTCTGCAAAATTGGATCGGGGAACTTTTACCGACTTTTTTCAAACGAACGAACAGCAACGCGCTCCAAATGAAAAAGAAAACGCGGAATCAAAGACGCAGAAAATGTTCTCGACGCATGGTTGCAGTTCAAGATATAGGAAACAGTATGTTAAAAGCGTTGTTCGTTGATTTTAGGAATCAAGGAAAGAGCCTTCGTGCAATTTCGATTCCCTACGATTCACGTTAGAGAATGTTTATCTCGCATGAAGATTCGCAGTCTACTAATAATGCTTCGGCGCAGAATAGTTTCCAATGCGAGCGGTGCATTTGCAATGGATCATCAACGTGCAGCTTTGGCAGTTTCTTAACAACTTCCTCGGAGCCAAGAATAGCGAAATGTTAGTCGACCGGCAACACGAGCAAGCCGTTCGAAATCGTTGTATTTATTGAGGCGTCGATGTATGAATAAGAACTTACTACCAACAAACAGTGTAGCGTCGCGTTTCGCTAGCTGAAGGAAACTTGTCGCCGAGTTCCGGCTACAATTCACGCTTGCAGTTTAAATTCCGATATATCGCGAAGCATTTCACTGCAACACCACTCTAATCCAGGTCGTTGGATTCCTGGCGATCTGTACTACAGCATTCCGACGGGCTGGAAAAGTCGGGTTACATTTAACAGAGCAAAGGTGATTTGATGCCTCGTAAATGCCATTCAATAGAACATTCGTGTTCAGCCCGTCATTTTGAAACGTCAACTTCGATGCGCAACTGCAAACCAGAAATATCTCTTCGGAGAAACCTTGCTTCAACTTTATTCCGTATCGATCGTATCATTATTAGCAACCGTTGTTTGCGCCGATCACGCTACATTGTTTATCACAATTATTTGCATCGCACAGCATTCGTTTAATATTCGTATTTGCTGGTTAAAACATTAATTAATGAAATCGAGTGAAACCCTTTGAACAAATAATGATCTGATTACGTTACGACCTTTCTTGTTGTATGATCACTGAAAATTAATTTTACCATTCTGTGCAAACTAGAATGCTACTGAATAAACAATTACTAAATGCATCGGTGCCGTGGACAATGATAAATAACGTGTTACGGACACTGCGTAAAAATATCCCGTAATTTTAAAAGCGCACAATTTCCAGCGTCGTTTTAGTCGGTAAACATTTTTCGTTGGCGAACAAAACAAGCTAATCGATGAGTGTACCTCCATTCCGAATGGATGTACAGTTTTATTAGTAATAATTTCGCGACAGACAGGTCGCGGTTGCGTTAATGCATGTGCCAATACGTTGCGTTTACTCTCGGCAGTGATAACTTTACGTACGACATGCGATCGACAAATTTTGATTTTCGCCAGTATGAACGACAATTTTCCGTTCAGTTTACCCAGGATTAGCTTGCGTATGCACGAAGCGCCGATTCAGCAAAGCAGTTTCACAAGGTGTCGACGGACTATGAATCTCAGACAGAGTTCACCGAGTATAACGAACTTTTTCATAAAATAATAGATCCGAGCACTGAAATGCATTTATATAAGAAATCAAGGTAATTATTTAAATTAGGGGCTTCCTCATCGATTTTGATGACCTTGAAATATGCTGTCAAGGTCAGCATCCTAAACAACTTTTTCCTATATACAGGGTGGGGCGCCACATTTTGCCATCTAGATTTATGTCATTATTATTACGCATAGCAAACAATGTTTCAGATGAAGTAAAAGACATATGAAGGTCATTAATGTTGGTATAAATGGAATCATATATTCTTTATTGCATCAGCTGATGCTTCTTCATATTCTTTACAAAAAAAGTATTAATCTATTTGTGTAAAAAAATTAGTTTAGGAGATATTTTAATTATAATTTGTTAGGAAATCTCGACTCTCTGGTCAATAGAAGACTGATGCAAATGGTCCCCACATTGAACCTTTTCTGTAAATAGACATTATAATTAAAATATCTCCTAAACTAATGATTTTTATATACGTATGTATGACCACATAGTGAGACCCTGTTATCTCTCTCATCTCCACAGCGTGTTTAGAAGCAAAATGTATAGAAATGCCGCGCCAGAACGGACTTACGTTGCCACGGAGCGTGCAAGAATACCAAAAATTTAATACAGTATTAGCAATAGTTTTTTGCGAATATCTCGAAAAATAAAATCGAGCTGCGTAATATGTATAGGAAAAAGTTGTTCAGAATGATGACCTTGACAACATATTTCAAGGTCATCAAAGTCGGTAAAGAAGCCCCTGATGTAAATAATTACCAAGATCAATTTATTAAATTCAATTGTGAATTTAAAAATGTGGACACTTTGAAATTACTTTTTTAATGTATTTATTTTCTGCGTGCTGCGAGAAAACAATATTAATCTCAATCATACTGTTTGGCAATGTAGCCTCTTCGATTTACAGCGGAATGAATTAATTCAGCAGTTGCATAAAATTAAACTTCAGTTGCCCTTAAGTTTGGAAATATTGGGGTCTGTTTTCTAATCTATAAGTTTTTGAAAAAATGTAAACTGAGAATTTGATTGTGTGTTGTACAGTCTGGATAGGTGTGAATGCGTAAAATATGTACTGTGTTCGGTTATCATATTTTCATTATAATGTTCTTGTACTTTCAATATCCTACTATTGTAACTTTCGATTTGTATTCTTCATCATGTTGAAATAAATCTCCTATGAGATTTTCTATAATAAAAAAAACAATATTAATCGTGTTTATTTGGATTCATCGGTGATCCTCGTCGAGATTGCAGCTCTATATCGCCTAGCATGGAGTTAATTCGGGCACAGGGTTTCCACAGTATTATCTTTAATGCGATACCTGTTACGTCCTAAGGAACAGCCAGCTCCGGGCTTCGAGTATTTTACGTTCAAGGAGCCAGCATATTGTTGTACAAGTGGGGCGGCGAACGAGGAGCAATTAACACGTGCACCGGTTTCGATCGGACACCAACGGACTCGCGGAACACTATTGTCATAAACTGCGACCCCTGTGGGATACCCTCGGCGACAGCATGACCAGTTCCCGGTCCTCGGTCTCTTAATTAGGTCAAGCTGCGCCGTGTCCGATTCGTCCTCGAGGAATTGCCACTTTCCATCTCGGGGAAGAATAGCAGCCAATCAGCGGCCGTGACTTTCTCTGTTCCGTCGTCGGTATCCCCGAATGACACCGGACAATGTCAAAGGACGATGTCTTCCGAGCGGATGACCGTGCGCGATCAGTTCCGCGCGACTCCTTCGAAACGGACAATCGACATGGTCCGAGCGGATATTCGAAGCATTCCAGACAGAAATTTTTCGCGACCAGTCGGGCAAATACCACGGCCACCCAGTCGCCATCTCTCGGAAATGGCGGGCAAATTCTTTCGTTTGAGGGACAGCTTCTGTTCCATATTAGCTCGGCCTTTCTCAGCAACTGCTGACGAAGAATTGTTAAGCTCGAATCCGCTAATGTTCGTATACGGGAATCACGTATACATGGTACAAGTTACTTAACCCTTTGGACTCGAAGCAATTTTAATACGAAAATCACGACGTTTCTTAAACCTATCCTAGTAGCACAAAAATATTGGAAAAATATTTTTTAAGCCACATTTTTTCATATGAGAAAAATATTGAATCTGAATATTGTATACATGTACAAGAAATGTAAATTGAATGTTTAAAAAATATAAGCTAAATATTCAGAGAATATAAACTAGATATTTAAAAAATATAAAGTAAATGTGTGAATCCAATATTTGAAAAATATAAATTCAATATTTAAATAACATTCAATAAAATTTTCAAATGTAAGAAAAAGTTATAACAAAAATTAGAAACTATGAATATCTATTACTTTCTATGCACTGATTGAGGGAATATTCCATTTTATCTTCGAAAGGACCTTATTACAATTAAGAATTATTTTATTATAATTTATAATAAGAAAAAAATATTTTTTTTTATAATATGAAATAAATATTATCTGTACATTAGGAAAAAATATTCTGTTTCTAATATTAAATAAAGATTCATTTTGTATTTAGAAAAAAATATTTTTCTCGTAATATGAAATAGATACTTCCTGCATATTTAAAAAGAAATATTTGTTACTTAATATAAAATAAATATTGTATGTATATTTAAATATTCAGGAGAGATTGAAAATCTCTTTTTAATATTATATGAATGTGTATATAATATTTTGTGCTACTAGGGTTAGATCACTTTTATTCCATGTAATCTTTTTTCACACTGGACACATGAAATTGAACCTGTGTAAAGCAATACGTTAGTCAGGTATTCTGTGAAACTACAAAATGGATGGCACATTAAATATTTAAAGAGCCACTTCTGAATTACCCTCGCAGGATCCTCCGTAAGGCTTCAGCTACTGCTCACGCATTTGTAAGAAGAATTTGATTAAAATATCGGCCTCGTAGTCGGCATTGTCCCTTTGTTATGTTTTGCCCTAGAGGAGGGAGACTTTGGACAGCTTGGTTACGCGCCTAATCACGATTGCGATCCCGCGTGCCCATTACAAAGACATAATCCGGCGTGGCCGGGTGTAGACGTAGCGTTTGCGGAAAATTGAAGCGAGAACGGGGCCGTTAAGGTTTAACCAAGATGAAACGGAGAAGTTTGGAGGGATGCATACCGGTGGTTCGTGTTCGGTAATCTCAGCCGGCGTGGAACCCGCGGCGGACTGTCTCAAATTTGATCCGTGTCTGCGGGGGTAGAGAAAGAGCGAGAGGCCCTTGCGCAATCTTGCGAACACTGCGGCAGCGTTGTTGACGTGGCGGGGTGTCGTTTGCACTCGCCGGATCACTTCCTTTCCGTTTACTCCGCCGCAAGTGTATAGAGGATTCGGGCGTAATCTAGATCCAAGGGAATTGCGTCCTTAGGGAAGCCGTGGAACCGAGCCACTTTACGCCCGACTCGAAACACGAACCTCTTCTTCTTCCTCTTCTTCTTCTTCTTTTTCTACTTCTGCTTCTGGTTCTGCTGCCTCCTGGACGTCGGATAATGTTTCTGACTTCGACCAGACCGTTTATTGTCCGTCCCCTTGACAAGATCGGAAAAGGTGTTTCCGGGCTGGGAATCAATAAGCACCGACCTGCCCATCCACGCTCCCTGCCACGTTCGCTTATCAATCGTACCGATCCCTCTGTCCACCGATTTCCAGAGATCCGTGATCCTGTCGTGGAATCGACTTTCGAAAATTTCACACGACCTCCACCGATCGCTCCACCCCGGGATTCGTCGACGCAATTATTCTCGGGGATATTGAATTTCGCTGTTTCTCATGTCGGTCGCGTACAGACTTTTTTAATACCGGCGACCATCGCTTTTTCCATTTAGAGGATTACCAAATTTCTTATTTCTTTAATCAGCTCAACATTTTTTTTTTTATTAAGGTTTAACGTCGCATCAACATCTAAGTCATTAGCGACGAACTGCTATTGTGTTTCTTAGATTTTGTTGAGGTGGTTGATATCTTTAAGGTATTCAATAGTGTTTTTTATGTTTTCCGGATGTGAGGGCAGTGTTCTGGTTGATTCCAAATTTGAGTCGCTGGGTGGAGAATTTTTGGCATTCATACAAGATGTGGTGAACTGTGAGCGAGGTATTACAGCAGAGGGGGGTTCTGTCTTCTTTATGAGAAATTCATGTGTTATTTTACAATGACCAGTTCTTAGGCGGGAAAGGACTATTCTTTCTTTTCTGCTTATGTGGTCGCGTGGGATGTCTTGGAAAAAATCTGTGATTATGTTATGTATCTTAGATGGTTTCGACTTCCGTATGTTGTTCCATTCTTCTTTGATTTCTTCTCTTATATACTTGATAACTTCTTGGACTGGAATTTGGGTTACTTCTTGTCGTGTCTGTAAGGTGGTTGCTTCTTTGGCTTTTAGGTCTGCTTGTGTGTTTCCACATATGACATATGATGAATATCTTTTTGTTGGTAGCGACAAATTCCGTATATAATGTTAAGGTATTTCTAATGATTTCGTTTTTGTTGTGATTCGCGGTGTTTTTTAAGGTTTGGGTTACATAATTAATTATTTGGTTCTCGATCGTAATTTATCTTAATGATAGTACGAGTATTTATTCACGGCTTACTGGTTCGATCATTTATGACAATGGAAAAGAAAAGGAAGAGGTGTTTCGTCCTGGACTTGGGTTACAGCTCAACATTGTTTTCGGCTTGATCGAAGGTGTTCCGTATACTTTTCTGTGAAAACACCGCGTTGTTACACCAACGTAATAAAACCAGATGGAACATGACACAGATGGATTTGCAACATCCTGATACCGGAAGAAGCTTTTTCTAATTATGCCTCCACTTCGCTGTAACTTATTACTAGATAACGCGATATGATTTCATAACATTTCAACGCAAAGAGTAATCTGTAAACAGGGGAGAGGTGAAGTAAAATAGATGGGAAAGTCGCGCTGGATGGTTACGCCGGAAATGAAAAATGGCCGGCGAGATGGTTCTTAATGGAAAACGGTACGTAACAGAACGAGTCTTCGAGAAACTACATAATTGCGGAATTAACGTCGTGAATAATATTCAGCAAAGTCGGACGAAGAACGGTTCTGGAACGTGTAGCTTCTCGAGTTTCTGGAAGAGCTCGAACACGTTGAAGAATTAAACTCTTGTACATTTAAGAACTGACCTATCGAAGAAGTTCTTTCATTTCTGCAACGAATTGGAACATCTTCCAGCGATGCATAATCATTCCGCTACCGAGAACTGCGGAAAGCTCTCGTACGAGATTAAATAATGCGTGTGCCAGTGGGGAGCAGCCGAACCAGCCACGAAAGGAAATTGAATGCATAAAAACGGGAAAATAGAGGCCGTCGCGGGGAAGTCTACGGGTAGACTAAACATTCCGCGAATGCATGGGAAACAAACGCGCAACCGTGGTGGGAAAGTAGAAAGGACAAAAGCTGAAATGAAAATCAAGACGCGAGCATAGTGCACGAAAAGATAAAAGCAAGCAGATACAACGTTAAGGCAGTAAACTCCGGGAGCACGGTGGAGAGAGAGATGTCATGCCGCGCATTTTACAGGGAATGGAAAAGTAAAATGGCGAGTTAGAAGGAAACGAGGATTAATACAGAGAATAAGCGAGAGAGTGTGAGAATAGGAAAGGGAGGAGAGAAGGAAATGGAAGAACTGACGGCCGAGGAAATGGAAAGTCGAAAGGAAGGAGAGCGAGCCGAACGAAAAAGGAAAATAGGATCGCGAAGAAAGCACGAGGCAACGGCCGCGCTCGGGAAGAATGTGCGGAAAGCTACGAGATACTATCAGTGACATCTGGATAGAAATGAACTCGCCCAAGAAAATGGACGGAAAGACGTATCGCGCGGAAATCACGCGGACTAAAGGACATTAGCACACTAAATTTTGCTTCTCGCGTGTCGAGATTGTTTAATTTTCTGTAAAGGATCCGCATTGCTTTCTATATTTTCTGCTTCCCCGTTTCAAAACAATTCCAATTCCATTGCGATAATGAGGGGGTAGGGTACACCCTGAATATTACTAGAAAAACAAGTGAAAACAGCGTTTGCGGGAAATAGTTGTTTGTCTTTATACGAGCATGTTTTGAGATGTGTGAAGACTTATTAACAATTGTTAAATGATCTCGGCGCTACGGTTCGATCGTAAAAAACTAACTTAACTAAGCAATTTTGCTAATTATTTTAAGCAATCAACGTTTCGGTCACTGATTTGGACCATTTTCGAGATTAACTTAAAATTGCGTCTGTAGGAGAAAAAATAAAAAAAAACACGAAAACATACAATTTTCAAAAGTATTAACTATTAAATGTTTAAATGTAAGGGAAAAACATATTCACAATTTTTCACTCACTTGCTTATGTGTTATGTGTGATTAAGTATGATTTAAGAGTCGTGAGACTCGTGAAACACGTGTGCTCACCATAAATCACTATAAATCACATTTTATTGACATTAAATTATGACTGAAATGAGTGAAGACTTATTCTTCACTCTGTTCGTGATTTAACGGGATTATGTTTATATCTAATGATATGAGCGTCCAAAGTAGGAGAAAAAATCGAGAAAAAACCGAGAAATCACCCTCAGATTCTAGCTCAGGGGTTGGTTACACTGAAATAATGTAATATGAACAGGGTGTACCTTACACCCTCTGAAATGGATGTAAATTGCACGTTTAAATAATCTACCTATTTTAGCATGCTTCTAAGCATGCGCAACTAAAAGAATACCATTCGTGAGCGAAATCGCCGCGAAATTCTCGAAAATGTTTTCACGCAGCAGAATCGTATATGGCACCGGCGTGTCTCATGCTTACTAACAAACGAGGAAACGTCAGTTTCGTCAGGTGCAAGTTTCACGATCATCAGGGCTGCGAGGTACACGATACCATGGCAATGATCCAGCGGAAAGGAGCCTCTTCCTTAAAATTTCACGTCTGACTGTTGACGTGGAAAACTTATAACGAATACTCCCGACGACTTTTGACTCTGCCGACAAGTTTGTTGATACGACGACACAGGAGCGCACGTACATCGTATGCAATGCAAACCTTGTTGCCAAACTTTTGCAACGTGACATGCGTCATCGCCGGAGAGCGTTGTTCGCCGTAGCTCTCGGTAACTCCATTAGCGACCATCAAAATAACTTTGATTTTAACGCCGCTTCTTAATCCCCTAATGGCCCCCATCAGACTTGTTCCAATGAAATCAAACAGATTTTCGCCGAGCTTCTAATATAAGTTTATTTATTGTGGGGAAAAATTATTTTATAATTATTCATCTTGTTAAACAAACACTTCGTACAACATTCAGCATTTTTCAGACGCAAAATTCTCTTGAAGATGATCCAGAATCGGATCGAAACGTTGAGAAAAATTTTATAAATTGCAAAATTGCTCTGTCTTGACTTTTTGATCGAACCTGTGCGCCGATATCATAAACTAATTTTCATTTATTGCGTTTGAGCAATTTGAAATTTGGAATTCTCTTGTCGTAAGAAATGTACAAGCGTAGAAAATGAAGTATAGTCAAACTGGTCGTAGCAACGGTAGTCGAGGGTTTCTGGCAGTTGACTGTAGAGGAAAGAAAATCTATCAGAAATTCAGAAAACGCTTAACTCGAGGAGAATAGGGTACGAGGAAAGAAAATTCCACGAGGAAATCTTTCTTGGTCCGTGGCTCGTCGTTTACTGCGCTGAAATCACCGACACTGCCAAAACTGTCTCATATGCGATGCAAACATCGTCCTATTCGCAACGTGACATTCATAATTCCACGCGGGCGCGAGCATGCGAGCGAGCGCTAGCAGAAAGTGGTGCAACTCTATTACACGCTATCAGAGTGCATTATGGTACACGTGGGTGGAGAACCTCTGCTAGATGAAGACGTAGGGGTTGGCAACCGTGTAATCACAGTTCTAAGCACGGAACTCATATCCCTCCCTTACAGTCACCATTCTACTATATATGGGGTGAAGAAATGTTATTATTTTTTTCGTTCCAATCGTCCATGTATTCGCAGCTTCTAACAGGAAATAGCTGAATGTTCGCTCGACTTTGTCAGACTCGAATGAACGACATGCAATTTAACAAGAATAATCTCAATTATATAGAATTCTATTTGGTAAGACTTTCTTCAAATTTGTCTATAAAAATTAAAAATTGCATGAAAATCCGCAGTCTAGTAATAACAAATGAAAAACTATTACTTTCCGAACGATCTAGTACTATTAAATGATTGCAAATTTTCTCTAATTTGATTGCACAGAGTATCTCGTGAGAACGGGACGTTTCCTTCAACGTTATTCCACTTACGTGCACTCTATGTGCAAGAACTGCACAGAAACACAGGATGGAGTAAAAGAAACCAAACAGAGAAGTTCCACTTGTAAACATCTTTGATGTGCCACAGCTAGAGGGGACAAAGTGAGGAGAGAGAAAGAGGGAGAGCATGTTACTCGAAATCTCATTCTTTCAATATAATTGATCAATACCACCCACGCGATCTCTTTGTAAAGACAGGTCGCCTCGAATCTGAAGGCTCTTGTGAACTAAGATGTATACGTATATGTACCGAGCGGAATTGATAATTGAAGGAGGAGTCTCGGATGTAAAAAAAAGACAGTCGCAAAATAAAGTTAAACACAAAATGAAACACAAAGTCGAACATAAAATGAAACACAAAATGTAACCACTTGCAGTCTTGAAAAAACTGGAGAATGAAGTTTTTTTTCCAGAATTGCCATCAAATATTTAGAATAGTTGCCTAATTACCTTAATTACTAAATGCTGCCTCATAATTAGTGACATCACGAACTTCGAACCAAGAGAATCTTTGGTGCAGATGCTAGGGACTTAGATTTGGCTACAAAATATAAACCACTTTCAGTCTTGAGAAAAATGGAGAATGAAGTGACAAGATTTTAGAGAATATTTTTTTCTAAAAAAGTCCTAAGTGCTGCATCGTAATCATCCAAACGAGGAACATTGAACCAAGAAACTGTCAACTTTTCCGATATGCAACGAATCTTTGGTGCAGATCAGTGTCTGACGAGCCGCGGCAGGCAGTACCGGATTAAGCCAGTACGGGGCCCTAGCTTTTGCATGATAATATAAAACAACACGATAAATGACCTTTTTTTAGCAATCTGGGAACGGTATCGACCAAATGTTATGTCAATTTTCTGCTGCAAGCGCGGGCCCCCAGAAGCGCGGGGCTCGTAACATTTGCTACTCCTGCTACGGGGCTTGATCCGTCACTGGCGCCAGGTTATCATCGGAACATTTTCCCACCCTGTAGTGGGAACCACACATTACCGTGTCGGCGAGAGTAACATGGTCCGCGAATGCCGACCCCTAATTCCTACCTTCCTCCTAATCTACCTGGGCAACACTCTTTGAAACTAGGTACTTGAATTACTCGAAAGTCATACAGGAGCCCTTTGGACGCGAAAAGATCGTCAGCGCAGATAACCATAGTGTTCGTGCTGTCTCTTCCGGTCGAGTTCGTGGAAACACCGGGAAACCTGGAAAATAAACTGGGCCAAGGGGCGAGATGGGGGTGGGTGTTACCATACATATATGTATACCTGTATACACCCATCGGGAGACCCAGAATGGGGCGGGGCTGGCTCTCCGTCAGCGATAGAAACGAAACGGCGAAAAAAAGAACTTTTAAATAAACAAACTTTTCGAGCGTACCGGTAAAACGTTTACCGGAGGGGAGAGGGTAACAATTGTCGAAATTAAAACGACCTTTATCCGAACGCTCTCAGGAAGTGCATCTTTTATTCATGTTTCGTGGTCGGCACGAATAACCGGAGAACTATCTCCACATTATCGGCGAAAGTTAAGGAGCAAGAGAATTTTATGGATATCATATTTTTTAGAACGTCTCCGGTTATGGCGACTGCCTCGAGCATTAACGAGTACGTAATGTATGCACTCGCGAAGGCAGCTCGTTGAATACACCCTGTCCAGCACTTTTATCAGTCGTGATAAATTAATTATGTTTCGTTAGGGCTTGCCCTCTTTCTTCAGTGTTCTAGATTTTTGTATTTTTAATGTGACTTGATTGTAACGCGAATATAATATCAGGGAAGTCTGTTAACCTTGCATACAGCGGGTGTACAAAGTGTTCGTATACCTACAATAATAATTTAAAATATGTAGTTTGCAAATCTAACTTATATATACATGTATTATATATATGGTATATATGTATGTATATACATATGTATGTATGTATATATTATATATATTGTACGCAAACTAATCCTTCTAATAAATGGTATGTACAAGAAATGTTGTTTAATTTTTCATTTACAGAGCACACTTATTATCTTGATAACAGTGCTCGTAATGGTTTATAATTATTGTGCTTACATGAGGAGGGTACACATCACGTTACAGAAACTCTTTTTGCACCGTCGACGTCGCGTTGTCGATTCCTCATTTCCGTTTTGCCCCAGCGCGATTACGTTAGACGGACGGGGACGTTTGTTCATTATCGCCGACGTAGAAATGTTTGCGATGTTGTGTACGTACTGTTACACGTTCTCGATGTACCACATGATAGTATGTCATAATGTGTCGTGTGTAAACTACCTGCGAGGAACGTTTAATGGCGCGTGCGATCGCGTGCGGCAAAACACTACAATTTTCACCATTAGAAGTCATTTTCGAAAACGCGGGTCATTGCGACCGAATGATGGAAACGTCAAGTAAAATATTCTCACTTTAGCGAAAAATATATAAAATTTTGAACGTTCTCCCAATCTATTCACGTGCGATTATTCGAGCACGATAACTTTTATCGGACAGCTTTGACGACAATCCTTATCGAACACGAACGTATTTCACTGTAATTATAGTTTCTGCTAATTTTATTCGCTTCCCTGACAAGTCCAGATGTTAAGATATAATTTACGATCCTATTATTGACTTAATTATGCAAAGCTTTTACTGCTGCGGGTATGCACGATGATATTTCGAATATTGTTGCCATTGTATTACTAGTGTAATTTATTAATCATATGTTAATAGTATTATCATGTAAATTATATTAATTATGTATAAATGAATTATCGCTGTGGGTATTGTAACTGTTCATGAATTGTTCACATTTCATGATTACAAGCTTCGATGTATTGTTCGTAAATTTGAGAAATTGCATCGACGGAGCTGTCTGAACGATGGAAATTTAGTTACATATAATTTGCCTAGAATTTTCACAGACAACCTGCACACGAACAACTAAAACCACAGAGTTCCAAAACTCGGTAAGTTTCGCGGAAGGATGATTCGAGCGAAATAAAATTCTGACAACGCGCCTCGGGGCAGCGTTGACGGTCTTATTTTGCTTCTAGGAAATTTGAACTAGCGAAGATTCTCGTTCCGCCGTCGACTGTAATTTCGAAAAGCATTTTTGATCTACTGAGGTTCGCGTAAAATTGCCCGGGAACGAGAGCGATTTATAATTTTCAAATTAGTTGTCGGAATAGTCAAAGTTAAATCCATCTGCCGCGTATCCCCGGGAAATTGAAATCAGTTCGGGTGAGAGAGGGAAGGAAAAATTGATCATTAGTGTAATTTTCACTTTGTCTTCGACGAGCTGCGAGACTGCAGCCGGCAACCTCAGCTAATTAAAGACGCTGGTCACATGCAGCCCCCGCAACTAGTTTCTAAAGTCACTTCATTTCGCATTCATTCCTCTCCGCATTCAATTAAATAATTCTTTTGTAAAGCCCGGTCACCGACAAGACTAACGAATGACCATTCTTAGAAACCTGTCACGTATTTAATACGTTCACCAGACACCGCACTATGGGGTATTTGGACCTAGCTGGCCAAAATTATTTTTTCTGCTTAACGTGTTTGAAATGTACCTACCAACTTATTTATAGTATTTTTTCTTTAAAAAAATAATTATAAACAAATAAAAATTAACCATTTTTATTGAAAATATTATTTTTAACTAATTTAACAATGTGCGCGAATTACTACAATATAAACAATAAAAATAACAACAAATATAATATAACATATAATAATAACCAATAATACGACTAAATAATAGTAATAAATAATAATACCCCCCAAAAAAATTACCCCATAGTGCACCGCTTCGAATTAATAAATATCGGGAAGGCTCTGCTGCTTGTTCAGGCGACAACTGCAATCTGAATCTTTCTGCCAAATAAGTTTTCGATTAATTATTATCATTTTGTCAAATAGACTTGTTAAAAATGTAATGTGGTAAAATAAATTTAGTTAAATGTTTATAATGAGAAACATGTTTTGCCGCACGCACGGCAACATGTTTCGATTAACAGCGTTATAAATGTAAAACGTTTTTACCGATTAAAAACGTACCGGCACAAAAATGAAATTCACTTGATATATTTTAAATCTTTAAATACCGCTAGCATTAGCCAGCGGATTTCATGCACCGTGTCACCTTTTACATCATACAAAACTCGGCTTAGTAAAGTGTTTAAAAAGTAATGTTTCTATCTGCTCTCTCTCTTGCACATCCCATGATACGCTGAAAATAATTTCTCACGATTTCAGTTTCAACAAAAACGAATACTTGGAGAATATCATATAACTGGACGATATAATATAACTACAATGAGCAATATCTGCAAGCTCGTTAAGCGCGACATATTAAAAAACCCATTTGATAGTACGTACTGGGAAAAATGCGTATCAATATCACGAGTTCGTTCGCCGAAAAACTTTTTACGAGGTCCGGGCGATTTTTGGCTCTCCGGGGATTCCAGGGAAAGGACATACGGCCGAAAGTACGTTTCGCTCGTTATCATGCCGTGGAACTATTTATTTTTTTAAATTTTCCATCGGGGATCCAGGCTTATTCCGTGGCTCGGCGGGTTCGCGTAATATTTAAATTTGAGCTGATGGCCGTGAAGGGGATTCGATCCTCTTGGAAAGGAGATCGTCGTCGTCGTCGTCGTCGCGTCCCTGTTATCCGAGCTTCACTTTCTCTCGGTTGGCCCCGTTTTCGGATATTCCATTTTCGCGATAACGATTCCCTGCCCGGATGAGGGGGCTGAACCGAGTCAACGCTTAGGCACTGTTTTCCAGCGAATATTCTCACCACGGTCTGCTAATTGCGGCTAAACTATTCTCCTTCGAGCTCCTTCGTCCCAGTGTGGACACGTCGAGATAAGTACACAACGGCAACGATGAGCAAACACGGAATGAACGCTGCGGCCTGGCCAGACTAGGCGCCGCCACCGCGTAAAGTAATCATGTTAATTGTACCGTATCCCTGCGCGCCTCGCCTTGGCCGCATGCAAAACGCAACGGACTCAATATCCGATAAACGATACCGAGGCCACGGCACTTAACCAAATTACCGGGACCCCCGGTGGACCAATAATGTCTGACGTAACCGCCGCAAGCCTGCATACTATCCCCGACGACGAACGCTTTCTTCTGACCGCTAGGAATCACGGCTAATTCGCTGCGACCCGCCTGATTAGACTATCCTCGCGATCCCCTACGTTTTATGCTTTCACTGCTGCTACTGGCTGGATTAATTCGTTCGCGTTGCACACTCCGTGTATTAACGAGAAATCGTGTTGCAGTGTTTCTCGGAAATGGAACTTTGATAAACCGACACGTTCGCTGTTGTTCTTATCGTTTCGCTTGTCTCGATCTTCGGGGGCTTTAACACTAGAAAGACTGAAACTTAGTATATACCTATATTACCCCAAAGCAGTCAAAACGACTGCATTGTGAAAGAATAACTAATGTGTAAAGAAATTTGTTTAAAATTAATTTTTAATATTTCTTATATTATTTAGTCATACAACAAGTTATTAGTAAGTTCCTCCCACTCTATCAAAGCGTATCGATTACAGTAAGTGATCCTACAATCAGTGATCCTCATTCCCCCATGAACTAGGTTCTCGCGCGTTCAAGGGGAATGAGGTGCGAGGGCAGGCCTGGCAAAAATCCTATAATCTAGTGTACCACCACCCTGTGAGTTATGTTGTCATTTTGTAGAACAAAACGGTGGCACTCCCAACAGATCGTTCTGTCAAAACTGTATCACAGTTAGCAAGATCGCATTTAATACTTTTTTGAGAAATTAGACCGATTGGCTTGCTACACAACGTGAAAAGAATTTTAGAAGAAAAATTTGCAAGTTGTCCAAAAATATCTACATCTATATAAATAAAAATAAAATGCTGTTCGTTGATAAGTGCATCACTTGAGAACGGCTGTACCGAGTTGGCTAAGGTTTTTTTTAAATGTTCGTAACAGTCCGAATAAGGATTTTAGGGAAAGAAAAATTGGAAAAGTTTCTCGGAAAAATGGAAAATTCGGGAAAAATTAAATTGGTTCTTTTTATGGGATTTTTGTATGAATGGAAGACCATAACTCACGATTCGAACGCAAAATTGAAAATTGGAGAGGACAACGTCTGTCGGGTGAGCTAGTTTTTGATCATATCAAAATCGAAGTATATTCTGTGATAGGCGGCGCACACTGGGCCGGATCGAAAAATTTAGGGACATTCGACCAAAAAGTCGACTTTTCGAAATTGCAAACTAAAGAATTTGTATTGCTTTGTAAGGATCTATGAACCTCGAAAATGAAGAAATTAATAAAACTGAATCAATATTTTAGTTACAATGATCATTTAAAGTTGAGCGTTTTGAAAGTAGCATATTTCACCAGGCAGAATTGTTCAAGTTCTTTGCGATGTTCTCATCGTTTCGTCCCATATTTTCTCTCAGTTTTTTTATAAGAGATATAGAGCATCTCTTCTCAATAATAAATCATATATTTTTTTTAGTAATAACTTATAATAATATATTTAAAAAATAATGCTGAACGATACATGACAGATTAAAAAATGTTGCATATTTGTCAAAGGATATCTTTTTTTCCCAAAACTTCCTAGGCTCTAACAGAGAGGAATATTTGCGGTAAAACTTCCTTTAAATAATCGTACAAGAATCATTTCCGACATCGTCCGACTAACAACAATACAGTTGTTTAAAACGGACGATGTAAAAAATTGTTTCTTTTCTTAAGGAAAGCAAATGATTCAACAATTACATAAAAATTTATAAAAATAACTAACTAACAAATTAAACAAAAAGTATATTCTAACACGTATTATTCGAAAGAGATTTTTATAATATTTTTTAGTTCAAACCTCATTTCAATATCTCAAACGGTTCAAAAGTTATGTACCAATGTCCTTAAATTTTTCGATACGGCCCACT
Organism: Lasioglossum zephyrum; assembly: GCA_028455615.1. Lineage (NCBI taxonomy): Eukaryota > Metazoa > Arthropoda > Insecta > Hymenoptera > Halictidae > Lasioglossum > Lasioglossum zephyrum. The sequence goes on along the minus strand of CM052327.1, from coordinate 2,933,812 downwards.
GTGCGGCGATAAGGGCAACCGAAAAGTATGATTAAACAACATAATTAAACGCATACTTTATCCATATGGTCAGTTTAAAATGTTTAAATTCCGCATATGCAAATGCAATACTTAAAAAGTTAGCGTTCTTTTTAGAGTATGTAGTGAAGTTGAGTGTCCAAGCGGCAGCAATAAACTAAAAATATTTAGAATTTCATTAACCAGGACGAGATCAACTGTCTAAGGCTATTAACGGGACGGTTTCGTACGTGTCGCATTGGAATGGAGCGAGCCGGTCGGTGCGGAAAGGATGCGATTGGCGGAAAAACAATACGTGACGGAAATCCGCACGCGGACGAACGGTCAGCACATTGTGTCCTGTGCTGTATTAACACAGAGGACCTGGCGGCAAGAAAGCAGAAATAGGTGTGACAAGAGTTGCACGCGCATGTTGCCGCGGGTTAACGCAATTTGGGCTGCACGTGACGGAGAAAATGGTTACAACCCGAGAGGAACCGGTCCCTTCCATTCTGCGGCGCCAGAGCCGGCACGATTAAATGAATAGAATGGATTTATTGTGCGACTTCGATCACGTCAATTAGACCGTCGTCTGCCCAGGAACGAACAACACCTCTGGCATAACAGCATAATAAAAAAACAATGGATCTGTCGCGCACGTTTTAGAAACTCGATTTTATGGGGCTCCGCGACGAAAAAGGATTTCCATTGTCTGCCCGAATCAGCTGCATCGATCAGCACACTGTCGATGTTTATGGGCATTCACGCTTCCGCGGATTTGTTTGTAACGAGCAGAATTAGTTAACAATTAAGAATCGCTTCAGATTTTGTTTTCGCTTGCGAAAAATAACAGGCAATGTTTTTAGAAGAAGAAGTTGAAGTTCTCCAATATAATATAATTCCTTCATCCAGGATAATGTGCTTAGTTCTATTAAGTTCTATTGGATTCCGTCTCATATTGGGATTGCTGGAAATGAAAGAGCTGATCTTTTAGCTAAGGAGGCTTTATCCTTTAGCGATCCTTGTATTTCCTACATTCCTTTCACTGATTGCTTTGAATCTTTCTTCAAAATTATGCTAGACAACACTCTCGCCTCTATAAAGGCTGATGGTCTTCTTAAGGGCAAAACATCTTTTCAGTATTTTTTTTAATGAAAATAGACTTCCTTGGTTCTCAGTTAAACTTATCCCGTTCTACTATTGTCAGTATAAACAGGTGTAGATCTGATCATTATCATCTTGCTTTTTCTCTGGCTCGCATTGGATTTATTAATAATCCTTTATTGAATCGCTGAACCATGTTCTATGGCAATGCAACTTATACAACGAGGAAAGGCTCAAATTAATTAATAAACTCAGCAAAATAAATTTACAGCTTCCAATGGATGTCTCAATATTAATAGCCAAACCAAACATCAAAGCTTGTCACTACATGTTATCATTTTTTAAGAGCTGTGGTCTTAAAGTATAAGTTTTATCTATACTGTTCCAACTAATTATATGTATGTATTAAAATATCTGTGTATCTCTATATACCACATTCTATTTTGTAATTATTATATTCTGTTTTGTATGTGGCGTATTTCGTTTTTTTTTGTAATTATGTTGAAATAAATCTCATGTGAGATTTCCTAATAAAAAAAAGTTCTTCAATAATATAGGAGGTTTACTAAAAGAATGTTTATTCTTTAACGGTTCGTTACAAACTGCGGTTCGCAAAAGACTGTTATTTTACAGACGAGTATCGGTTGTTAATAGCAAATCGATCATCGGTTCGTAATGTCCACCAGCAGCAGACGATCAGCTGATCACCGACGATCGATTGACACCAACACATTGGTATATTTAAATAAATACCTACAAATAGTTTGTACATAACATCAAATATCGTGCTTTTCTATCAAATGAATATCCAGCTTAAATAATTTCGCATCGCAATAATGAGAACGATAGAAAACACCGAAACTGTATTTCCATCTAGAAAAAAATACGGTCCCGTACACATTCGCAAAGAATACGATGTGAAAAGCAGAACGCAATAACAATTTCCCAGGAAGGAACGAAACAAAGCCGGCCCCGCTCGTCCTTATGAACCCGTTCCGTTTCTCTTTTTCCAAATTGCTTTATGAAAATTTTGAAATTGCATAAACATATGGGGTCTACATGCTAATGAGCAGCAGCTGCGTTGTAGAAACCGCGAGGGAAAGGTGAAAGTGGAGGGAGAAACGTCCAGACAAGAAACGGATAAATCGGTCCAGGATATTAGAATATCGCTTTCGCTGATTTATTATTGCGGTCAGTAAAAAGAATTCATGCATATTCGGTCCGCCATTATCTTAAATTCAATCCCGTTTCCAGGAGGTTAAGCGTGAAAATTGCGTATGCAAATACGTATATAAATTCCCGTCAGGGGTGAACAAGCCACTCTGAAATCCTGTTTCTCGATGTTCCGGAAAATTGCGTCGAGTCTTTCTATGTTTCAATCATGCCCGGTAGATGCGAGTCGTACGATCGTGATTTTTATTACAAAATTATCGAGCTGCTCGATTTGTCCGGGTTGTTTACGAACACTCGAATTCCGCACGGAAACACCGCCTAGTAAACGTCAACAGTCTATAGGTTTGCTCGCTCGAAATCGTACTATCGATCATCTCGCGCGAATAACTTAACTTTTGTTCTGCCATCGAAAAGGAAAATACAGTTCAGCGTGGATCTGTATTTACTAAAACGTTCACATTGAAATCGTTCGCTGACGGGAACGCGGAAAATGTCTTTGAATTCCTTTTTTGCCAATAATCCGCGGGTTGGTATCAATAAAAATAGACGAAAAAAAATATATGTGAAATGTGAATTCTCCCCGCACAAGAAAATCAGGCCACTCTTTTTCCGCGGCCGCTACGTATCATCAATCGTTCGGATATTTTCACAAAAAGATTCTCTTAGAGGCATTACGATTTTCACGCGCCATTCCTGCGAAAATAGCTCGATTTCTACGCGATCCAAGTTTTCGCGCCGATCTACCCCTGAATGCTTTACATGAAAAATATCCTCCTCCGCAGAGTGCACATGTACTCCTGTAAAGCGATTGCTTTGAAAGGGAAGAAATAAAAGAAAAAGTGGCGTAAAAGGAGCGAGGCTTTGCAGTTTCGGATGCATCGCTTGTGTGCATACATTTATCGGCCGCGGAAAAATATATGCCAATGGCACAACTATATTATTAATGTTTCTGCGGAGTGAGTAACCCTAAGGTTAATTAATTGCAAGCATCTTATTGTATCTTACTACTAGACAGTGAGGATTTTATGAATTTTGTAATCCTCTCGGAATCTGACATTGTTTCGGTCGCAGAAATATGAGAAAAATTCGTTTCGCTGGTGTGAAATATTTGTTGCAGAATGGAATTTAATAAGCGAGTACACAGAAGTATTTCGAGAATGAATCGCCCGTTGCGTTTTAAATACGACAAACTTGATCAAAATGCTGTAAGGAACCCAATTAATTAATTCCACGGTGTTTCGAAACAATTGGTGCTTGTTCGATGTTAATATTTAAATGTTCGTTGAAAATTCCGACCATAAAATACAACGAATCGAAAAGTTCCTAGAATTGCGTACGGCTGGACCGTGTATCCGTAAATGAAAATGCTTTACGAGTATTTGCGATGCAAATCCTCGGGAATCAGCAATTCATCGTACTATTTCTCCACGTTCGCTTAGGTTAATATGTATGTATGTACAGTACAATAAAATGACCCTGTGCTCGCGGATTCAACAGATTGAAGTGGCTTCGACCGCGTCCTCTGAAAGTACGGTTTCTCACGCAAACCGACCGAACTCGGTCAATTAATCGCCATAAATACTGTTTCCTAATCTCCATTAAGGAATACAAAACAACATTGAATTCGCCAAATCACGCAATTCTGAGCAGCTATAGCTCGCCGGATACAAACGTGAAAGCGTTTATCTAGAATGAATCAGATACATTTCGATTACGTGAGCGAAGCAAAACACTATTTAAAACATCATTTTATCACGTTTTTATTTTATCATTGAAATGGATATTATATAAAAAGTAAATTAATGATATTTGGTCCCATCAGGGTCTCAAATCCATTTACCACTCTCCCCTTCCTCCGCTCTCACTGTCGCCTAATTTCAGCCTACTTTTCAGCGGGACCTACTGTTTATCACGGTGGGTCCCAAACCACCTTTTGTCAATAAGGGGTTACCCCGGCGTACACCCAAACTGTCACCTATTCAAGTATTTTTTTTTGTTTAAGGGCGGTGTGGGAATGTTCTTACGCACACCCTCTTGTTCGATGGTGGTTGGAAAGGGTAGTGTAGGGTTCGGCCTACATGTACAAGAAAAATAAATTGAATGTTTAAAAAATATAAGCTAAATATTCGGAGAATATAAACTAGATATTTAAAAAATATAAAGTAAAAGTGAATCTAATGTTTAAATAACATTCAATAAAATTTTCAAATTGAATTAAAAGTTTTAGCAAAAATTAGAAACTATGAATATCTATTACTTTCTGTGCTCTGCTCGAGGGAATATTCCATTTTATCTTCGAAAGGACCTTATTATAATTAAGAAATTTTTATATTATAATATATAATTTTATAGAATTGCTGATATTACATAAAGATTTATTTCATAATAAAAAAATACATTTTTTTCATAATATGAAATAAATATTATCTGTACATTAGGAAAAAATATTCTATATTTCTTATATTAAATAAAGATTCATTTTGTATTTAGAAAAAAATATTATTCTCGTAACATGAAATAGATATTTCCTGCATATTTAAAAAGAAATATTTGTTACTTAGTATAAAATAAATATTGTATGTATATATAAATATTAAGAAGAGATTGAATCTCTTTTTAATATTATATGAATGTGTATACAATATTTTGTGCTACTAGGGAACTTTGGTGTAATCGGACGAGAACCATTTTTTTTTAGCGAGGCAATGGTCTTGGACAAAATGAGTATTATACATAATTTCTTAATTACAAAAGAAACTTTCCGTGGCGATGTAGTGTTTCGTTGTACATTTTAGGAAAGTACTTTCGAGGTTCCACACTTTCGAAAAATAAAAAGAAATCGACTTAAATGACCTAGGTTTTCTCAGGGTTCTACGGTTTCAATGGCGCATATTCGGCCGAAGAATCGCGGAGAAAATTGTAGAGCAAGCGTGAGCGTTCGCGTTAGACGTGCGAACGACGGGTTAAAAGTCTGCCTTGGGCCCGAGTCCGTGGCTTTTATCCTCGGCCCGTAACGACCCGCAATCACGTACCTGTTCTAATCATTCAGCTCGTAGGAAGTAACGCGTTCCCTACTTACGTATTCGTAGTTTGTAGAAGATGCTCCATGGATCCAGGTGAATGCAGCTGCGAGGCACCCCTCTAATCACAGAGTTCGAAGTTCCATATCCGGGTGCAACTGCGACGAGCGCCTCTCTGTCTCTTGCCGCGCGGCATTAAATGTAATTGGAAACGAGCATCAATAATACGACTTGATGCGAGAAGAAAGTCCAGCCTCGAAGCTGCAGTTGCGTCTCGAGTGCAGCTCTGCAGATCCTGCGGGATCCCGAGCCACTTCTTCGAAACTTTTCGTTCGGGAGACTCTTGCCCCGAGGACTTCGGTAGCCTCTTCTCTCGCGCCGAGAATAAACGCCGGCCGATTCCGAACCGATGTCGGACAATTTCTATTGTCGTTTGTGCCCCAGAATGCTCATTTCAGTCCTCTGTAGCCCGAACATTGATTTCGTGTGCAATTCGAGCTCGGCAAAGATCAACCTCTCCCTAAAGTTATTCTATTTCCAATTCTTATCAAAACCTGTGATCGTTGCTGTTAATACAGGAAGGAAAAATTATATGCATTCCCCGATACAGTCTCCATCAGTGGATCGATGTCCGCAAATTATACGGTGGAGCAAACGGTGCGTGACTGTTAATTACCTCTGTATTTTAACTTACTGCAAAGATGTCTAAATATGCAACGACCGTGCCTTAGAAATAAATAATTTCGATAAGCATGCTCGTTAAACTTTTCCGACATAGAAAATACCACCTTCTAATCAACCTGTATATTTTTTATAAATCACATTTTCGCGTTGAACTTTTCGTACTAATAAATTACGAACAATATTCCTCGTTAACCGAGGCCAAGGCTTCCAGTAGAAGATAACAGTTGCACGCCGGGTTTTATTCAAATTAATTATACAAGCGCGTTTTATCGGACACAACAGAAAGTCAGCCATGCTCCGCGCTTCCACAAGACGCGCATTTCTCACCGCATGATTGCCAGCTTTCACATAAAATTACGGTTCTCGAGTCTCGCGCGGAAAATCATCCGAATATCGGACGCGGTGCTCGTCCCGGCGACAAAGAGCATCTCTCAAAATTCGTGGCAGGCAACGGGCGCGCGTGTTCGCTATAGTTGGCTGGTGTAGGAACCATCCGAACCGGTTTGTTTCAAAGTGTGATGCAAGCTCGAGATTATCGCTATAACCGGGGAGCGGAGGCCGAGGAAAATATTGGCGAGCATGACATTCGACCATTTTTCGTATCGCGATAAGCCCCGTTCGAAGAGACCTTGCCCCGTAGATGGTGGTAAAGGATCGTTCATAAGGCGCGGGTGTTGATTAAGTTGGTAGCATGCAAATCGTTCATTCCCGTGTCTACCTTCCTTCGTCTACCCTTTTATCAGCCAGACAAACTACCCCAGGCCACCGCAGTGCGACTCGCGGTGCCCTCGGAGTGTGTCGGGGGTTCCCGACATAATTATATGCAATTTATCATAATTGAGGACGGTATCGTGATCGTGATCTCGCGAAAACTGTCTACGCAGTTGGAGGACGTGCCGCGAGATACGGCAAAAACCGGTGAATCGTGATGCTTCCAAGAAATCGTGCACAATTTATCGTTAACGCACGCCCCTGATCCACGGGGAACCTTCTACATTTTTGTCACAGACTGTATCTGTAACTTTAGCCACCCCTGGAGATGTTATCGTGCTTGTAATTAACGTATACGTCGCGAGATTCGATATTTCTTTCTCTGCGGCGTGGCTCGTTTCGCAATTCTTTAGACTTCGTCGTTGTAGTTTCCACGATTTTGGAGTAAATTGCAAGGTGTCGTCGAGAAAGTTAGGGGACGTTGCGTGTGGAAATATGCATACTAAATCATTCCGAAGTCGAACGAACAGACATGTTGTGCCGAAACTTCGTCGCACAAACGTTACGTGTTAATTATCTCTAGTACTAAGCATAAACAGGTGGTCGATAAAAGAGTACGAGGTTGCTAATAGAGTCATTCAGCTCGTAATCATTTGTGCAGCTGATCCTCTAATTATTTTCAGAGCTGTAGTTCGCCATCATGCTCGTTACTGGTGCCAGAGATTACCGGTGCAGTAATAGAAGAATTATGTTCAAATTTTACGCGCGCGATACACAGACTACGAGTCTCGCTAACTTCATGTTTCGCAGTCTGGCTCGTGTCTTTTCCCATAATTCGCTTGTCAGTGGCGGGATTCGAGGCTGAAAACTCACCTAATACGATTTCATGGTTCACAATGAGCTATTAGCTGACAGCGGAATTTATGACAGAAATGAATGGGTGCAATTTAAGACGGTAAAAGTATCAGAAGAATTGAGACACACTTTTATATTATTCTCAACCTATTAAATGGAATAAAATTTTATTTTACCATAAACATCCCATGTTTAGCGATTAGCACTAGAACTACTGGATGAGTCAAAATGACTATAAATATTATAAATGTTTAAGGGATAAAATACTGTAAATGCAATTTTGTCATTATTATAAGACAATGTCTGGTAATTGCGTTTATTGCTCGGTCGTTCTAATGTTAAACGAGTTCCCTTAGTGTTGAATTGAACTGGAAAAATTGAATTTTCTCTGACCAGTGTGCGGCGTGAGCTTCGCCATGAATGTCGCGGCTGCAAGGGTTGGAAATCCTGGTGGAGAAACAGGCGTAGGCATTAAAGTCGCGAATGCATCCATTCTAAAGATTGTTGGAAAAGATCGTCACGGATTTCGAAGTTGCAGGCAGCCGTCGCGCGTCGGGTCTCGGCGCAAAATGCTGGTTTTCATGCGAGCCGGTGTGCGATGGAGGTGGGCCAGTAAACAGAGCAGAAGAAACTCGTTTATCGGAAGGCTGTAAAGCACGCTTATGCTACGTACTTTCCAGAAGCATTAGTCGTTACGTGCTCGCTGGCTGCACGCTTAAGGGAGTCCCTGCTCTTTTATCACGTTCACGTGTCAGAATATAATGTCATTGCGACGCAATACGTACAGAACGATTTATCATTTCGTAAAAATGGAATGTTACCCGTAATTTAATGCCGCCACGGCTCGGTCCTCTTTTCTTGTTTCATTCGCCATGGCCGGGCCGTGTTCGCCCGAGAAGAAAACGCGCTCGTTTTAGCGTTAATGGCACTTAGACGTTGCGAGAGTTTCTCTTCTTCCGCGGAACATGCTTAGGCAACTTAATTCGAATATAACGCAAAAATATTAGCTCTCGGCCTCGCCTCAAAACACCGCCCGCTGAACCGTCGCATCGGTTAATAGCAACTTTGCATACTCCAGCCACCGCGTTCTCGGGTTGTTTTCATTAGCCTTCCGTTCAATATTCTGAAGTATTCGTGTGGGACTGTGCATCGGAGATACTGTATATTTCATTTTTTTTAATAGAACTATTCAAGCGGTTTACAAGACTAGTCTCGATTAACCACGTTTCCAGTTTGTTCGTATGTTTAATGAAGATTCTGTTACAGCTGACGGAAAAGTAATTTTCGTTGGCCGAATTTAACAATGTTTTTCTTCTAAACCCAGAAAACATTTGCATATTAAACTCGGGATTAGGTAAAGCTTCCGCAAAATGGAAAAGTGTCTTCTGAACCTTTTAGCCGGGCTCTGTTGTAATGTTCTTATTGGTATGCAACTAATTTTGCCAGCCTGAGCCTCTGTTTTCCATAAACGCTACGGTGGATCGTGCTGAATATTAACAAACTCATTAAGAGCTATGACAATCTTCTTGGATTCAAGAGTAATCCGAAAAACGCATTATAAACAAAAGAGGGGGCGAGGGGTGACGGCGGAGGAAGGTAAAAGCAACGTTAAACAAATCAGCGATGAATATAAGTTTGCATCTCCCGGTGCTTGCGACGAACAAGAAACAAAACGGACGATCGCGGATTTAGTTTGACAAATACGAAGACATCGTAGGGAACTGGCGCGAATGCAAGAAAAAGGTCATTTATAAAAAGATGCGACGACGGCAAGAAACTCGTTACAAACTTAGCAGGATGAAACAACGTTGTCCAGGAGGATACCGACGACGGGAAGACGAATACAATTTTTCCCAGCTTTCTATTTAAGCGATTTAACAATTTAGGCGTCGCGTCGTTGCGGATACTTTAGTGTCCTGCGAGCCAACGTAGAATTTACTCTTCTCCTACTTTATTCCCATCTCGGCTTCCATCAACCGTTCAACGATGTAATTCCGTTCCTTTGTTAGCTTCGAAATTGTTTCTGTATTATCGACTAAACAAACACCGCTCTGTGTTATCAACGGTGTTATTATCAACGCCGTACACCATCGACATCGATGAAATACAACAACGAGCTGCCTATGGCAGTTCATCCCTTCGCTGGTAAATACTTAGAAATTCAATTCTTCTGTAACGCTGCGCCATTTCGTTGTCGACTTTATTACAATACTTTCGCGTCGATTGAAACCCACTACCTCTGCTATTTTCATTTTTACCTCAACACTTTAATACACTGCTTAGGTCAGAACTGCTCAATTTTTGTAATTCATTTTCTAAAGATATATGTAAAAACTTTTACTGACATATTTGTCACGTTTTTCTGATTAAAAGGACACCAAACATGACATTAATTGGATCACTGATTCAATATTGTTAACAGTACAATGCTGCATTATTTTGGTCCTATAGTTTGGCTCGAAACAAACATCATTTCGATATACAAGATTTTAGTAGCTCAATATTATTAAGAGAACAATGCTGCAGTATTTTGGTCGGCTGTTTCGGGCAAGAAATGCAAGGCAACTATTGTTGGGGAGCAAACATCGTTCCAGCAGTGACCAATAAAGGGAAACAGCGGCACAACATATGCAAATAATTTCCGAGTGGGAAATTAACTCGGTCTCGAATTGAAGACGAACAAACGTCGCCAAGTGACGGTCCTTGGTGGCGCGCCCGCTACTTGTTTCAAAGACACTAATTTGTAATGTACACGTCGGACACTCTTCAAGTTGATCCCCGCCCGGACAACTTACTGCGACGCATGACGGCTTTGTCGCAAACTACGCCGGCTGCGGATACGTAGATTTGAAGCGTGTTGTCCTATTTTGCAGCGTCTCTTGTCCCGTCTCCGCCGAAAATGCAGCCGCGTCCTTTGAAACCGGCCGGCCAGTCAGGCCCTTAATCAAAGTTGACAAAGTTACCGCCATTCCTTCCGCGGCCACGTCAGGATTTATTTGCAGACGCGGCATGAAACAGAAATTACAAACGATTTAGTGGAAAGCCTCGCATGGAAATTTCCTTTCCGCAGGTCTCTCCGCTTCTAGCCCACGGAAACCGATTTCGGGGCTGGGATAATTAATGAGCGTCGACGTGTTTCAATTAGTCGCTTTTTCCGTGGATTTATCGAGCCGGCTCGCTGCTCGAAATACTCTCGCCAATTATTCTAACCATCCTGTAAAAGTAAGGCTGATGTGCTTATATCGGTTCGTCTTATTTTATCTTAGATCCTATCCAATTATACTGCTTCGTTGCTTCCGGTTTGCTTCCTGGTCTTCGTCTTCGAATAGCTCTTATGTGTCCTTAATTATCAGAGTGATCTATAGGTCATATATTTCTTGTTTCGAGATATTTAAAGGAAAATGATACTGTCATTAAATGAATTCCATATAATGTTGAAATAATCGTATACAGGGTGTATCCCTTAAATTTTCACCATTTTTTAGGCATTTCCAGTAGTGCAATTAAAAAATGTTTTACACAAAAGTTTCTCAGTACTTGATGAGCTACATGTTCGCATATTCTTAATTCTGAAAAAATGATTTTTACGTAAAAAAGTAAAGTTCACCTTGAGTTTTTTAAATGGCACCATATGTTTTGGATATCATAGGACGATGTTTTGGATATCACTTCAAGGTCATAAAAAAACATTTTTTCAGATTTAAGAATATGCGAACATGTAGCTCATCAAGTACTGAGAAACTTTTGTCTAAAACATTTTTTAATTGCACTACTGGAAATGCCTAGAAAATGGTGACATAACTTAACGGATACACCCTGTATATGAAATATATCGTAAAGATTACGTTGAATTAATTTAGTTTGAAATAACTGAAAATTCATTACTATTTTTTTCAGTTATACCATTTTCGTAATTCTGGGCACACACGTAAAGTTGTATTTATTACGTGCATACTTTATGATCTCCATTTTTCAATTCTACATTTGCGCTCTCCTAACTTCGCGCAACTTATGTTTTACGTAAATCTTTCTTTGCAGAATTTGCACGCGAATGCGAAATATTAATTTATGCCGTGTTTGTTAATTTCCAACTAAATTCACGTCGTCGTCCCCGTACTTCTGAAGTTCGTGAGTTTTCGAAATTTTCTGTCCAAGGATCTTTCCTTGTTAGCTTTAAGTTACGTTACGGAGTCCAACTAGTTGCATGAGGAAAATATGTGCCCGCTCATGCAGAATGAGGACGTGCATTTAAGGAAAATTCGCTAGGAGAGTCCTGTGAAGAGAAAACGCGCCAAAATTGACTGGGGAAGCGCAATTTTCCGAGAATAAGAACAATTCGAGGCGTGTAATGAAGCTGGCGCCCGTCATCGTACGGCTAGTTTTTCGCAAACACGCAGTAACTATGAAGATTCTCGGGAAAATAAGTCCGTTAACCGTGAAATGAACATTCCAACGTTATTACAATTTGCAGCATGCATGTAAAATCACTTTACGCACGTTTACAAAAAATATTAGATATTTCTTACGTCGTTGTGTATACGTGTTAGGCCTAGCAATGTAAACGTACTCCTTCAATATTAATACACACACGGACGACATATTTTTGAAGTATCTCCCGAGAGACAAAATACTTCTGGCATTTTACGACCGGTGGGTTCGAAGAATACGTTCCCTCGGTTTTTCCAGAGTTAATAAAATCTGTACGAGTTTCGAGTGGCGCTTTTGCACTTAGGGTATAAGTGCTCGATGTCCAGTGACTGAGTAATCTCGTTCAAAGAAATTGTCCCCTCGGTGTGAACGTGATTAAACCGGCTGAACCTAATTCCAAGGGTTGGTAGGTAATACGGTGAATCTAAGTTATTAGATAGAAGGAAACGTTGGGTAGTAGATTGGTTCCCAAAAACTTCACTTTCTGAAAATACTTCAAGCGACAGAATTAATTTAGACACTCGGTGTGCTCCTCTAACACACACAGTCTTATTCGAGGTAAACCGAGGCAAATTGAAGACCAAGAGACACAACGAGTGGGATTGTGTCACGAACATGCTGGTGAAAGGTTCACACAGAACTCATTAGAAACAAAAAAAGAATGTTACCAATAAAATTTCGTCACTTCTATCGAGACGTTTTTTTTAAATTAATGTTTAACATTGCATCAACATCTAGGTCATTAGCGACGAACTGCTATTGTGTTTCTTAGATGTTGTTGAGGTGGTTGATATCTGTAAGGTATTCAATAGTGTTTTTTATATGTTTTTCGGATGTGCAGGCATTGTTCTGGTTTATTCCAAATTTGAGTCGTTGGGTGGAGAATTCTTGGCATTCATGCAAGATGTGGTGAACTGTGAGCGAGGTATTACAGCAGAGGGGGGGGGTCTGTCTTCTTTATAATAAATTCATGTATTATTTTACAATGACCAGTTCTTAGGCGGGAAAGAACTATTCTTTCTTTTCTGCTCATATGGTCCCGTGGGATGTCTTGGAAAAAATCTGTGATTATATTATGTATCTTAGATGGTTTCGACTTCCATATGTTGTTCCATTCTCTTCATTGATTTCTTCTCTTACATACTTAATAACTTCTTGGACTAGAATTTGGGTTACTTGTTGTCGTGTCTGTAAGGTGGTCGCCTCTTTGGCTTTTAGGTCTGCTTGTGTGTTTCCACATATGACATATGATGAATATCTTTTTGTTGGTAGCGACAAGTTCCGTACATAATGTTAAGGTATTTCTAATGATTTCGTTTTTGTTGTGATTCGCGGCGTTTTTTAAGGCTTTACGCTCATAGAGTCAGTATATATTGCATGGTCTTGGAAATCAGAGGTATATATGTATATGTTTAAGAGCGTCGTGTACTGCATAGGCTACAGCGGTAAAAATGGATGTTTGTATAGATAGGCGTTTTTTGATGTCTTCCTCTGTTATAATAGCATATCCTACACCTTGTTTAGATTTGGATGCATCAGTGAAAAGTTTTTTGCAGGATGCGTATTTGTTATCGAGTTCTAGGAACCTGGTCCTGTGTTCAAGACTTGATCTATCGAGACATTACTATTAAGTTGATCAACCATTTCCGATCGCACTAGCGCGACTCACCTGGAAGTGATTTTCGGTTGCATTTCCCTCGTTCTTTAATCCACCGACGCGCCCCACCATTCCAAAAATGCGCTGCAAGTACAGTTCGGGCAGATATCCGAAAAATCTCGGGTCAATCGTGTTTCAACGTGCATTGTGCCTCGCCGACAAGATTAGAATAGAAATTCGAGCCGCGATCGAAAATGGCCGAAGGGCATGATCATGCACAATTTCAACAATGGCGTGCCCGCGCCGTCGCGGATGCTGAACATTTCACGTAGTTTCGCGGTCGGCTAACTTTTGTCAGCGTACAGATATCTCTTGTATATAAGTTCGGGGCGCGGGCCAATGAAAAGTGAAAATTTTCGCGTAGTCCCAACACCCGCCTCATAAATTTTCGCCAACTTTCGTCGTGGACAAAGCGACCTAGCTTCTACGCTGCCCCCATACCACGATCCCACCCAGAAACTTTCCAGCTGCGCGAAAAACTGAGACACACACCGGTAGCCGGCATTTACGCGCCGCGAAAAAGTACCGACCGACCAAAAGGTAAAAGGGTGAAGGAAGAGCCACCGAGGACACGTTCTTTCTTTTTTTTTTATTATCGCCGTACGGAGGGTATCTTCCGCGGGACGATGTTTCATAATTATCACCGTACTCAGCCTCTTTTGTTCCTGTAATCATTGCAGTGGCTCCTCCAACAGCCACGCCGACAAGCTGACTTATAGGGACACTTGTGCGCGCCGTTGTAAGACGCGAGACACAGTGGATCCTAAATCCGTAATTTTCTTTTTATTTCCCTTTTTAATATCTCTTGTCGAACATTCATTTTAAAAGTCAAAAGTCATTTTTCGAGATTACAATGACTTGACAAGATCTCCGCTCTAGAAAATTAGAGTACAATTGATCGAATAAGTACACGAGAAGCTCGACGCAAAGCACTAAAGGTAACATCGGCCCATGATGAATAATTACGAAATCATCTTGTTACAACAATATCGCAATAACGTTCTCCATAGCAGTTAAACAGTAATTTCCATTTCGCGTCATTTATTATGCACTGTTCCCTATCAATGCGGTGTATGCGTTCATTTGTACAATAATTGTTGAAACATCAACGGGGTGGTCGGGTTTGGGATGTAACCAATCTAGAATTTCACCGCTTAAAATTCAAAGCAATTACGGCCCCTAATGCAACTGAATTTCAATTCCCCGCATTGTCTTCTCTTGAATGCGGAAGGCGACACGATGGAGAATCAACCCATGGTGCTCAACGATATAAAAATCGCCCGGAAACCGTTAAATACGAAATTTAATAAATTAACTCGATAGTTTTGTTTCACGAGAACGTATTTCATTCAATTGCTATGTCTTTATAGTATTCATCTGTCAGGTATACACACAGTATATGTTTCTATCGATTTATGATAGTGTTTGTTGTTCATTCACGATAATATATTTCTTTTATGGCATACAGTTCGTGAACTATTGGCGGAGAAGTTAATGATCCGACTGATGGCGTTGTTGAGCCGTTAATTGTCAAGGGCTAATGAAGTTTGGCACAGGCAGAATAATTTGTGACTTCGGGAACTGTTATGAAGGCCTCTGATTTACTGTTGAAGCACCCGGTAGTGGAATTAATTGCTCGCTAATTAGACGAATTTTTCGCAATAGGATTCAGCGGAACTATTACGAAATTAAAATTTCCCATCATTGGAAAAAACTAAAGTGGTCACAACATATAATTTTAAGGGGTCCCATAGAAATCACTGACACAGATTTGACCGACAACATTTCATCGACTCCAGATTTGACCGACAACGATTTAGACTGGCACGAATTTGACCAACAACGATTTTAGATTCGTTGGCGATCATATTTGTTGTCGATGAAATCCGTTGTCGATGAAATCCGTTGTCGGTTAAATTTGTTGATGGTCAAATAATTTGTAGATGGTCAAATAATTTGTAGATGGTCAAATAATTTGTAGATGGTCAAATAATTTGTGGATGGTCAAATAATTTGTTGATGGTCAAATAATTTGTTGATGGTCAAATAATTTGTTGATGGTCGAATTCCTCGTCGGTCGAATTCCTCGTCGGTCAAATTCCTTGTCGGTCAAATTCCTTGTCGGTCAAATTCCTTGTCGGTCAAATTCGTTGTTGGTGAAATCTGGAGTCGGTGAAAACTGTGTCGGTGATTTCCATGGGACCCAATTTCGAGACACCCTGTACGTACTATATGTATGTACTCATTTAAAAGGAAAATTCAGAGAAACCAATTATGTTCATGGAAAATTTATCACTCGTATATAGCTGAATGCCTACGCTATACCCAAGCAAACACTTATCTTCGCTTCTGTTACATATGTACCGACAAAACTCCCATTCTGTGAATCAAAAAAACAAATTTCACAGCTCGTAATTAGTTTTCAGATTCGCTTCTAAGAATCCGCGTATTTCCGAAACTCCGTCAAAGGAACGGAGGGCACGCACTAAAGGACAACCCTCTCCCGAAATCCCCTCTATTTGCCTCTAATTTCGCCCCTAACTCGAGTTATGCTTACTCGGGGAAACGGTTGATCCCCGGAACACGACCCGCATTTCTTCGGTTGTAACCTAGGCCCACTCCCTGTCGTGGGTCCTCGGGAACAGGAACGGCAAGAGCCCAATTCTCCGAGCGGTCTTTCCATTTCGCGGTCGGCCGCTGTCTCCTTGCCCGCACGATCCCTGCGCTAGAAACCGTGGAGATATAAGAAGAGAGATAGAAACGGTCCACGAGGATCGATCCTCAGCGGGTTCTCTCTATTCCTTTCTTCTGAACCGGTCTTTTTGCAATTTTTCAGAATGCTGGCAGCTGAAGATGAAAAGCGTGAGCATACCGGCGACCGTGAAGGCCGGCGACACCGACTCCGTGATTCTGGACTGCGACTATGACTTAGAGGACACGAACTCGAAAGGACTGGTAGTGCAATGGTACTTCAATACGAACTACTTGTTCTACCAATGGATATACGGGAGGGACCCGAGTCCCTCCGAGGATGGCGTCGCGAACAACTACGTCGACCAGACGTACGAAGCCAGCGACGATCCGTACACCAAGCACCGAGCCATGAAATTGAATAAGCCTGGTATCGATCTTAGCGGCGAATACAAGTGCGTCATATCCACTTTCGAGGCCGAGATATCAGAGAGCTCCACCATGATCGTGTATTGTAAGTATCATACGCCACACTGTCCGCCAGCGCACTAGCTACAGTAATTTATCCGTAAATGTCCCAAAAGTCTGACCTTTAAATGTCCCAGATCTATCCCCACTAGTGCGGGGTGTATCCCCTTGAGGGGCCATGAAGCTCGAGGCCTTGGTCACTGAGAAATATGACACCATGCAGCTCGCATACATCGGAGAGCCCGTCTAATCAGAATTTTCAACTTCTCTATTTTCCATTATTTTTTTATGGGACTTCGATGACCATATTTCTGGCATTTTTCTAATAAAAATCATACCAAGTGTGATATAATTCCGATGATATTTAATTGTGTAATAGACAATTAAAGTTTCGAGTGCAAGGAAGAACAGTCTTCCGCTATCCTTCGCGCCCGAAACTTTAATTGTCTATTACACAAGGAAATATCACCGGAATTATATCATTTTTGGTATGATTTTAATCAGAAAAATGCCCCACAAATATGGTCATTGAAGTCTCATAAAGAAATAATGAAAAATAAGGAAGTTGGAAATTTGGATTAGCTATGTTTAGATATCTCGTCGACCGAGGCCTCTCGAGCTCGGCTGTCCTTCTCTACGTTCGGCAAAAGTCAAAGAATACTGTCCCTGGCGAATAAATGTCCCTCGGTAGACCCGTGCTGGGGTCTTATATGGATAAAATACTGTACTTGTTAGCGGCGGCTTATCTTTTTGAGGGTAGCCAAAGACAGAGATCACGACACTGTTCTGCCTTCGGGAAATTAACTGACGCGATCGAGTCAATGTTTTTTCTCCCAACCTCGACGGCTGTTCTTGCTCTTTCAAAAGTGAACAATTTATTATGTTCATAAAGTGAAAAAGAATTCGTATCGAGTAGGGTAAATGTACCATCACTGAACGTGTATGTTTTACTGCGGTATTTTCTCCCAATGAGATTAACCCTTCACTGCATTATTTTTTAAAATTGGGATAAACAAATTGATAGAAG
This sequence comes from Lasioglossum zephyrum, assembly GCA_028455615.1. Taxonomy (NCBI): domain Eukaryota; kingdom Metazoa; phylum Arthropoda; class Insecta; order Hymenoptera; family Halictidae; genus Lasioglossum; species Lasioglossum zephyrum. The sequence continues at coordinate 2,915,997 of CM052327.1, read as the reverse complement.
GTCAGTTTTTGTGTTTTAATTAAAGAAGGAATATTTTTTAAAAATTCAAACAACATTTTCAAAAAGAGAAACATAAATAAACATAATCTATATAAGTAATTTTTATTTCGATCGTAATGTTAAGATAATTGGAATGGTATACTTACAAATATTGCTAGAGTTTGTAGTTTGTAGAATTTGATCGAACCGTTGCGCCGCGAAAAATAAATTCCAATTATAAATAAACATAGTAAGAAAACATTCTTACTATAATATGTATCAGATTTGTTAACTGTTAAAGTACCGTAAAAATAAATATGCTCCCCTGAATAACTTTGTACTTGTTGTCAGGATTAAAGAATAGTATTTTAAAGTAAAGTACGAACGAAGTCTGATATCACAGTAATCGATGCAGTTACCCTAGTTTTTTTCCAAGAACTATTTCTCGCCTAGGTTCCGTCAAAATCGGTTTCACCCCGATGCACATAATGCAACGAACAAGGCTCGCGTAAAGAACGGTCATTTGATCGGGAGTGCAACGAGCGAGAAACTACAGTGCATCGTTAACAGGTCCTACCCTAACCGAGCCTGATTTACGATCTATTCCAGCGATTTTATGCGGAACCGAATACCCGGCAATTATCCTTCCTCGCGGGACATTGGTTCTTTTTTTTCTCTTTCTCGTGTAAAGCAGAAGCTGGTCCATCGTTCGCGGAACAATAGAAACGCGTTTTATTACCGCGGACAACGGCAGTTGATTTGATTTTAATCCTCGATGAAATTTCCTTTAGCTACGTACGCGCCTGCAGAGAAGGTCTCGCTGTTGCAGCGAAAATTTATCCTCGCAAAATGCTTCGCGTCTGTATACCAGCTGTAGAAAGTGCTCGAGCTCTCGATTTCATTTAAATTGACTCAGTAACTGGTTTCTTTTCGAGAATCGATTCTTATAGAAACTGGACGGAATATATTCGACAGTTAATACAGATGTTATCGGGAAATGACTCTACAGTTTCAACCGTGTTACGTGTCAATATTATATGAAGTAATGAAAGGGTAGAGTCATTAAAACACCGCGTCAGCGCCTACAATATACTTTTATGATATTGTTTCTCTTTACGATATCTGAAAGTACTCGGCCAATAAATTTTCTTTCACTGCTCCATAAATGACACTTTCGAGACAGTCGCGCTACCGTAGGCGTATATGGTTTAACAATGAGTGAGATATTTCTTGTTTCGAGATATTTAAAGAAAAAAAGATATTAACACTAAATGAATTCCATATGATGTTGAAATAACAGGCACTACCTGGCAGTTGATTTTCGACAACATCGTAAAAATTACATTGAATTAATTTAGTTTAAAATAATGTTGAGTCAATTTTATTGTATTATTAATTTAATAACCTGACCGTGGATCGTTGTAGAAAATGAAATTTGTCTGCGGTGACATCTTAAGTATCGTGTGTTATCTGCCTTCGAACAACTTATCGGTAAAAAATAAATTACGTTGTTCCCAGTTGATAATATTCTGCTCGTCGAGGGAACGTGCCCGAACAGCTCGATTTTTCTCCGAAACATTTCGAACCGCTCCTCAAGGAACAATCGATCCTTCAGGAGGACGAGGGGCGAAATTACCCCCCTGACTCAACACTATCAACAGCCACAATTTTATATCCTCTAAAAAAGTATTTGTAATCCACAGATTAGCTTAATAATCCGCGGCTAGGTCTGGTACTTTTTTCTCGAATTGTCATCGATATTGCGACAGAAATCTCAACATTTAATATCACAGACGAATCGGCTGTCTCCACCGAGAACTTTAAATATCTCGAAACAAGAAATATATTACTTGAAAATATTACATATGTAGGGAGAAGTTATCTCCTAGCGGTCAGAATTCTGTCGAATGTCGCGTCGATAGTAACGATAGACATTCGAGACAAAAATCATAATTTCTAAACTAATCGATTTTTGACCTAAGTACCTTAATAATTTGTTAAAGGAAATACAAAAATGCATCGATTAATGCACCAAAAATATAAGGTCCATTAGTAAAAAAGTTTATTCTAATTTTTTTTAATGAAAAGTTTTTTTATGATTAGTTATTATTGCAATTTGTTGTCAACTGTATACTGTACAACTTTTATTGTAAATATTTTTTAATTATATGGTTAAATTTAATTATATCTACTATAATGCATAATTATTTACTTCAACCAAATCGCAATTACGGATGCATTTCTCTAACAAAAATTAAATAACATCGAATCTTGAAATTTATCGCAGAAAAAATTATATAGCAATATACTACAACATCTTGTTGATACAGAACAGCCAAAATTATAAGATGTTTTGAACCGTTTTACTGTAAATTGCATTTTAAGGAAAAAACGCAATTCCTAAATTGCCAGTTGAAATTATGCATACCTCTGGTCAAATTCTCCATACCTAAGTTGTAACAAACAGTTTAAAACAAAAACGAACCTAAAAGAGCAATTAGAGCACGAGTAATCTAACTTTTTAGTATTTATACTACAATAAACTCTTGGCTGTTACCGATCCCCTATTGATTTTCTTGGATACTACTTTTTACATACACATTTCTTACTTACTGACTGATGATTTTGTTGGATAATTAGATTAGAATCTAACAATGATTATTTTGATTTTTGTCCATTGCATGCTGCACTGTGCGACGCGACGATGTGATATTCGTTATTTATTGATTTATTTTACGTTCTTCATATTTTATAATTTGCGTTATTCATTATTCTGGTTCGACGTATTGAATAGAAAAGACGGGTTTGATCTCAGACGGAGATTTAAATGAGACAATTTAATTAATTGCATTCAAGATAATTGGAATTAAACGTTAAACTATTGTGTTTACAGACGTGTAATTTCTAGTTACGACTTAATTCCTAAACATATATGGCTTAGACCACTTTTATAATTATGGTCACATATCGCAAATCGTATATATTCGAATTTTTTGCGAGAAGAATCACAACAACATTTTAATCAGTTAAATCAATTTATAACAGCATGTACGACTGAGAAAATTTACATGTTAACATCCAGTTCGTTAATTAGTCATTTATATTCGAATATTAAACGTCGTTTGCGGCCACATATTTACAGATTACTGGAACCCGATTACCACCGAAGTGGCTAACGTATGCGAAATGATGGCGTGCAATTGTTAAAATTGTAAAAAGGCATAGCTGCTCTAAGTTTTTCGAAGAGTTCCGACTAACTGTCTGTTCTCCGAGGATTTAGTTTCCATTTAATTGCTACTGTCTTTCTTCCGACAATGAAATGCGTCCGCAATCTCGAATATCTGAGAACTAGCGAGTTGCTAGTTAGAATTTTCTATCAGGCCAGCGGCCAAACACGAATCTCGCATCCGAGATAACTCAGAACGATAAAAGATTGATTTACGATTCTCTATCCGGATCTGTAGACGAGAAGGCAACGCCATTATTTCTCCTATAATTCGATCGCACAGATTCTGTTTCTGATTGAGATACGAAAGATATATCTAACCCTGCGCCCCGATATATCTGTCTGCGTCCGGGAAGGGGAAATTGAAGGAACATACGAACGCAGCGATGCCAACGTTTTCAATGAAAGTGTCAAACAGAAACATTATTATTAATAGTAATAATGTACCTATCCATTTTTCAAATTTCGCTAGATAGTTTGCAAACGAAATATTCGTGAATTTTTCACGACAATCTTTTTAAATTTTACTATATACAATTTCAGTAGTACACTGCATTGAGAAATACGATCAATCGCCAGCGTTTCAATTTTGCATATAAATATTATTCGGCTTTGAAGTTACCAGCTGGAATATACACTGGACTGGAACGAGCTGTATTTCTAAAACAGTTAAAACAAAAAGAGTGCATCACATACCACAGTAAAAAAATACGAGTTCCCATTTAATAAAAATGGGGAATTCCATGTTGCACCTGCGTGCCTGCACAAAACTGAATGGGTAGTAACCCAGGAAACTAAAAGCTATCCAATTTTGCCTTATACACGGTTTTTTTAATTGTTAAACCAGTCCGTAAGTACGTGTGCTTCTAGCTACGTTGAATATTCTCTGTAATCAGTAAACCGCGAATATCTGGTAAACATATTAAAAAGAATGATGCTCGCGTAATTAAACAATGTTGCCGTCGTAATGAAGTACACAATAATTCTTTCCCTTTATTAATAAGCTTATGAGATAATAAATGGGCTGGGGATTTATGCATTTCTAACAAAAAACGACTAATTTCCTAGTCAAAGAATCGTGTCTAAACGAAATAACAAATTTTTTAGCAGATTCTGCTGTCGATAAGCGCGTATAATGTTTGCACCGCTAACAACCGGAGCAAAATATAAATTTTAATTGGACAATCGGATTGCATAAATTTGGCAAAAGGCTTTGACGCTCATAAATCCCATTCGCAGCGTAATAAAGTCTTGCATTAAGGGATGAATTTTCAATTATTCGCCGAGCGTTGTTAATAATTGCCTTGAACAATTTATCACGTTACCGTGAAAATTTTTTGCGATCATTAATAAAGGGTGGATACGGGGGAGTGTGAGAAAGGGGGGTGAGGTGGGGTGTTTAGCTGGCGCGAGTACGTTTTCGCAACATTAAGTTTAATTTCGATTGCGCACACACCAGCCGGCAAAATACGGGGGCGCGTTATATCGCGTGCTTTGTGACGCGCGATAAGTGCGCAATATTTGTCAAGTCATGTTGCATTTTTACACGTCCTGCGTAGTTTGACGTGACGTCCCGCGAAACCGAGTGATGTTGCGTGAAATAATTCTTGGAACAGTGCTATGCGACACGGAACAAAGGCGCCGAGCCCGATCGAATCGGGACAACCGCCTATTTGCCGGCTCCGCTCGAATTTTCGAGCCGCGTTAGAGCCGCGGTAATTTATAACACTTCTAATTAACATCGAAATGTGCACGGTTTTCTGCACTAATTAGGAAATACTCGTGTTACGCGCGGAAACAATTATGCGGTGTAATTGAAAAGCACCGGAAATTGATATAATTAAATGCCCCGGCTTGAAATTATTTATATGTATCGATGACAGAAGCCAGCGACGAATCGATTTTCTTCGGACCGCGATTACAGCCATTGCAAACTCGATATTGGGAATGCGAGATCCGTCAAAATGGCGGATTTCAAATTATCATCAAGTAGTTTTACATACTCGCCACATTCGTACAAGCAAGTATTGCATAATAGAGATTGTTCCTTTACCTTGAAAAGGAAAAAAAAATTTTTTCGCAAAATTAATTTATTCGCGATACTCTAAATAAACAGGCAGGCACGCTTCTCCCCTCGATATTTTCAATTAACCTCAAACATTAAATGAGATGCAGCTAATGATACAAATACTGTGCTTTTCTTTCGAAATTTCATAAATTGAATTTATTCAATTAACCCACATTCGATGATTGAGTAATCCTATAACATTAAAATGAGTATCGCTCTGAAATAGTAATTAACGATAATTATAACAGGTGGACTTTGTAATTAACAATTAGTCATTGAAGAGACACATGTACTGTTTCTAAATGAAGCCATACTAATTAATATATCGAAAGTACTTGATTAAGCGTCAAGATTTATTTAAAATTGAAAACCATAGTGTTTATAGAAGAAGAATGTACAGGAAAGCGAGGCTATACTCTTTGAGTCTTATACTTTAATTAACACGGACGACTTGACACAAGTTCTTGAACTCAGAAATTAACTAGTTATGAAAAGTAATCTGCCTCGAAGATTTCTTTGATGTCTGTTTAATAATCTTACGTAAGTATTTTATTACAAAATTTCACGGTGCAGTGAATTTGCTTATAGAAGACATAACTGACTTGTTCGTACACTCGCCCACTTCCCTTTTGATGCTGCTGGGCTCTCTTAATGAAATATTTCCTATTACTTTCTTAACGCGATCTCACGAAAAATAATATTGCATCAAGTAATAGGACAATTACCTTAACTGAACAATAGTAGGCTAATATTTGCCTTCGAATTAATACCACCGCTGTTTATAATTTCTATAGAGTGCAGCTAAGCGAAGCTTGAAATACGGTTGCGATATTGATGTTGAATTAAAAAAAATTGGCTTCATTATTTAGCGTGTTCAATCGAGGAAAAATCAAAGAAAATCCTCCAAGACCTGCCAATGAAATATTTCCTATTACTTTCTTAACGCGATCTCACGAAAAATAATATTCCATCAAGTAATAGGACAATTACCTTAACTAAACAATAGTAGGCTAATATTTGCCTTCGAATTAGTACCATCGCTGTTTATAATTTCTATAGAGTGCAGCTCAGCAAAGCTTGAAATACAGTTGCGATATTGACGTTGAATTTTAAAAAAATTGGCTTCATTATTTAGCGTGTTCAATCGAAGAAAAATCAAAGAAAATCCTCCAAAAGCTGGCCTCAACCACTGCGGTACACCAAACCTTCGTAATCTTTGCATACCTTCGACTAGATAAAATAAAGAAAATAATCCAGGATCCCTTGTTATTGCCCTCTCGGTCAAGATACAGTCTTGAAGTTTCGAACGTATCCTCTCGGCAACCTATCGAATTGTCCAATTTGGTTTAAGTGCACTTCTGGCCTCTTTATCCGATCGCATCCTATCGAGGATACAATATGTTATGCATTGAACCTAGCATAAAAAAATGTACAAAAGTGAATCGACAATAATTTGTGGAATTACACGAATAATTAGAAGCTCTCAGTCCTCTTTTTTTGTTCGATGTTTATTCCCGCAAGATCGAGGTAATATGTATTTGAAAAAGATTGGTAAACTTTTTAAGGTTTTTGTTGGGAGTTTTTTTTTCTATCGTGTAAAAGTGGCGGGAACCGTGCATTTAACTTTTAAGGTGGAAAACTTTCGAGCATTAAAATGCTTCTCCTCGATCTAATGGCGGCCCGAACGAGAGGTTTCCAGTTGTATCGTTAGGAGGATACAAGCCGTAAGCAATTTTGCATTTCTTTCTTCCTTCAAACTTCCATTTCAACATGGAAGCTGAACCGGCCTTTCACCGATGCGGATAAGAAACCGTAACACGGCTATGAAAAGTTCTCCTCGAGATGAACTTAAAACATCCACGATGCGCTTCGCCGCCGTCGCGTCGGTGCCGAGATCCCTAATTTCGCGAAATTAATATCTCTCACCTAACGTCCTTCTCCTGTCATCTCCGTTACACTTGACGCTACGAGCTATACGACTTTGCGAGAAAGTCCTCTTCATACTTTGACGTTATACTGGACGCGTAAACATCGCGTTATTTTCTCGCAGTGCTTTATTAAAAGGGGAGCTAAGTCTTCCTTCAAAAGATTCTACCTGAAAGACCGCCGAACAGATTCCTCTTCTCCGCATGCTGTAATAACCGGCCGGAGTAGACATTTAATTTATTAACACTGAAGCTACCGTCGAGACAACGAATTCCGAGCTTTTCATAAAAATTAGAAAAATTTGCTATGATCGTCGGAACTGAATTTATTCAGTATTCAATAAGAGAGCGGCTTTATAATCATTGAAAAGAGAGAAACAATTTTCTCAGGTGTTATTAATTTAATTTGATTTTAATAATATGACCATAATGAAAGAATCTATCGAGGAATGAGTAGGTCCTCCATTTAACCCTTTGCACTCGAAGCTATTTTAGCTAGAAAATTAAACATTTCTTTCGACCTAGAATATTTCTTCTACAATAGCTAAATGTTTAGTATATGGCAATGTCCGATCTACGATAATAATAGAGATACTTTCATTTGCAAACTTTGCAACCAGGGTAACTTTCCACCCTATACATAGGGTTATTATGTATTTTTATACATATATTTCTTAAATCTCACAGTTTATTTCTTTAATGTTAATATTGTATTCGAAAATGTTAAACATATTCCTTAGTTATAGTTCATAAGTTATCCTTGTAATGTTAGCATGCACAGCCATGTGCATGCTGCTAATAATCCCATGTGGGGTTTCACAGTTTAATAAAAAAAAATGTTTAGTAATTGATTAAATACCGACATATTTAATAATGTAAACAATATTTTGGATAAAGACACATTTTACGGGTTAATGTAGGCCAACGGTTAGCACAGACTCGGTACTACGCTCAACATCGAAAAAATGCCATGACTTGTTGCTCGACGGCGAGAAGTAATTTCACGGAGATTCGCCTGCTGACACCGGGATTTTTGAGGTAAAGAGAGTACCGGTGACTTTCAAATAGACGCCGGGGAGAGTTGATCGCAGAAATCAAACAACCTGTGGAGGGGCCGATGAATTTAACTGGTAGTAAGTCAATACGAGAATCAAACGATGGTAACTTCATCGTGTTGGAATTTTAAATTATCCTACCCCGACCGCGACCAGACGACCAAATTTTTCCCCCATGACTCTTTCCTGTTTACCGTCAAAATAATCTGTCTCGAAGACGCGCCGCTTCAACTTCGACGGTAAATATTTGAAATCCCACGAGAACGTGTCTTGCATTTTGCTCGCCGCTTTCGATAAAACACTCCCTCGAGTGTGGCTAATTAGTCATTGACTTTCCCCGTGTTGCTACTGTCTCGTATAGCCTACTTATTCTTCCTATAAGGAAAGTACGGTAATGCCTCGATATAGATGACAGAGATGTGCACGATACTTGCAAAAATTTATCCTTGTTACTATGAAAATTGTTCGTTCACATTTCGCTCGCATATCTTGCAAGTATATGACATAAATTACAATATTGGAAGCGAAGAAAGTACAGTAATGCCTCGATATGTGTGGCAGAGATGTGCACGATACTTGCAAATATCTATCCTTGTTACTACGAAAATTGTTCTTTGTATTTCGCGTGCATACATTGCAAGTATGTGACGATAAATTATGAAACTAAAAGAGGAGAAGCTTAATTTTATACTTTAGGAGAAATATGTGATTTAAATTAACGTTCGTGGAGTATATATATTTTCGTGCAGTGAATCGAATCTTTTATATTACACGCGTCGAGGTCACCACGTGAGAGGAAACAAGTGGATCGCTAAATGTCGCGTTTGTTCTCGATAATTTAATATTGTATTAAACCCAAGTGGCCTCATTCATTTCCCTGTTCCGGTGTGCTCGTTTCCATGAATTCTCGGTCGACTCATAACGCCTCCCCATAGACAGATTCACGTCGAATTTGATTAAATCCTGATTTCAGATGTTTTTCAACGTAACAGCGCCGCGCACAATGGAATCCTTTCCCCCTATTAACACCTAATTTCGAATTAACCAGGCAGCTCACCGGAAAATTATTCCTCCATTCTTTTAATGTATTCGCTGAGCATAAAGAAGTTTCCTTTAATGCTGCTTACTCATTTGCAGCTTTTCAAATCTTGCTTGAGCTCTTCCATTTACCTCATTGCTTCTGTTTCCCTTCGTCGTCTGCTACAATTAAGGAAACTGGCTGGTATAACTTTAAAACGCAACTTGCGAACAAAACTTACGGAAGTGTGCCGTGTTCCGTGTGAAATATAACTTAATATTTCAACACGTGCATTACCATTAATTTAATTGTCCCGGAACGTTAACTAAATGAACACGAAGTAGCAACAAACGTTAATGGAACATTAATATAAAAGATATGTATATTTAAATGGTGCAAGCGGAATTACCTCGGTGAACTTTACTGAATTAATGTTACTAAAACAATTAATGTTAATCCTTTTCGGATACTGAAGATTTTCATTAACATTTTAAATATCTTAGAATGTGAGGTCGTTAGATTAATTTCATTAGTTTTCAACTCGTCGAAAATAGGTGGTGTACGGAATGATAATTTACGGCTGATAATAAGCGATATTTCTCGTTGGTCTGCCCTTCCTTAGGTATTTCGTATTTGCACGAAATCATAGCGGCTATATCGGTATATTCGCAAGTACGTACATAATTTTGCAAGTTCTTGCAGAAAGGCTTGACTTGGGGAAGCAACTTCCGCATAATTTGCAGGCCCATCTGCTACCACCACCATGTAAATGCTGCCACCATATTACTTTGCTTTGAAAATAACCGTAAAGTTCCTCGCCGGCACGATCAAATAATTTAAAAATAATAGCCGACCACGAGCAACTTCTTTTTGCCTTCGAATATTAAGTTCTGAGTAGCTAATATTTCTTTCACGACGGAACAAAGATCGAACGGAATTGGTCATTTTCTTAAACAAAGGCTATCTTTAAATTAACTTTCTCGTTGTTCCCTTTCAACGTTTTCCATTAAATGTTATTACGGTGCTTGTTTTCCGCTCGGTCAGAACGATTTTGTAAAATTGATTGCGCCAAACTTTTAAAAATACCTTGCAACTTACAACTATTTCCAAGCTGCAGGGGAATTAACCTAAAAGAGTTACTGTTTCATACTGTCTCGTAAATACTTAAATGTTTCAGCAGCCTCGTTTTACTCTTAATAAAAAAGTAAGGTCGACCTTTAAAAGTTGAACCCTCAACTTTTTACGTACGAATTATATTTCGAACACATGCGCTTTACGTGAATAGCCGATCGCTTTATCGTTTACTTTGACCAACAAAAAACAAAGTGAATACAACCCAACAGTTATCATGAATCGAACTGCTTGCCGGCAATTAGAGAACGCCAGGCCGAAAGGGGTCCACTATATCCTATATTCGCTCTGGGGAAAAAAGACGACGGCTGGGAAAAGCCAGAAACTTCAAAGCCATTGAACTATCAACTCTGCAGATCGTGGATCGCTTCGGTCGAAAAAAAAGCGTATTTCATACTTTTTGCTAGCTGAGGGAGACCGGTCGACCGGCTAAACAGTTTTCAGGTAAAAGTTAGTTCCCGTGAAAGCGTGGACCGGAGGTCTCGCTATTCCCACAGTTAGAATTCACTTTCGCGATCGTATCATGTCTAGCCGAAGCTTTTTGTCGACATCTGGTTTGCTTTTTCGATGACACGAGCATAACGGCGCCAGGGGCGGCGATATAATTCGAACTTTTCCTGTCAGGGTGTGACACGTGCGCAATTTATTTCAGCGAGATCGAGCCACGGTGTCGCGGCCCTGACCACTCGGTTCCTGCAAAATAAAAGTTGCCGGAGCCAGCCACGCAATGAAACAGAGCACGCGGCCACTGGCTACGGGAAAACGTCCGGCATTATCGCGATAATGCAGCGTCGTCTTCCACCGGCAGTAGCACGCGGTGTATCCATTACTATTACCTTTTTTATTTTCATTGCCGTACGTGTGGCCGCCGCGGAATATCCACTTTCGAATCTTGTGTACCCCCGTGTCACGATCCGATGGACGATCGTAAATTCTTTCCTACCCCCGGAGACGTTAATAGCCGCTCCAGGACAGAAATCGAATGAACGATTTTCCAATCGCTTGCCGAAATTATTTTCCCGATAATCGCATCGGCCAGCGTAGCTGCGAAGAATTAACTCTGTTCCCCTCTTTGACGATAGATCCTAGAATTACTGATGAGCGCGATGCGGATTGCTAATGTCTCTCGAGGGAGTTCAAACTTACCGCCCTTTGTGTCTTCGAGGATCTTTGAAGCACCGGTTTCATTAAAACTAGGAATCACTGGAGCGTTTATCAAATTTAATTTGCCATGTTTGGCGCCGTATTTATCTCGGAACAGAAAATTGATGGAATTCAGAATATAAAGACTTAAATATTATGTAAGAGTTTTCATCGGAAACGAAGATGTGAAATCGTTTGAAAAAATTTACAGTTTAAATTAGAATTGACCGTAAACGCGAGATGCGGAAAAAAAGGAGCAGGTGCGGCCGAAGGATTCGATTTAGAGCTAATGGAACGTACATGTCACAGGAGTTTCCTCGAAGGGAACCAGCACAAAAAATATCGGCAGTTACATTTGTGTACGCCTTTAGTTCGGTCCCGTTCTGTTCCATGGCATTTCCAATATTATGTTTCTTGTTTTTCCGAAAAACAAAGGGACAGTTTCGAAAATATAGGAAAATACCGCCGTCGATTCAGTACGAAAATAAACAGTAACGATTCATCTTACAAACTGCGATCCTCTCGAAAATTCCTTTTAGAAAAATACAAGAGGTCTCTCTCTAAAGCATTTAAAAATTTTATGTCTCCGAGAACGATGTGAATTTATTTGCAGAACTCGTGAAATGGTTTATTTTATCAATGAAAGATAATCTAAATATAGAATACAATAAAAATCTTGTAAAACCGGAGTTCGTTTTATAACTCACAAATTTATACTTTCATGTATGTACACGTCGTAAATGGGAGATGTTTTTTTATTTTTTCTCTGCAATTTTTAGCGCACATGCGTCACGCACAGTTATTCGTTTATCCACGCCATTGAAACGTTCTATATATGTATGTTCGAAAGTAAAACAAATGCAGATAAAAATTGCAATAAAATAGAGTGTTATCTACGGCGTGTAAATTCGGCAGTGCGCGCAATGAATAAAATTTCACAGTTGCTTTTACAAAAATAGCGTCGTAGCTTGCCCGCGTTCGAATACGCTCGAACCAACCGAACAGTCCGGAAATCATTGTCGGACATTAAGCTTTATCGTCCGTGCTGGCTCCACTCGAATGTATTCGCCAATTTGTCTTATGCCAATAAGCCTGCTGCAGGAAGGATAAATAAAACACGGCGGATTGAAAGTGAAAAATAAAGGAACGATGTATAACAGAGAGGAAAACAGATTTCGTTCAACTGGATAGCTCACAATAATTCTGTAAACATTCAAAGAAACTAAATGACATTCAACTCATCTTCTACTCTTATAACTGGACAGCGGATCTTCATACAAAATTAAGAAATAGACATTTATTGTCTTTCTAATACGTTTAATAAGTTGAAAATAATTATACTGTCTTATATCTATTTCACCTACTCATTTTTGTCATAAATGCATACCACTGTACATTTATATCTACGTTGTTGAATAATCTTTAAAATATCGAATACAATTAGTTCGTATTGTAATATTGTCTTTACTTTTCCAGCAACCCAGGAGAAATTCGATCTTATATATAGAAAGAAAACCATAGACGATAAGGATGGAGTGGAGATAACGTGCATAGCAGAAGGACTATACCCAGAACCCACCCTGGATATATCCGTCGAGTAAGTACTTTCCCAAGCTTTCCAACCCCTCAAGCATATACTATACTAAACTATCCAATTTTCGAATATTTTCAAATCATGGTACACCTGGACCGTCATTTATTTGTTAGTCAATATGTATAGCTCAACAACTTTATACAGCAACACATTCTAAATTTTTTGGAAAAATGTCTAAAACATTTTATTTTCGATGTATCTGCTAAATTCGAAAATTCGATTCAGATGAGAGAATAGAAAATGTTAATTTTCCAGCCACGTACGTGTACAATTTCGCAGATGTTACCAGATTAAAGTAATTATTATTTAACGTAGACACTCTGAAGCGTTACGTATGTTTTGTTGTCTCGCGCATTACGGTTTCGTATCGCATAATATCTAGCAAATATCAATTGTGAGCGCCACTGCGAAAACACGGACAAAAGTCGTCCGATTTTAGCACCGGGAACTTCTCAGCGATAACAACGAATCCTGTGAAACTGTTCCGCAGAGCTGTTATCTGTAATAATAAAACCAGAAACACAAAGCGTGGACAGAGGCGTAGCACAGATTAAACCGCAGTGAATAAATATTATTATTATTGTTTTACACAATTACCAGCACCTCTAAACCAGGGAACGAACGTGCAAAATCGCGATACCGAAATTCGTTCGAAAAACTTGCCCTCTGTAATTACGAAGAAAAGATCAATTTCAGAAAAAAATTGGAAATATTTTATTGGCAATTTTGCACGAAAAGAGAAGCCTGCAAAAGTACGATACAGTACTTCGCTCGAAAGCACCTGCTAAACTTTCGTATAGCAATTTTGCATAAAAGGATAAGTCGAAGATGCGGAAGAAAATTGTTGGAACGCCTTGTTACCAAGAAAATCGACTTGGAAAATGAATTCCATATGAACCAGTATCCCTATAGTTTACAGGAAATGAAAAATTCAATTTGCTAAGAGAAAGTAGCTAGAACATTTCATCCTGGTTTTTCGACTTATATTTTTTTGCGAGGACCGGGTTTTCGGACCCCTTTGCAAAACACTTTGTACACGGGGATGGTGAAAATGTCCACGGTTAGAGTGGATCCGAGCATTGTCATCCGCACGATTACTCGAACGGTCGGCGTCGCGAGGGTTAAAGGAGAGAATCGCATGTCCTGTTTCGGGCGGAACAGCCTGTATCGCATGATGTTTCCTCTTTAACGCGGCCGTGATAATTTTGCAAACGTCGCTTCCATTGCAGGGGTGTTCCGGAAAAGCAAACAGAGAAGCCCACCGTTACGCTGCGTAACGATGGACTGTACGATATCTTATCACGAACGGCCTTACTGGACGAAGATTTACCGGAAGCAGCGATTGTCAAATGCTTGCTCGGTATACCGAAGGCGAACTACAGCGTTTCCCACAATGTCCTCTACTATCCCGGTTAGTATAACGTTATTTTAATCTATCCTATCTATCTTTCTCTCTATCTCTTGTAAGCCCCTATCTTTCTCTCCGGGTAGAGCCGGAAGTGTTCTGCGTTCAATATTCAACGCGACCAAACGGGACACACGAAAAATGGGTCGTCACTCGTTAAAACATAATCTGGCGAGCTCTCTGTGCCGATCAACATCAGCTTCATTCTTACGAGCAAGGTGTACCCAGTGTCTTTCATTGATTTTATCGAACAATTTCATAGGGGTGAACCACTCCTTCGTTGTGGTAACACTTCTTTTAATAATCTAAAGGGTTGTTGCAACCATATTAACCCTCATCCGTCCCTGATTACACGAACTGAAACTGTTCCTTGGCTTCAAATTGACACAATGGTAAAAAACAGTTATTTTTCGATGTTTTTTTTATTCAAAGTGAAGTAGCTACAAATAGTAAGGGTGCAAGATGGACCTTCTGATTCCCCTCGATAATGCAAAAATACCGCAGACGCCCTTAAAGGTCCTATTGTTACGTTTACGAGGCGTAATTTGCATTCATAAAGCAGTTTCTGTTCGAAAGTTTCGTGACTTTACCTGGAAATTTACCTACAACAGAACATTTCGGTGAAACTGTGTCGAATTGACGCGAGGGATGGATGAGAAAAAAAAATACGTGTGCTTATTTTTGAATTTCCTACAAACACGTTTCAAAACGAAAGAAATCAGTAAGAGGTATTTTGAACACCTACCTCGTCGCAGCCATTTATATCTCTAATAAAACACGAAAGTTTGCTGATCGACAACGTCCGCGAGAAGAAAGCGACGTCGCAGGGGCAGTTAAGCCATTAACAAACGAGAAACAAGAGCCCGAGGGGTTGCCGGGAGAATGCTAATAGTACATGCCGATAACAACAACGTTTTTTGCCGTCGATTATTTTCTAAACAAAAATTCGCCGCCGAATGGGCGAAAAGTAAAAGGAAAACAGCGAAGAAGTAACACAATCAGTGACGCGGAGGGATGACGTCGTTTTGTATGCGGGAGTGCGACGGTTTTCAATGTTAATAACACCGGCACACCATCTTTTAATCTCGAGAGTGCTTAAAATATCATTGTTGCGGACTGGCTATTGGATTGCTTTCTCGTTTCGTGTGTAATTTTCTCTCCTATGTGTATAGGTATGAACAGTGCGTATGAACAACGCATGTCAATAACGAATTAAAAGTCATCGACTGTAAATTCAGATTGTGATGCGTATGCACAGGAGATTGGTATTTTGCGTGTTTGTGTGTGTGTGTACGTGTGTCTCTCTGTCTCTCTCTTTTTGAGCGTGGATCTGTTTCACGCAGGACGCGGGTCGCCATCGTAGAGTCCGAAGCGATATCTTCCTTTGGCTCGCTAAATAAAACACCCTCTTCCCGGTGTGTTTGCGTGTATCGCGCCGATCCCGGGTACGCCGATGCACCCGGCTCTGTGGCAATACACGTATTTTTTCTTCTTTTTTGTTCGTTGTCGCGCGCGCGCACACGGGTCTATCTTTCGTGTGACGCGGAGATACGCGCGCGGAAAACGTCGCGCTCTTCCGCGTTTCCGCTTCCGTGAGGGAAATATTGCAACGCGATGAAACGGACTTCCGCCCGGGAATATTTGGTTTCGGCCGAATGGAAGCTTTTCAGGACATTTAATAAAAGTAAAACGAGAAACAGAACGAACAAAAATCGCGGCCTCCTTCCACAGCCCCCTGCTGACCTCTAACGTTTCGCGGCCGGCAAGAGAAAAAAAAACGGGAGAAAATTATACGGTACGCGGAACATAACATTGAATTCGATCGAATTTATTGGATCGGAAAACCCTCCGGTGGCTACATAGATATTGATTTCGGTGAACATTGTGATATCCGAACAGTCGCATTAGGCTCGACGTTTCTCCCGCTGCAAGCTCTTCCGGTTCAACCTGCTGTCAATCGTAGCCATTTGCGAGCGTAACGAGCTCCGCAGATGTTTTCGAGCAAAAGTTCGGACGTTGAAACTGTCACGATTTGTTCGTTGCTTTGTATTGAGAAATGTATGTGGTATTTGTTTTGAACACGGAGAAACATTTTTATGATAGAAGAAAGAAATAGTTTGGCCAGAAAAAGCTGACTGGTAATAACGTGACCACTAGGGATGATCGCGTTCGTTGCTGATCACGGTGATTTTTGACAATGATACACTGAAGAATCAATTTGTTTCTTTTTTATTACTGAAGTAAGGTACGAAGAAGAAAACTGAATATTTTTTTTTATTTTCATCATTAAATGAAGTAAGTTTACGTTATCTAGAGAAAATGTGACAAAATTTAAATTTACGTTATATGCAGATGTTATTATGCCAGCTAATTGATGTATTTAGGAAAAGTACTAATTTAATCGAGATGAAGAGTTAGGATGACAGTTAGCAAATTCACTCTAGATTAAAAAATCGCGATTACTGTGATAAATCACACAATACATACATATATAATACATTATATATTATATATTGTACATTATATATTGTACATTATATATTGTACATTAT